>CM040428.1:83855833-84293057 GCA_022702705.1 Papilionanthe hookeriana x Papilionanthe teres | reverse complement strand
CTAAGCTGGGAGGATACCGGCTCTGACTTCGGAGCTCCCACGTTCCCTTCGCATGAGGGCTAACAATTTACACCTTAGCACCCAAACGATAGGACCGAATTGAGAATTTTAGCCTGTCACTCTAAAATCTCCAACTCTACACCCGATTAATGTTATTTTACTATTTATATGCACTTTTCCTTTCAAGGATTTATCCATCTACCTTTCAAAGAGTAATGCGATACATACTAGTTAAGAATCCCTTGTCCACGGTCAGATCTTAAGAATTCTTCTTAGATTTTAACAATACAAATGGCCAATTCGTATAGTAAAGTAAGTTTAGGTATAGTATCATCACAACTTATTTATAATAGGTTTGATACACTAATTTATATAATCATTTCACAAAAACATCAAAACAAGGAGCAAGATAGAACAAGTACTTAGAATTCATGAAAATGATGCAATAAAACTTGGATTTCATATAATAAAGTAAAGTTCTACAAACTAAAGTAAATAAACATAACTTATCTTAAATTCCTCCCAAAGCAAACTTCTTGAAGTTCCTCTGAATTTCTTCCTTTCTTACAGCACGCAGAATTCTCCTTCGAAATGGCAATGTAGAAGAGATCTCTCACTTCCCTTCCACTCTTAAAATCCCTCGAACAATTCCTCACAAAATCTCTATTTAAAATCACTACTCACTAAATAACAAAATAAAAATAACTATCTACTCACTATAAACACACTAATTGACTCTTTAGAACACTTTAGACTCTCTAGTAAACACATAGGAGACAACTTTTTCAGCCTAAAATGGTTCTTTTTAAAGTTGTAGAAGAGTCTTTAAGAGTTTTGTTGGCACCCCTTCGAAAATTGTCCACATTCGACATATTTCTGGAAAGAATCGTCGATCCCGCAGTCGACAGCCTCGAGCTCACCGCCTGCAGCCTTCTAGAAATAGTGCTTTAAACTGGCCCTGCTGTCGGTGGCCTTGATCTCTGCTGTTGGCGGCCTCCCTTGCAATTATTTCCTAGCACTCGGGAAAATCACGCCGTCGGCGCTATCGACCTCGCTGTCGGCGTCCATGGTCAATTTTGCATAATTTGCTCCTTTGTGCTCCAAATTCACTCCTGTTTGCATATTTTCACTTATTTGTCCTTAAGTCTTCATGCCTGCAAAAAAAACACCAAAGATACCTTTCTTTAAAGTGCAATATCACCAAAATCTGTATAAAATAGGCATGAAAATCTTAACCTTTTTTCATTTTGTCAAAATCCCCCAAACTTAACTATTACTTACCCTCAAGTAATCCTTAGTACTACATAAAAGTTATGATTCATTTTGGTAAAGTTTTTAGTTCAGAAATACTATAATTTTGATTTAGATAAATATTATAGTAAGAATTCTTAGAAATATTTTTGAATAATTAGATTAATTCTGCTGGTATAAGGCTATCTAGTCATCAACTTTAAGAGTTCTAGTCTTCTATTTATTTCAAGTATGACTATATGTTGCAATATTAATTCACTCAAAGTATTCAGAAGATAGGAAATTCATGAGGAAACTATAAGTAAGAAACTAGTCATAAATATAAGTTCAGAAATGTTTTTAGTTTTCCTTTTAAGGTTACTCCAAGTGAAGCCAATTTTTGATAAGGCATTTCCTCAAGCTTCTCCTCACTTACGTTTTTCTTTTGGATTGTTTTTCAATCCTATATATTTTTCTTTTCTTTTCAGGGATTTTGTTTTTCAATCCTTTTTCTTTTTCTTCTTTTTTTATCAAGTGAGGATTACAATATCTGGATAGCCTATTAATAATTTTGAACTTCACTAATCTTTTCCTAAATTTGAAACTTTCAACATTCTTTACCTTATTTGTACTTCATAGTTTTTACTTTATTGAATCTCAATCCTTTCTTTCTCAACTGAATTCTTAAGATTCTTAATAATTCAAAATATAGTTTTCCTTACTTTAAATAATTAACTATAGTCTTATCCTTTTATACTAAATATCTTAATCTACAAGATTAATTGTCATCATCAAAAATATTTCTTTGAATCCTTTACAATATTTAGATAAAATCTAAATATAGTTATCAGAATTAAATTTTATCACAAAAAGCATAGTAATAATTTTTGAAAATATGTTATTTGAGAACATATAATAGTTAAGATTTTTCTTCCCTCCCCCAAACTTAAAGTTTTCTATAAATAGAAATAGTACTTGGTGGAAAGAAAAATTCTAAATATAAAATTCATACCTTTTCAGTTTAGGCATTTTTGTCTTTTTGAAATTTGCAGGTTCTTCTCAAAATTTCTAACTTCAAGTGACCTGTAATATTAAAAACCTTTCTACATGCATAACAATTTATAGAATTTGTTGGGGTATTGAAATTTTAAAACAAGTATATAAAACTAAATATTAAACAAAAATAACTAACTACACTAAACAAGACATATGCATTTCACAACACAGAACAAAAAGTTTTCTAATTTATACTAATCAGTTCACAATTACAATTATCATCACTGATATCACAAACATCCTGAATGAAAATACAAACTACCAACTAAACACATATCACAGATAATAAAGCATAGTCCACAAAATACGATCAATAAAAGTACTACAACAAAAAAAACTAAACCTAACACAAACACATACAATACATCACTATCAAATCATCAAGCATCAAAATCTGACACAATGTCTTCATCACCCTGGTTAGCAGGAGGATTGGGCTGATATTGAGTATACCGGGGGCATTCTGGAAAAATGACATTAGGCTCTCCTCTGTAGTATCTAGCCTGAGCATCGTAATAAGCCATCTCAAAATCTGAGTTCCTCTGAAGATACTCACTATCATGATCATGTATTCTCTCTAATCCTTCAGTCCTGTGATCAATTATTTCCAATTTTTCATCCAACTGTTCAAAACTTTTCCTCTGCATGGTCATGGAATTCATCAGATCATATAAGGTAGGGGACAAGAGGCAGGAGGGTCATAACTAGTAGAAGGAATGTCTCTACTAGTAGAAGGTCCTTTGCTCCTACTTCCTAATCTCCATTCCTCATGGGATTCATAAGTCTTTATATTCCCTTTACTAATGGGTTTCGTAGGATACACCCATTTCTCATCATCTTTTGCTTCAACACCAGATAGTTGACAAAGTGCATAAATGAGGCTATGATGCCCTAAATATACACTTGTCTCACTCTTCATAGTGGCCATAATATTCTTATAGATTATTCTCCCCACATTAATACTTCTGTTATTCTGAATACAAAAATTCAGAACAGCTCTCTCTGGAGACTTCACTATGATGGTAAGTGGGTAGCAGAGTCGAACAGATGAAATAATTCCATGACTTAGCAGTGGCATTCATCATGGACAATGGAAAGTTAATCCGTTCACGATTTTTAATTTCCCAAACTCCTTTCCCATCAGTGATAAAGTCGATAACATTGTTCAACAACCCTTCCATTGTTCCAAAAGTTTGATACTAGCTAGAAAAATAGTCGTGAAGCTTGTAAAAAGTGTTAATGCAATTAGCACTAAAGTCGACAGAGAATCCTCTTACTTGGACTGGTTTATTCTTAAGTTGAGTAAGATTGGAGTAGAACTCCCTAACAACTTTGATAGCAGCCTTGTCTGTGGTGTAGCAGAAGTTCTCCCATCCTCTCTCTTTGATAACCCTTTCTACTTCTCCTCAGGATTCTAAAAAACTTTATCTTGTATACACTTTTTACTTTGATAGACTGAATTGTACCTCAATTGTGCTTTCAAATTAACGAATCGAGTTCCGTCAAATTCGAGTCTTTTCTTTTATCTTGGAGCCATAGTTTGATCTATCAAATAAAAAAAATTCCAAACTAATCTCCAAAATAATAATACAATGACTTCTAAAAGGGTTTAAAACAATCTAAATAAATTTCCATAAATTCCTTCCAAGTCTTTTCTCCATATTTTCAATTTTTCCAAAATTACTTAATGTGGAAGAAATTCATGGTGAAAATAAAAAATTTTTACATAGGAGTGATAGGTCAAATTTTTGGGTAAAACGGGGAAGAAGATGATGAATAGTGGTATTTGACCTGTCAAAATTGCAGTAAATAGGTAATTTTAGCAATTGCCCCGTCGGCGGGATCTATAAAATTAAATTCCTATTCCTCTCGAGAAAATCGCGCCGTCGGCGGCCTTAAGCGCCCCGTCGGCGACCTCAAGCGTGCCTCCGGCGAGTTTTTAAAAAAATTGATAATTTTTTAATTTTTTGCGATTTCAATCAGTTCGATCCTTTTTATCATTTATTTTAAGTGATTAAGTGATGTATTAACACAAATAAACGTACACACAATAAACTTCACATTTATATATTGAATCTAAATGTTTGCAACACACAATACATAACACACTGTACGACTTATTTTCAGGTTGTGTGTTTTATTTTGAAAAGGGGTCGCCTAACAGAAGTTGTCGGCGAATTTTTAATTTAGTTTAAATAAATAATTTGAAAAGTAGTATTTGATTTTAAAAATAATTTTTAGATTTGAAGATTTTAAGATATGAAATCAAACCGATCTCACATCCCAAATAGTTTATATAAACGAGCACCGTACCACAAACCGTGTATCTATCCCTAAGGATAGACACACCGCTTGATGGTGGGGCTCGATTAAATAAACTAGAAGATTTGTGACATCCGTTTGGTCTGCGAACCAATTTTATAAGCCGACAAATTCCCCTGTTTAATATGAAAGCATTAAACAGGGTTTATATTACCTGGGTTCTTTAAAATTCCCTATAAGGGCAAGCCCTTATAGTTAATTACATCTTAAGTGACGAGAATCACTTAAGAAAACTCTCGATAATAATCAATAATTCTGCTCTCAAGAATTTCAAAGTTTAAGTTTTCAAGGGATTGAATGTTGGAATTTCGATAGGGAATAGATCAAATTTGGAACATTTTATTTTGAGAATTCAAAGGAAGAAAAGTAGGAGAAATTACAGATTCGAAGCGAACTTCGGTAATCTCCCGACTATCCTATTGTTTGGCTTGGATTTAGGAAAGTCCTAATGTTTATTTAAATGTTTTGATCTTGCCAATTTTAATTAATTAGGGCTTATATTTGTATGATAAAATCAAACAAATAGCCTCGAAGATGTGAGGGTTTATTGTCGTACCGGACGACTACCTCGGAGTCCTAAGACCGGTTAGGGCTTAATTTGCAATGCAAGTGCCTAACGAAGAGTCGAGGATTTATGTTGCACTAGTGCAAACTACCCCGAAGTCCTATGGCTTTGTTATTTAATTCTAGGAAAGTTTTGCTTGATGTAGATTCAAGTTTTCATCGACGACGATGGTCGTGTCGCCCACCATGCTCCGAGCTCCTTGTTGTTGTAGAGGTTTAGTTTTAGAAGTCATAAATCGTGGATGAGAAAAGTGTTTTGGTTTAGAGAAGTCTTAATTTCCAAGTGTTTTTTTTGTGTTTTAATTAAAACAAATCTTAAAGTTGATTATAACGACACCGGTTAAGATCCCACGGTTCCATCCTTCCGGCATCATTATTTTTATCGGATTCACTTAGTCCAGATGAATTTGCTAAACTCAACTGAATGAGTTCCACACTTTCATTTATACCATGGGAAATCCCGTTAGCAACACGTAGGTTACATCATCCGAGGTATTCCCGATCATCCAACAGGACGTTTTAATTTAATTGTAATTGTAGTTTTGTGTTACGTTTGTGATTAAATTTTGAGTTGTTTTATATTTTGAAATGTTGTAGCGGTGAATTTTACCTTGCAATGACTTTTAACTTAGTTTTGGTTTCAGCTTTAGGGACTATCCTAAAGGTGTGGGTTTTCATGCAACAGTTGTTTATCATGCAAGAAAAAGTAAGTGCAATGTAGTTAAATAAATTGCAAGAAAGTAAATTGCAGGAAAGTAAATTGCAATAAAATAAAAGCGTACCTGGAGGGTCTTCCCGTCATCCCAAGCTGCACTTAAAACACAATTAGAATACTTAAACAAGTTCCTAGGTAAAGCTAAGGGAAGGGTTATGGTTTTCTACCAAATTCCTAATCCTATAGCTAGTCATTTCCTATGACGTCTAGGTCTTTGTATTTTGGTTTGAGGACGATTTTCTTCATCAAAGAACAATTAAGTCCAATTGTTCTTATAAATGTCCTATCATATTGAGGAAGTGCTTAAGAATAATCTTAAACATCTTTTCAATATTTCTAAGATTGTTTTAAGTCCAAATGAATTTAATTATATAAATGAATTAATCGTCCGTGGATTCAAGTTTTGTTATCTTGCTCGATGAACTAGAACATTTGAATATCCTATAAATGAAGTAACATTTCATTTAATATTCTGTTTAGGAGTTATGATAACTAAAGCTTTTGAGAGTAAATTGGTGTTCAAATGATTTATGATTTAGTTTAATTTCCATTAATGGGTTTAAATTTGGAATATTTTTCAAATTATTTTAGATTTATTTTGAATTCTTTATGTCTTTGGTGATGTTATATTTAATTCAACTTAATTTAATTTAATTTAATTTAATTGAGTTTTAATTTAATTTAATTCAATTTAACTCAATTTAGTTTGATTTGATGTTACATTAAATTAATTTGATTTGATTTAGTTTTAATTTAATTTGATTTAATTTAATTTAATTTAATTTAATTTGATTTAATTTAATTTAATTTAATTTAATTTTTAATTTGGTTTAACTTAATTTAATTTGGTTTTATTTATTTAATTTAATTTAATTTAATTTATTCATTCAATTTAATTTGATTTGTTTATTTAATTTAATTTAATTTAATCTTTAATTTAATTCAACTTTTTAATTTTAATTTAACTTAATCCAATTTAATTTACTTAATTTAATTTAATTTTTAATTTAATTTTATTTTTTAATTTTAATTGAAATTTTTAAAAGAGTTTAATAATTTAATTTTAGTTTAATGATTAAGTCTTTTAATATTTTGAATTTGAGTTATCATTTTAATTAAGAATTAAATATTAATGAAATGATTAATTTAGGGATTTTTAAATTAAAGAACAAATCTCTTCCTAATAATATCCCTATTTTAATAATTCCAATTTTATTATTCTTCCAAATTTAATCAATTATTTAATTAAAGTTTAATTATTTTAAATTGCTTAATGGGTTTCTACCCTTTAATTATTTAAATTTCAATCATCCAAATCAAATTAGGATCAAAGATTTTACTTGTTAATTTTTATTAAACCTAAAGTTTTAATTAAGGATTAAGATTTTTAATTACCATTTTTACCCTTTAAGCTTAATAATTTCATAACTCACTAAATTGAACTCAAATGAACTTAAAATTTTCATGTGACTTCACTCATATGTCAATAAAGACATGAGAGGAGAAAATGTCATTTTTCTGTATTTAATTTATTTATATAATTATTTTTGATAGAAAATAGGGATTTTCAAGGAAAATTTAATAACATGACCAAGGGAAAGTTTCAGTCCTTAAGAAAATTAGGGGACATTCCTAATGACCAGAGGACCACTTGGACCAATTTTGATGATTTTTTTGAATTATATTATTTTTATTATAATTATTATTAGGTTTGGAGTGTTAATTAATTTAAAAATAAAATAAATGTTGAATAATGAATTTTATATTTTTCAAAAATCTCTCTGATATCAAGGAAATCAAAGAAGCAAATTTTACAATTTTTTGATTTTTCTATGATTTATTATAATTATTTTAGTGAAAATGCTAGAAAATACATTTTTTTAATTTTAAAATTACCCTAGAGCTTTAAAATTCAATATCTCACTAAATAGACCTAAGAAAAATATGGGATTTGTTCCTAAGTGATTAAAATTTAAAATGTGACATTTTGGTGAATTTTATTATTTTTGTGATTTTTATTATTTTTTAATTATTAAAAATATTAAAATAATATTAAAAATCAACTTTTTTAGAAAATTAAAATTTTAATTTTCTTAGATTCCCCTAATATCAGAGAGGCTCCAAAACCAATTTGGTGAATTTTTGAAAGGTATTTTGAAAGTTATGAATTTTTAAAGTTTAAAATGACTAAGTGGCTTAATCAACCCAATTAGTGGGGCTAACCAAGTCCAATTGACCTCAAATTTTTATGGTAGGTTCCTCTGATCCTAAAGGTCAATGGAGAATTGATTTGAAGTCAATTTAATGTATGGTTAGCTCTAATTAATTAGAGACCTATTTTGAGTGTTTAAGCCAATTAGGGTTGTTTTAAATGAACTAACTCAAAACCTATTTTTCTAGGGTTCTTTGGTCATAAGGAACATCATCAAATTTTCCTAGAATTTATTTCACAACATGCTATTTATTGGAATTAAAATACTCAAAACAGTAACATGAATTTGAAAAATCAATAACTCTTCATAGGATGACCTCTCGACTTTGGAAAATTCAGGGAATGTTCCCAAATTCGTGAGGCTTCAAAAGCCCTATGGTCTCATGCCATGGTGAATTGTATACATGCATGGAGAATTAAATGTATGCAGAGAGTAAATAAATTATAAAAAATAAAATACTTAATGAAATTAAATGATTTCTTTTCCACATTATCCTCCTCTCGTTCAATGAGCAAGAGGGTATTTTTATTTTATTTTTCTGATTTTTCTACACAAAGTTATGAATTTTTGAAGTTTAGGGAATTAAATAAATCAGAAAAAATCCCTAATTTTCTATTTATCCACGCGGCACCGCGTCAACCTTGGCAGCTACGAAACGCCGCGTGGCGCGCTCCCATTCGACGCCGCCATCTGACTCAGCGCTCCCGGGGCCCGCTGTATCATTCCGTCTTCTGATCCGACGCGATCCTGGCCTTCTATCCACACGTGTATTAAATGGACGACATCCGTTCATCGTCCCCAAGTGTCCTCACCCGAGAGCCGTCCACACTAAATCCCTAATATCTCACTCGATACTCAATGGAGTTTCATGTTCTTATGCTCTATGGATTCGTCTCGAAGAGACGAACACATCTATACGGTTATCATGCATCGAAATTAAAGCATTTGAAATGGAGAATCTCTAGAAGCTCGGGATGAAGAATTAGCTCATATCTTTGCTCAGAGAATTGTGGCTTCGATCTGAGAGTTGTTGCACCTTCGATTGGATCCTAACAAGCTCCAGATGAAGTCTCCTGGTCAGGTGAATTGTCTAGGTTGGATTTCAACCACAGCCAATCACAAAGCTTGGAGGTCCGGAGCAACCGGGAAGCCCGGAGATGGGGCTTTTGCTGGTGGACACCTTCCCCTGGTCTGGTGAAGGTGTAGAACCAATCAATTTGGGGATTGGCTCACTGTGGAGAAGTGTCCTGGTTTTGGGTGGAATTTAAGTCGAGAAATTGGGTTTTGTCAGTGGGGATTAGGGCAAATCGACACCGGGATCAACTCGCTCTAAGGGTGGAGAAGGGTTTGAAACAATTTTGGCAGAGTTTCGGCAAGGTTTGTGCAACTCTCCTCTCATGGCCGCGAGGGGGTCGGGCTTAAATAGAGGTGGCCGGAGAGCCTCCTGTGGATGGCCAAGGGTCGGGATCACTGCCTCGGTCATGGGAAGAACAGCCATGGTGGCCATTGGGCATGGGGCAGCTCAGCAAGGTGGAATTCCAAAGTTTGGCTCCTCCCAAGGTCTCGGCCATGGTGTTTTCCGGCGATCCAGGCGGCTGGCCGACAGGCATGGGTCACCTTCGAGGTCGTGGAGTCCAGTGGCTTCGAAGTTGGTGAAGTCAATCGGAGTTTGACATTTGTAAAGGCTTTGAATTAAAATGGAATGGAGAAGGGGTCATTTTGGCTTCAATTTGGTCAACCCATTGGTTTGGGTTGGGTGCACCTCCCCATGGCCCGATTTTGGGCCGAGAGGATCATTGGGTTAGCCAAGAGAGAATGGTGTGGTCTCTATCCATGATGAGGTGGCTAAACATGGTTTAGAGTGTGTCATGGATAAGGTTAAAAAGCTTAATGAAAGATTAGGAAAGGAGCCCCTCCTTTTACCATTAATGGCATGGTCACATGCCAAACTTTCATGGCTCCATATGGCTTGTGAATGGCTCACCCTTGGCTCCATTCGTCTTGGGAAAAGCTTGGGTCAATTTCATAAAAAGGGATTTAAGAAAATTTTGATATTTTGATAGGAATTTGTATGGGGCTTGATTTAGAATTGTTTAATTGATGACTTTGAAACTTAGGGGCAATTTTGATTAAATGGATGATGAGGGAAGTGCCATGTGGGCTTTAGATGAATTTGGGCTTTTGAATTCGAAGGAAGTGGGCTTTTAGGAAAGTTTAAGGGGAATGGGCTTTTTGATTTTAGGATGGGCATTTAGGTGAAGATTTTGTGAAGGACCTTGTCAAATAAGTGTTATAATTGGTTTAGGGATGTTCTATGAAGGGCTTGGAGTCAATTTGGTGTGATTTGGGGTCGAATTGGTTTGAATTTGATTTATTTGGTAAGTGGGCCTATGTAGGTCAAATTGGGCTAACTTGGGCCAATGTTGGGCTAGGGTTGAAATTGATGTAAAATTAATGTTGAGAAATATTTATGGGAGTGTTTCAAAGAGTTTTTGACTTTGGTTGGGCTTTGATTTTGGGGTTTGGGCTCATTTGGGTTAGGTTTGGGTTTAGGTCAAAAATGGGCCTTTTAGCTTTGGGTTGAATTTGAGTGGGGTTTGGGTCTAAATTTTGGGCAAATCATGTTAGTTTTTTGTTTGTGGGAATGTTAAGGAAGATTTAGAATAGATTTGGGGTTAATTGGAGTTGAATCGGGTGAATTTGGGTTAAGTTCGGGTCATGGGTCCAAATCGGGCTTTAAGGCCAAAAGTGAAATTGGATCCAAATGTCAATCAAATTGAACTTGTATTTGGTCTAGATTGGTATTGGGAATGTTGAATTGAAGTTTAGAACTGAATTGACCAGAATTTGGGTCAATTGGGTAGGTTTGGTTCGACATCGGGTTCACTTAGGGTTAAAATGGGTCAAATTGGTGGTTTTGACAAAAGTAGGGTAAATTGACAAAATTGGCCCATGGTGTAGTTGGACAAAATGAAATTGGGAATATTTGGGATTTTCTGCAATTTTCTGGGAATTTTCTGAATTTTTGGATTTTTTGGCCAAGAGGGGTATTTTGGGTATTTGGAGGGTATTGGGAGGTATTTTTGGAATTTTTGGGTATGGATGATCAATTTGGGTGATGTGGAAATGTTTGGGAATGATTTTGGAGGATTTTGGGTAATTTGGAAATTTTGCAAAAATTTGGGTAATTACAAGAGTTTTCGGTAGAGCTAAGCGGTGTAGGGTCCCGGGGTCAAAAATCGAAAATTTGGGAAATTGAAGATTGGGTGGATGTAAGTGGAATGAAATCATTTTGGTTGAGCCATGAAGCCATATCAAGCCCATATGAGCCATGAAGGGACTCATTCGAGGCATTCACTATGTTGTTCCTAACCCTCTTAGCCAAGGGCTCAGGGGTTAAGGACCATCCATGTGAATCACCTACATGAGTTAGGAGGTCAAGTTGGGTATGGGTGTGTTTTTTAGGAAGTGTGTGAAAGTGTAGTGTATAGGTGTAGTGTGTAAGTGTAGTGTGTGTGTAAGTTAGCCCCTTCACTGTGCCACCTGTGGCCACCTAAGGCCAAAGAGTCCTATAGAACTCATCCTTTAAACTTTCACATTCGATTTCAACCCTCTAGGTGATTAGGGGTCTATAGTCAAGTTTGTGGAGTTTGAAGGGAGTTAAGAAGTGGTTTGAGTTTCTAAAAGGTGGGTCCCAATTCTAGTCCTCTAAGATAGTCAAAGGAAAAGCCTAAGGCTAGATCCTAAGCACTAAAAAGAAGAAGAGAAGACCTCATCAAAAATGAGGTCAACAAATGGACCCCCAATAGGTGTGGTGAGCCGACGGAGCACACCGCGCGTATTGGTGTTGACCGAAGCGATCAACAAAACCAACACAAACGTCCAAGTGACAAACTTAGGACAAAGCAAAAGAATTTCCGCCGGGGAGACGGTATGTTCCCAAAACCGGTGATACCCGAACTCTCGCCTGGGAAAAGAAAAGGAGGTGAATTCCGAATCACATGACTCCGAGAGAATTTAGATTTAGATTTTATTTTGTTTCGGTTTAAGTTTGACGTGTGAACTTAGATTTTAGTTCGGAGTTTTAATTTAGATCGAAGTTTTGTCAAAATTAATTGAGGGATTCGATTTGAAATGAAAATTGGAATTTCGAGGTTTTAGATGTAACATCTTCAACCTCGAAAGAAAATTGAATCGATGAGATCGAATCATTGCAATGAGGAGAGATCTCGCAGCAATGCGGTATTGCATGTAAAATCCTTAAACTCAAGAGTTTGACTTTGATGTATTTCATCGTCGTAGGGAAAGAATCCTAAAGCAAGCAAGTCTTGGATGTAAAAATCCTCGACCCAAAAATTTGAATTTGATGTATTTCAAAGGCAATAGGGAAAGAATCCTAAAGCAAGTGCAGTCTTGGATGTAAAATCCTCGACCCAAAAAGTTTGATTTTGATGTATTTCAAAGGCAATAGGAAAGAATCATAAAGCAAGGTACATCTTGATGTAAAATCCTCGACCCAAAAGTTTGAATTTGATGTATTTCAAAGGCAACAGGGAAAGAATCCTAGCAAAGGCAGTCTTGGATGTAAAATCCTCGACCCAAAAGTTTGAATTCGATGTATTTCAAGGCAATAGGGAAAGAATCCTAAAGCAATGGCAATCTTGGATGTAAAATCCTCGACCCAAAAGTTTGAATTTGATGTATTTCAATGGCAATAGGGAAAGAATCCTAAAGCAAGGGTACTTGGATGTAAAATCCTCGACCCAAAAATTTGAATTTGATGTATTTCAATGCAATAGGGAAAGAATCCTAGCAAAGGCAAGTCTTGGATGTAAAATCCTCGACCCAAAAATTTGAATTTGATGTATTTCAAAGGCAATAGGAAAGAATCCTAAGCAAGGTCAATCTGGATGTAAAATCCTCGACCCAAAAATTTGAATTTGATGTATTTCAAGTGCAATAGGGAAAGAATCCTAGCAAGTGCAGTCTTGGATGTAAAATCCTCGACCCAAAAATTTGAATTTGATGTATTTCAATGCAATAGGGAAAGAATCCTAAGCAAGGCAGCTTGGATGTAAAATCCTCGACCCAAAAATTTGAATTTGATGTATTTCAGTGGCAATAGGAAAGAATCCTAAAGCAAGGTAGCTTGGATGTAAAATCCTCGACCCAAAAATTTTGAATTTGAAATCTGATTTAGATTTGATTTGAAATTTGGAAGGATTGAATTTGAAATTTGATTGAGAATTTGATTTGAGATTTGGAAGAAATTGAATTTGAATTTGATTGAGATTTGAAATCTGGAAAGATTGAATTTGAAATTTGGAAGGATGAGTTTGAACTCGGTTGAAATTTTGATTTAAGATTTGATTTAAAATTTATGTTGATTTTGTTTATCTTTTAATGATTCAAATTTTATTTTATCGTTTATTTAATGTTCATGTGAATTTGGTGTTCGTCATTTTTAAGATTCTTTTTTTAGGAAAGTTTTCTTTTATTCTTTTTTTTTTCTTTCTCGTTCTTTCGTTCGAAGTTCATTTAACTTTAATGGCGTTTCCCAATCAATTTGCACAAAAGAGGTGAAGGCCAAAAATGTGACATGGTCACTTTCATTCCAATCATGTCGAAGATACATCATACAATTTGATCTGGAATATATTTCATACAATCCATGTAGACTCAAAACGGACTATGTATGATCATCGTCGATCCATCAAAAGAAGCATCTGTCAAAAATCCATGTCTGAATAGTGGGGTACATGGTTAATAACATCACCTTCCAAGCCATCCTTGGCAAGGATGCCGTACTGGATGTACGTCGGAGGTGTGATATCTCCCATGTAACTCACAGCTCGTAAGGCCGGAGGCTCTCTAGCTCCGGGTCCGGCCGGAAATGGTAAGGTGTCTTCCCGTCGTCCATTCTCCCGAAAGTAATCGAGATCCGCTTCACTAGTACTCCCGGTATGCAATGCTTAGCGATATCCGCTCCGTTGCCCTTCGCATCATGACGGAACCTACCGGTAAAGGTATCTTCACCGGCCCTCGGAACTCACCCGGCCTCGCTATCCGGAGGTCGCATCCGAACATGATGTTACACTCGTTCGAGAAAGAGACCGTGCGATGGGTCCGACAAAGTCGTGGTGATCTATATGCGGGGGTATGCAATCACCCCGTTTGTAGATGTTGATAATGCAACTATCGGGTATGCAATCTGCCGCGCACTCTCCATGTTACCAATCTCTTTACCATTCTCTTGATGACTAATGGCATCGGATCCACTCGCCCATGACGCGAGTATTCCCGGTGGGTTTCCCTTCCCGTCTTCAAGAAAGTTGTAGCAAGCACCCGCATTGTATTGTGATTCTTCCCTTCCCCGGCATCCATCTCCGGGTTCCGAGTAGGTATTTTCTCTAGGCGGCCTCGCTCGGCCCATTCTTTTCAAATCCCGGATACAATCCACGATTTGCTCGTTGTTCATACTCCGAGAATACGTCCGTATGTAGCTCGAGGCCCTCTAGTATGTTGATCCTTCCGCCTCTAATTCTCTCGAAGTATTCAAAGGTTTTCTTTTCAACATTTTGCATCCTCTCCAGCTCGTATTCCGGAATGATCCGCGATGGCGAGGCCCGGTGACATATTGTGGGATATACGGTTCAATCCCTTCACGTTCTCCCCGCATACCTCGGCTCCTCGGTGATGATGGCTCGTCGGGACATCCCCCGGGTTGCTTCCGCAACAAGGTCATGCATCATTGGTGGTTCTATCCGGTGGCATGGTAGCCTTCTTCTTCCGATCTTCCGGAGATTTCCCCGGTCCTTCCGTTATCCTAGGAGCCGGCCTCCTTTCTTCGGAGTTCCCGGTGAACCGGTGTCCTCGAAGTGTACGTACCGGCAGTAGTAATCGTCTCGTCGCGCCGGTCCGCGGCTAGTTTTGTTAACATCTTACGGATACGGCGATTCTTATTTCTTCGTTGCGTTGCCGTGAGAGTAGCTCTCCGCACTTCTGAATCTCCGTGGGTGCGGCGCCGACAAGCTCGCCCTCCGCCGTAGCGACTACGCATTTCATTTTCTTGTCTTCTTCAGCATTTGCCTTTCTTTTCGTCTGCTGGATTGGTGGCTTGGGCCACCCACTTTCATCATTGTCCGCCCGGCAGCTTCTTCTCGTCAACCGGGACCTAGCCACTTTCCTCGTATCGTAGGCTCGCTGGTGCGAAATCCGAGTCAATCTCGATTATCGCTCCATCTTTCACCCTCTTTTCATCGAGTGCAAGGCTTACACCATTCTTAAAGTTCGAGACCAACCGCCCGTTCGACATTTCCCTGCGAAAAGACAAGGAAAAGGATCGTGGGCCGTACTAAGAACAAGAACATTAAGAAAACGTTTATTAAAGACATTTTTTTTTCTCTTATATTTTAAAATTTAACAGGAATGAAGCAGGATAAGATCAGGAAAGAGATTTTGATTTGGAAAAGAAAACAAGGAAAACTTTATTATCACGATTTTATTTATTTTAGCACATTTTCTTATTTTTTGGGTTCGGACCCAATCATGAGTAATTACTTCGCCCGTGTTTCTTAGGAATGAAGAATTCATTCCTTCAAAACATCAGGTAGCGTAATACTTTTTCAAGTATCGTCCGTTGATCGGAAGCATATGTCGTTCTCCCTGGCAATTCACTAACTGGTAGGAACCTCCTGAGTATACTGCTTCAACCACAAACGGCCCTTCCCAAGTGGGTTCAAACTTTCCTCCTATCTTGTGGTGTGCAAGGATAGGTCTCTTGAGAACGAGAACTAAGTCACCAACTTTAAAGGTTCTTGGGCGGACCAGTTTGTCATGGGCTTGAACCATCTTAGCTTGGTATAGTTCTAAATTCTCGTCGCGCCGCAAGTCTTTTCCCTTCCGAGCTTTCTAATTCTTCTAGTCGTAATTTGGTGTTTTCTTCGCCGTGATCTTGTTTGCAACTGCAATTCTGAGTGAAGGATGCTGAACCTCTAAAGGTAACACTACCTCGGACCCATACACTAGAGCGTAAGGTGTAGCTTGAGTAGGAGTTCTGAAGGTCGTCCGGTAGGCCCATAAGGCTTCTAACAACTTCTCGTGCCAATTCCTCTTATTATCGTCCAAAGTTTTCTTTAAGATTTGAACGAGAGTTTTATTAAAAGCCTCAGCGAGGCCGTTTGCTCTTGGGTAGTAAATTGTTGAGTATCGCCGACCGATTCCGTGTCTCCTGACAAAATTGTTGATTTGCGTTCTTCTTAATGCTGACCCATTATCTGAGATGATCCTGCGCGGCACTCCGAAACGGTAGACAACTTGGTTCTTGAAAAATTGTAGCGCGTGGTGTGTTTTCACTTCTCTAAGTGGAACTGCCTATGCCCACTTGGAAAAGTAATCTGTAGCCGCAAGAATGAAGCGATGTCCTTTTGAAGATGGTGGTTCTATTGGACCCACTATATCTGTGCCCCAACATTCAAATGGCCATGACGCGATTGTCGGATGTAGCAAATTTGGAGGTTGGTGTAGAACCACTCCGTGCACTCGGCATTGGTGACGCTCTTGGCGATTTTCATGCGATCGGTCATCATCGAGGGCCGCAGTACCCTAGTCTTTTAATTTTCATTTTCATCTTCGGACCCGACCGGTGAGCGCCACGGAGTCCCGAATGCACTTCCTTAACAATTCCACGGGCCTCGGACCCGCTTAGGCACCTTAGCCACATTCGATCAAAAGACCTTCGTACAATGTGTTGTTTATTAATGCGTAAGACGAGTTCTTTTCTTGATCCGATGGGCTAGCGACCTATCGTCCGGTAGCTTTCCCGCTTGCAGGTAGTCTCATCAATGGCCGTCGCCAATCTTCCGTGTTTTCCGTCACCGCCGCAACTCGATTCTTTTTCTTTTCTCGATTTGTGTATTGTGTCTATGTCGAGTTGTGATAGGACCTGACGTCCGTGAACTGACACTTCCACTGATTCATCTTGCAAACAGGCAAATTCTTTTGCGAGACGGGCTAAAGCATCTGCTAAAGCATTTTCTTTTCTGGGAATTTTGTAGATCGTTACATTTGGAATCTGTTCCAACAACTGTATGGCATACTGGAAGTATTGTTCGAGTCTTGGCTTTAAAATTCTGTATTGTCCGGCGATCTGTTGAATGATTAACTGCGAATCCCCGTAGATGTTGATGTCTGTTATCCCCATTCGAATAGTTAATTCCGATCCCGTTATGAGGGCTTCGTATTCGCTTCGTTGTTTGTACACGATTCCGTCAAGTGGTAGGAGTATCTTAACATCCCCCGCTCCGCGTTATAAAGATTAGCCCGATTCCCGCCTTACCGGCACTATCACTTGTGATTCTTCGTCTTTGTGTGTCGAAGATGCTCCGTCGAAATATAATTCCCAACGTCGATCATCGTGGTCTTCTAGATTCATTATTTGTTCATCCGGAAAATCGTCATCGAGAGGAGATTCGCCAAGCAAAGGGTGTGCTCGCGAGAAAGTCCGCTAAGACTTGTCCCTTCACGGCACGCGGAGGCACGAAAGTTATATCGAATTGCAATAATATCATTGACCATCCGACAAGTCCGCCGGAAAGTGTTGGACGAGTCATCAAGTATTGCAATGGATTAAACTTCGAGATTAGGTTGACCTTATGAGAAAGCATGTAGTGCCCGAGCTTTTGAGCGGCGAAGATCGGTGGCTAAACAATGCTTTTCAATTGCGGGATACCTTACTTCCGTCTGAAGTAAACGACGACTTAAGTAGTAAAGAGCATTTTCTTTACCTTCATCATCGACTCAGGCTAACGAGGCTCCGAGAGAGTCGTCTAAAGCCGCGGTGTAAAGTATCGACGGTCTACCCGAGACTGGGTCTGCTAAGACAGGAGGTGTCATTAAATATTGTTTAATGTCCTCGAAGGCCTTCTCGGCATTTCTCTTCCCAAATAAATTTGGCGTCCTTTTTAACTAGTGTCGAGAAAGGCCGACACCTACCCGACAGGTTCGAGATAAAGCGTCGAAGATATGCCGACTTCCTTGAAAAGATCGTAGTTGTTTTAAGGTTTTGGGAGGCGGCATTTCTAAGATAGCTTTAATCTTCTCCGGGTCGATTTCAATTCCACGATGTCGGACAACGAATCCTAAGAATTTCCGGAGGTGACGCCGAAGGCGCATTTTAAGGGATTCATCTTAAGGTTAAATTGTCTTAATCGTTCGAAAACAATTCTCAAATCATACGAGTGGTTTTCCTTTACTTTGCTTTTGATGACCACATCGTCCACGTAGCATTCGACTTGATTGTGGATAGGATCATCAAAAATTCTTGTCATTGCTCTCCGGTAGGTTGCTCTCGTGTTCTTCGGTCCGAATGGCATCACCGTGTAGCAAAATACTCCGATCGGCGTTCGAATGCCGTAAACTTTTCATCTTCTCGGAGCCATTTTTATCCGGTTGTATCCCGAAGATCCATCCATGAACGAGAATATTTCGTGTGTTGAAGCAATGTCGATCATTAATTCCGGATCGGTAGAGGGAATTCATCTTTTGGACATGCCTTGTTTAAATCTCTCGAAATCCACATAAATTCCGATCCGACCATTCTTCTTTCGATCGGCACTACATTGGCTAGCCAAGTCGGGTATTGTTCTTCACGGACAAATTTAGCGTCTATTAGCTTTTTAACTTCGGCTATGACTTGTTGTTCAATTTCTAGACGCATTCTTCGGGGACCTTGTCCGACCGGGACGAAGTAGGATCCACTCCTAGCTTATGGACCGCAACCTCCGGAGCTAATCCCGGCATCTCGTCATACTTCCAAGCAAAACGAGTCTTTAAATTCCATTAATAATTTGATTATTTCTTCGGAGTCTTCTTTATTGAGTAAGGAGCTAACAAAGGTAGGTCTAGGCTCTTCGCTAGTACCTAAGTTAACTTCCGTTAACTCATCTATTGTAGATTTGATTTCTTCTTCGAATTCGGTGGAGCGTCTCCAATTTGTACATCTTCGAGTTCGTCTGTAGTTTCCATGCAGCTTTCATTGGATTCGCAAGTGACAACCAAACAAAATTCAATATCGTCGACTGATCCTACTGTGCCGAATCCGAGTCCATACTTTGAATTGGGTGGACGACCGGAATTATTCCATAATTTTTCAAAATGTTGTGATTGGCCTTTTCTCCATTGTCGAGGTAAGAAACCACGCTGAATTAAATTTTGAACACAGGGAGAGTACCACTCAAAAGGTAATTCCATTAATTCTGATGAAGTGACATCTTCGAATTGTACATTATTTTCAGTTTTGGAGGAAGAAGCACCACGGTAGAATTTGGTTGGCCTTGCACCGTCGTTACGTACCTCTTTGACCACCATACCCTCGATCTTGTTAGAATGAATCGGGGTTATGGTCTTAGTATGTACGTAGTGGTTAATCTTTTCGTACATTGATTTGTATTCTTCGTTCTTCTCATCTTCGAGAGAGATCTTGAATTGCGGCTTCTTCTGACTTATTGTCGCTGCTTCTTGTTTGATTTCTTTTTCTTCTTCGAACTATCTTCCTAATCAACATTGATGGCTGGTTTCCTCCGTCCAACTCGTCCTAGCGTCTCTACCACGACCTCGTCCCCGGCCTCAACCTCGGATGCGAGTTGTGGAGAAACCTTCACCATCTCGCCGTAAGGGAGTGGTGGGTGACTGTTGGACTAGAACTTTAGGTTCTTCGTCGTCTTGAACTTTCTTTGCTTCATTTGTTACGGTATCTCTGGAGAAGATCGTTTTCTTCGGTGGTGCATAATAAGCTGCATCTTCATGGATTCCAATTTCATGTACGGAGAATGGTTGTAAGTCGCCTTTGATGCACTGTTCCCCTCCATCGTAGTATTTGATGCACTGATGCAGAGATGATGGTACCATCCTATTTTCATGTATCCACGGTCGGCCCAGCAGAGCGTTGAACGATGTCTCTGAATCAATTATGTGAAATTTTGCGGTTGTCTTTGCTAAGTCACCGGTCTTCATCAGTAGCGTTATTGACCCGAGGGCTCTTTCTCCTTTCTGGTTGAATCCTCTTAATAACATTTTGTCTGCTTTGAGCTCTCGAGCATCAATTTCCAAATATGCTAGTGTTTGAAGACTCATTATATTGATTGATGCTCCTGGATCCACCAATACTCTGGAGAGCGTAAACTTCCCAATTGTAACTGAAATATACAACGGTCGGTTGTGATCTGCTAACCCAAGTAGTAGGTCACTGTTCGTGAAGGTAACGCCTCGCTGTTCTTTTAACGAGCAAACCTCATCTAAGGAATCTCCGGCCATTTGAGCTAAGCAAATTTGCGGATCAAGTAAGGCCTTGATCGAGCTTCTCTCATCTCCTTTGATAAGATGAGAGCATCGTAAATGCTCGGTTTGTCGGTAGTTTCCTAAGATGGGCTAGCACGTTGTAGTCCACTTTATTTCCATGTGTCTCGGCTTCGTCTCGAATGGGTATTTCTTCTGCTGGGGTTGGTTCTTCTTGAAAAACCACCTGCTTTCCTTTGTCCTTTGGACCATTCTTGGAGGTAGAACTCTTCCACTTCTTAAGTTGACTTCTGTAATTTCTTCTGAATCTAGTGTTGAGTTCGCCGGTGTCTCCTCCTGAATCGGAATGACAGGTTCTTCTGTATTAGCTTCGCAGTCCGAAGGCTCTAACTCTATTGCGACCGGAGCTCCTCGAAACTCGCGGATAGATTCGTTGCTTGTTGAGCTTTCGTAGCCTCCTCGATGGATGTCTTCTTCATTATTTTGATCGTCGAGATTGTGTATGATTTGAGAATTGTCGTTGGTATCGAAATCGATGTCCGGATTGTCGCTAGTTACGTAATCGTTAGAAACGATCAAAACGTAGCCAACGCCATCACCCTTATCATTATATGATCCCACCGAAGTGAGCGGATAATCATACAAAATCGGAGGTTCGAGGGATTTCTCCCCCGAATCGGAAACAACTATCCTAGGATAAGCAGCCCCTAGTCTAGCCTTAGGAGTCTCGGTCCTCTCTTCTTCGTCGATTTTCTTCTTCTCTTCAATCGTCTCCCGTCGAGGTGGTTCCTCTATCGCAAGTGATAAGTACCGGCTTAACAGGTCTCGAACTCCGAGTTGAAGCTCGCACCGAGGCGGTTCGGATGTCGTCTAAAATCTTTTCGAAGACCTCGTCCAGGCGGTAGTCCATCCATCGTCGGCCGTATAGTGGATCTATCGAATGATGGGATCGGCTGAGATAACATTGACGGAACCTCCTTTCGGGGTTCCTTCATGTACTCTTTCGGGATTGTTATATTCCCTTTCCGAAGGTTGTCGTCGAGCCAACTTTTGAAGGTAATGCAATCTTCTATCTTGTGCCCAAGCATCCGGCGGTAGGGGCAAAAGTCGGGATCACCTTTCTTGTTGACTTCCTCCGGTCTTTTAGGCTCCGAGCACTGGAAATCCGGAGTCTTCATCGACTACGAACATTTTTGGTATCGCTTCATTCTTGAACGGATATTCTCTCGCTCGAAGTTCCCTTAATGTACATTACGGACGAGACGGTTGTTCATACCGCGGAGACGACCGATAGCCGGACCGGGGTTGCCGGTAATTCGTCTGTGGTTGTCGCGGCCGTTCGGTGGTATTTGCATCGGTTGCTTGCCTTTGTCAACCGCTGCAACGATCCCGGATTTCTTTTCGAAGGTCTTCACCGGCTTCGCTTGTCCGTTTTGTCGGCGAAACTTAATTGCTTCGCCTCTTCTTGCAAGCTTCCGGCCTTGCTTAACAACTTCTCGAAAGTCTTAATAAGTGAATCCTTTCGAGGAGAAGTGCTATCGGGCCGTGAATGCTTTTAAGTAAAATGCCGATCGCATGTTGTTCTTGCAGTTGTGGTTCACACTTCATGCTTAAGTTCCTCCATAGAAGTATGTAATCCACCAAAGTTTCATTCGGCCTTTGTTTCTCTACCACTAAATCACCTATAGTGATGTGGTGCTGAGCTCCGGCGAATCGCTTAATGAAGAGGTTCTCTAGTTCTGAGAACGTCTTCACCGAACCATTTGGTAATCTCGCATACCCGCCGAAGGAGATTCCCGAGAGACCGCCGACGAACCGTCGGAAGAGTAATGCATCGCTCCCGCCGGCATTACAACAACTCGGCACGAAAGTGTGCAACATGCTCGTCGGGGTTCCTGCCCGTCGAAGGTCTTGAACAGAGGTGGTACGAAGCCTTTCGGGTATTGGACAGCGTCGAATTCTTCTGGGTAAGGTCTACCCATCCGAATGGATGTCCCGCTCTTCGATTGTGCTAAGGCTTCTCGCACCTACTATTCCACCAAGTTCTTGATATCCTTTTCAGGGATCATACTTTGTGTTGTATCCTTTTTCAGCTGATCATCCCCATTGACGGATGTAATCTCCTTTCCTCCGTCTACAATGTGAATGACCACCTGGGGTATCTCTCTTTGTGGTTGTACTTCGACTCCGGAGAGTGGCCGTAGCTACGGCCATCTCTTCCATCCTTTTCGCCATTCGAGCGATCGTGTCGTCTTTTTCCTGAAGCTGCCTTCTCATCAGTTCTGGCTCCTCTCTTTCTTCGGCTGCAGGAGCACCTTGCGAAACTGATGAAGCTCGTGTCTCAACCATGTTGATTTCTGCGTATTCGTCGTCCATGAATTCCATGGATATCGGTTCTCAACTTTTCCATGGCATCTTCTAGCGGGGCTTTCTGTGTGTCTTTGCGGTTGTCGTGCGATAGCTGCCGGGTCCCCTTTTCACGAGTCCCCTTTATCGCAGTAGCACTTTCTTCGCATTCCAGCCTCCTCGGCGAGACTTTCTTTCTCGGGCTGCTGTTTCAGTCTTAATTGCCCAGTAGTGGGACGCCATACCATCCTTCTAGAAGCAGAAGGTCTAGGACCAGATGGTCTGTCGGCCAAATGCTGGAAGGTGGTATCCTCCCTAATCTGTAATCCTGAGACAACAACGGGCGGACTAGCCTTCATTCTTTTGCTTGGCTTTTCTATCATGATGGCGGGTTCTAGTCGGGGCCCAAGATGAGATTTGACTGGCACCCGCCCTATCCTTCGTAGAATCTCCAATACGGGGCAGTTTTCCTTCTTTGCTAACTTTTCTACCAAAGTTTGCAGTCGAGTAAACGACGTAGTTCTAGTCCTTTTCTTGCGGCTATCGTTGTAATATGCGGGCTGAGGTAATGTGGCAGCAATCTTGCGAACAGTCTCCTCATCCTCTGCAGCGGAGAGGGGATGGAACCTGCTTCCTCCCAAGAGTGGTATGTATTCAGGCAGCGGTGTATATTCTGGCAGCAGTGTATATTCTGGCAGTTCTGGAATCTCCTCTAGGAAAGTAATTTCAGCAGCTGCGCTTCTCTAGCGATCCTTCTACTTCGTTTCTTCTTTGGGTCCTTGTCGCTGACGGAATCTTTGAACCGGACCCGATTTCGAAAATGAAGGTCTTACAGAAGATCTCGTACCCTCCACGGTAACGGTGTTTACCATAATTCCGGATTTCTTTCCCCTTTGATTTGGCGTAAGTCGGGGTAGGTGCGAGAAACAACTAGACCAAGTGGGGGTAGAAAGAACAGGTCCTCCTGCGGATAACGATGACTCCTCTTAGTCGGGATCCTTTGCGGGGAGGAAACTCTTGGGTCGACCTAAGGTTGAACTCGAGCAGCGGCTCCTCGGCTTCGGATACCTTGTTCGTCGCGTGCAAAGAGGAGACGTCGGTGATCTTGACATTCGTGTTTTCAAACCCTTGTCCAAATCGGATGATCCCATTGTCGGGCAGCTTTCATCCTTATAGACAGACGAAGTCCAGTCCATTGGTGAAGGAGAAAATCGGCTTCGGGGCTTCCATTTCGCAGGTAGATTCGGTTGTCGGTCCCAAGTTATGCTTCTTTTCTTTAGGACGAAAAGAAAGGAATTGAAAAGAGTCCGAACACATTCTTGTTCATGTATTTATAAGAAGGAATCATTTGTTAAAAGAATCACTTATTAGAGGGTTTGTTTATTTAGAACGGAATGTTCAAAGGTGTAGAGAAGGTAAGGAATCAGATTCGGAGTTGGAAAGGAAAAGAGAGTCTTAAGCAAGACTTCTCGACTCGAAGGATCATTCCTAAACTAACACCTATCGGGGTCCACCCCACCTCGGAAATGAGGAAAAGGATCTCGGAACCTCTCTGTTTAGGGGTGTCTAAACAGTGGTTCCTAAATCCGAGAGAATGTTGGCTATACTTGTTCAAGGTAGAAATAAACATAGTATCCCAACGGAAAGAAGGGTAGTTCGATCCATTAGGGACATGGATACACTACCGATTTTTGAAAGCGAGACTATTCGACTAAAATGGAGAGAGGAATTGTCCCCACGTGAGTCGCCGAAATTGTACGGCTTATTTTCGTGTTGTGTGTTTTATTTTGAAAAGGGGTCGCCTAACGTAAGTTGTCGGCGAATTTTTAATTTAATTTAAATAAATAATTTGAAAAGTAGTATTTGATTTTAAAAATAATTTTTAGATTTGAAGATTTTAAGATATGAAATCAAACCGATCTCACATCCCAAATAGTTTATATAAACGAGCACCGTACCACAAACCGTGTATATATCCCTAAGGATAGACACATCGCTTGATGGTGGGGCTCGATTAAATAAACTAGAAGATTTGTGACATCCGTTTGGTCTCGCGAACCAATTTTATAAGCCGACAAATTCCCCTGTTTAATATGAGAGCATTAAACAGGGTTTATATTACCTGGGTTCTTTAAAATTCCCTATAAGGGCAAGCCCTTATAGTTAATTACATCTTAAGTGACGAGAATCACCTAAGAAAACTCTCGATAATAATCAATAATTCTGCTCTCAAGAATTTCAAAGTTTAAGTTTTCAAGGGATTGAATTTTGGAATTTCGATAGGGAATGGATCAAATTTGGAACATTTTATTTTGAGAATTCAAAGGAAGAAAAGTAGGAGAAATTATAGATTCGAAGCGAACTTCGGTAATCTCCCGACTATCCTATTGTTTGGCTTGGATTTAGGAAAGTCCTAATGATTATTTAAATGTTTTGATCTTGCCAATTTTAATTAATTAGGGCTTATATTTGTATGATAAAATCAAACAAATAGCCTCGAAGATGTGAGGGTTTATTGTCGTACCGGACGACTACCTCGAAGTCCTAAGACCGGTTAGGGCTTAATTTGCAATGCAAGTGCCTAACGAAGAGTTGAGGATTTATGTTGCACTAGGAAAACTACCCCGAAGTTCTATGGCTTTGTTATTTAATTCTAGGAAAGTTTTGCTGATGTAGATTCAAGTTTTGCTGACGACGATGGCCGTGCTGCCCACCATGCTCCGAGCTCCTTGTTGTTGCAGAGGTTTAGTTTTAGAAGTCATAAATCAGGGGATGAGAAAAGTGTTTTGGTTTAGAGAAGTCTTAATTTCCAAGTGTTTTTTTGTGTTTTAATTAAAACAAATCTTAAAGTTGATTATAACGACACCGGTTAAGATCCCACGGTTCCATCCTTCCGCATCATTATTTTTATCGGATTCACTTAGTCCGGATGAATTTGCTAAACTCAACCGAATGAGTTCCACACTTTCATTTAGACCGTGGGAAATCCCGTTAGCAACACGTAGGTTACATCATCCGAGGTATTCCCGATCATCCAACGAGACGTTTTAATTTAATTGTAATTGTAGTTTTGTGTTCGTTTGTGATTAAATTTCGAGTTGTTTTATATTTTGAAATGTTGTGGCGGTGAATTTTATCTTGCAATGACTTTTAACTTAGTTTTGGTTTCAGTTTTAGGGACTATCCTAAAGGTGTGGGTTTTCATGCAACAGTTGTTTATCATGCAAGAAAAAGTAAGTGCAATGCAGTTAAATAAATTGCAAGAAAGTAAATTGCAGGAAAGTAAATTGCAATAAAATAAAAGCGTACCTGGAGGGTCTTCCCGTCATCCCAAGCTGCACTTAAAACACATTTATAATCTTTAAACAAGTTCCTAGGTAAAGCTAAGGGAAGGGTTATGGTTTTCTACCAAATTCCTAATCCTATAGCTAGTCATTTCCTATGACGTCTAGGTCTTTGTATTTTGGTTTGAGGACGATTTTCTTCATCAAAGAACAATTAAGTCTAATTGTTCTTATAAATGTCCTATCATATTGAGGAAGTGCTTAAGAATAATCTTAAACATCTTTTCAATATTTCTAGGATTGTTTTAAGTCCAAATGAATTTAATTATATAAATGAATTAATCGTCTGAGGATTCAAGTTTTGTTATCTTCGCTCGGTGAACTAGGACATTTGAATATCCTATAAATGAAGTAACATTTCATTTAATATTCCGTTTAGGAGTTATGATAACTAAAGCTTTTGAGAGTAAATTGGTGTTCAAATGATTTCGCGATTTAGTTTAATTTCCATTAATGGGTTTAAATTTGGAATAGTATTCAAATTATTTTAGATTTATTTTGAATTCTTTATGTCTTTTGTGATGTTATATTTAATTCAACTTAATTTAATTTAATTTAATTTAATTGAGTTTTAATTTAATTTAATTCAATTTAACTCAATTTAGTTTGATTTGATGTTACATTAAATTAATTTGATTTGATTTAGTTTTAATTTAATTTGATTTAATTTAATTTAATTTAATTTGATTTAATTTAATTTAATTTAATTTAATTTTTAATTTGGTTTAACTTAATTTAATTTGGTTTTATTTATTTAATTTAATTTAATTTAATTTATTCATTCAATTTAATTTGATTTGTTTATTTAATTTAATTTAATTTAATCTTTAATTTAATTCAACTTTTAATTTTAATTTAATTTAATTTAACTTAATCCAATTTAATTTACTTAATTTAATTTAATTTTTAATTTAATTTTATTTTTTAATTTTAATTGAAATTTTTAAAAGAGTTTAATAATTTAATTTTAGTTTAATGATTAAGTCTTTTAATGTTTTAAATTTGAGTTATCATTTTAATTAAGAATTAAATATTAATGAAATGATTAATTTAGGGATTTTTAAATTAAAGAACAAATCTCTTCCTAATAATATCCATATTTTAATAATTCCAATTTTATTATTCTTCCAAATTTAATCAATTATTTAATTAAAGTTTAATTATTTTAAATTGCTTAATGGGTTTCTACCCTTTAATTATTTAAATTTCAATCATCCAAATCAAATTAGGATCAAAGATTTTACTTGTTAATTTTTATTAAACCTAAAGTTTTAATTAAGGATTAAGATTTTTAATTACCATTTTTACCCTTTAAGCTTAATAATTTCATAACTCACTAAATTGAACTCAAATGAACTTGAAATTTTCATGTGACTTCACTCATATGTCAATAAAGACATGAGAGGAGAAAATGTGATTTTTCTGTATTTAATTTATTTATATAATTATTTTTGGTAGAAAATAGAGATTTTCAAGGAAAATTTAATAACATGACCAAGGGAAAGTTTCAGTCCTAAAGAAAATTAGGGGACATTCCTAATGACCTGAGGACCACTTGGACCAATTTTGATGATTTTTTGAATTATATTATTTTTATTATAATTATTTTAAGTTTTGGAGTGTTAATTAATTTAAAAATAAAATAAATGTTGAAAAATGAATTTTATATTTTTTAAAAATCTCTCTGATACCAAGGAAATCAAAGAAGCAAATTTTACAATTTTCTGATTTTTCTATGATTTATTATAATTATTTTAGTGAAAATGCTAGAAAATACATTTTTTAATTTTAAAATTACCCTAGAGCTTTAAAATTCGATATCTCACTAAATGGACCTAAGAAAAATATGGGGTTTGTTCCTAAGTGATTAAAATTCAAAATGTGACATTTTGGTGAATTTTATTATTTTTGTGATTTTTATTATTTTTTAATTATTAAAAATATTAAAATAATATTAAAAATCAACTTTTTTAGAAAATTAAAATTTTAATTTTCTTAGATTCCCCTAATATCGAGAGGCTCCAAAACTAATTTGGTGAATTTTTGAAAGGTATTTTGAAAGTTATGAATTTTTAAAGTTTAAAATGACTAAGTGGCTTAATCAACCCAATTAGTGGGGCTAACCAAGTCCAATTGACCTCAAATTTTTATGGTAGGTTCCTTTGATCCTAAAGGTCAATGGAGAATTGATTTGAAGTCAATTTAATGTATGGTTAGCTCTAATTAATTAGAGACCTATTTTGAGTGTTTAAGCCAATTAGGGTTGTTTTAAATGAACTAACTCAAAACCTATTTTTCCTAGGGTTCTCTCGGTCATAAGGAACATCATCAAATTTTCCTAGAATTTATTTCACAACATGCTATTTATTGGAATTAAAATACTCAAAACAGTAACATGAATTTGAAAAATCAATAACTCTTCATAGGGATGGCCTTTGACTTTGGAAAATTCAGGGAATGTTCCCAAATTCAGAGCCTTCAAAAGCCCTATGTTCTCATGCCATGGTAAATTGTATACATGCATGGAGAATTAAATGTATGCAGAGAGTAAATAAATTATAAAAAATAAAATGCTTAATGAAATTAAATGATTTTATTTCCACATTATCCTCCTCTGTTCAGTGAGCAAGAGGGTATTTTTATTTTATTTTTCTGATTTTTCTACACAAAGTTATGAATTTTTGAAGTTTAGGGAATTAAATAAATCAGAAAAAATCCCTAATTTTCTATTTATCCACGCGGTGCCGCGTCAACCTCGGCAACTCCGAAACGCCGCGTGGCGCGCTCCCATTCGACGCCGCCATCTGACTCAGCGCTCCCGGGGCCCGCTGTATCGTTCCGTCTTCTGATCTGACGCGATCCTGGCCGTCCGTCCGCGCGTGTATTAAATGGACGCGCATCCATTCATCGTCCCCAAGTGTCCTCACCCGAGAGCCGTCCACACTAAATCCCTAATATCTCACTCGATACTCAATGGATTTTCATGTTCTTATGCTCTATGGATTCGTCTTGAAGAGACGAACACATCTATACGGTTATCATGCATTGAAATTAAAACATTTGAAATGGAGAATCTCCGGAAGCTCGGGATGAAGAATTAGCTCATACCTTTGCTCGAGAAGTGTGGCTTCGATCTAAGAGTTGTTGCACCTTCGATCGGATCCTAAGCAAGCTCCGGATGAAGTCTCCCGGTCCGGTGAATTGTCTAGGTTGGATTTCGACCACGGCCGATCACAAAGCTTGGAGGCCGGAGCAACCGGGAAGCCCGGAGATGGGGCTTTTGTCGGTGGACACCTTCCCTCGGTCCGGTCGAGGTGTAGAACCAATCAATTTGGGGATTGGCTCACCGTGGAGAAGTGTCCTCGGTTTTGGGTGGAATTTCGGTCGAGAAATTGGGTTTTGTCAGTGGGGATTAGGGCAAATTGACACCGGGATCAACCGCTCTAAGGATGGAGAAGGGTTTGAAACAATTTCGGCGAGTTTCGGCAAGGTTTGTGCAACTCTCCTCTCATGGCCGCGAGGGGCTCGGGTTTAAATAGAGGTGGCCGGAGAGCCTCCCGTGGATGGCCAAGGGTCGGGATCAGCTGCTCCGGTCATGGGAAGAACAACCATGGTGGCCATTGGGCATGGAGCGACTCAACGAAGGTGGAATTCCAAAGTTCGGCTCCTCCCAAGGTCTCGGCCATGGTGTTTTCCGGCGATCCGAGCGGCCGGCCAGCAGCATGGGTCACCTTCGGTGGTCGGGGAGTCCAGGGCTTGAAGTTGGTGAAGTCAATCGGAGTTTGACATGTGTAAAGGCTTTGAATTAAAATGGAATGGAGAAGGGGTCATTTTGGCTTCAATTTGGTCAATCCATTGGTTTGGGTTGGGTGCACCTCCCCATGGCCTCGTTTCTGGGCCGAGAGGATCGATTGGGTCGGCCAAGAGAGAATGGTGTGGTCTCTATCCATGATGAGGTGGCTAAACATGGTTTAGAGTGTGTCATGGATAAGGTTAAAAAGCTTAATGAAAGATTAGGAAAGGAGCCCCTCCTTTTACCATTAATGGCATGGTCACATGCCAAACTTTCATGGCTCCATATGGCTTGTGAATGGCTCACCCTTGGCTCCATTCGGCTTGGGAAAAGCTTAGGTTAATTTCATAAAAAGGGATTTAAAAAAATTTTGATATTTTGATGGGAATTTGTATGGGGCTTGATTTAGAATTGTTTAATTGATGACTTTGAAACTTAGGGGCAATTTTGATTAAATGAATGATGAGGGGAAGTGCCATGTGGGCTTTAGATGAATTTGGGCTTTTGAACTCAAGGAAGTGGGCTTTTAGGAAAGTTTAAGGGGAATGGGCTTTTTGATTTTAGGATGGGCATTTGGGTGAAGATTTTGTGAAGGACCTTGTCAAATAAGTGTTATAATTGGTTTAGGGATGTTCTATGAAGGGCTTGGAGTCAATTTGGTGTGATTTGGGGTTGAATTGGTTTGAATTTGGATTTATTTGGTAAGTGGGCCTATGTAAGTTAAATTGGGCTACCTTGGGCCAATGTTGGGCTAGGGTTGAAATTGATGTAAAATTAATGTTGAGAAATATTTATGGGAGTGTTTCAAAGAGTTTTTGACTTTGGTTGGGCTTTGATTTTGGGGTTTGGGCTCATTTGGGTTAGGTTTGGGTTTAGGTCAAAAATGGGCCTTTTAGCTTTGGGTTGAATTTGAGTGGGGTTTGGGTCCAAATTTTGGGCAAATCATGTTAGTTTTTTGTTTGTGGGAATGTTAAGGAAGATTTAGAAAAGATTTGGGGTTAATTGGAGTTGAATTGGGTGAATTTGGGTTAAGTTTGGGTCATGGGTCCAAATCGGGCTTTAAGGCCAAAAGTGAAATTGGATCCAAATGTCAATCAAATTGAACTTGGATTTGGTCTAGATTGGTATTGGGAATGTTGAATTGAAGTTTAGAACTGAATTGGACCAGAATTTGGGTCAATTGGGTAGGTTTGGTTTGACATTTGGTTCACTTAGGGTTAAAATGGGTCAAATTGGGGGTTTTGACAAAAGTAGGGTAAATTGACAAAATTGGCCCATGGTGTAGTTGGACAAAATGAAATTGGGAATATTTGGGATTTTCTAGAATTTTCTGGGAATTTTCTGAATTTTTGGATTTTTTGGCCAAGAGGGGTATTTTGGGTATTTGGAGGGTATTGGGAGGTATTTTTGGAATTTTTGGTATTTTTGGGTATGGATGATCAATTTGGGTGATTTGGAAATGTTTGGGAATGATTTTGGAGGATTTTGAGTAATTTGGAAATTTTGCAAAAATTTGGGTAATTTCAAGAGTTTTGGGTAGGCTAAGCGGGTGTAGGGTCCCGGGGTCAAAAATTGAAAATTTGGGAAATTGAAGATCGGGTGGATGTAAGTGGAATGAAATCATTTTGGTTGAGCCATGAAGCCATATCAAGCCCATATGAGCCATGAAGGGACTCATTTGAGGCATTCACTATGTTGTTCCTAACCCTCTTACCAAGGGCTCGGGGGTTAAGGACCATCCATGTGAATCACCTACATAAGTCGGAGGTCAAGTTGGGTATGGGTGTGTTTTTAGGAAGTGTGTGAAAGTTTAGTGTATAGGTGTAGTGTGTAAGTGTAGTGTGTGTGTAAGTCGGCCCCTTCACTGCACTGAGCCACCTGGTAGGGCCTCTAAGGCCAAAGAGTCCTATAGGAACTCATCCTTTAAACTTCCACATTTGATTTCAACCCTCTAGGTGATTAGGGGTCTATAGTCAAGTTTGTGGAGTTTGAAGGGAGTTAAGAAGTGGTTTGAGTTTCTAAAAGGTGGGTCCCAATTCTAGTCCTCTAAGATAGTCAAAGGAAAAACCTAAGGCTAGATCCTAAGCACTAAAAAGAAGAAGAGAAGACCTCATCAAAAATGAGGTCAACACACACATAAGTAGGTATTCTTTCAACCTACATCCATCTAATCAGAGTCGCAATCCAAACCAAAACACTCAAAACGCTGAAAACAAACATTTCAAACTTAATCTCATCTATACTGAGATTTAAAATCAAACAACGAAAGAAAACATACAAACATATAAACATTGTTCAAATCAAACACGACATAATCAAGTCTACTACTCTTCAGAACTAGTGCTAGTCTCTCCTCTGATATCACCCATTGCTTGAACGTGGATGAATAGGTTGTAAAAAGGTTTGAATGGGAATTCTTTATTTGAATCTTCATTCATCAATCCCATCCTTCTCATCAATCGCACCAAACTCGCTTCGAATTGTCTAGTATGATAAAAAATGTTCTTTCATTCTCCAATCAATATGATCGAAGAAATCAGACATGTTGTTAACTGTACTCGTTAAGTTTGTACCTGATTTTCCAGATTCTTGAATCTATGCAAGAGCATCAATGTCTTGTCTGCTACTAATGGTTGAACAGGAACAAAATTCTGCGATGCTTGATCCATTATCAAGCCTACATCACTCTCTTCATCATTGGCTGGGAACATCTAAGTTGGGTCTAAGGGTTTCCAGGGTAGCAGTATCTTCTCCCAAATCTCCTACTATACTTGAAACAAACTGTAAATTGAGAAAATTTTGGAAGGATGTCTAAGCCCTTGGAATGATCCTCGAATTTTAAACAGACTTCAAATAATCAAACCAATATCAATGTGCCATCCCATTTGAATGCAGTAGTTCAAAATTGCACTTTCTTTCATGACTTTGCCAATTTTCATTGTCGGCAATAACTTTTCAGAGATGAAAAAGTGCCAATGTTTTGAAACAGAATTTAAAAGTGTTGCAAAGAAACTAACATACCCGTTCTCTCTAACTTCTCAGTCATCGGTTTCGTCCTTCAAATATTGGTATATTTCATTCATCTTTTCTCTCGTCCGCACGAAATTCGAATAATAACAGACTGGAATATTATCAAGCATATATAACTCATTAATTCTTCCAGAATTGAATGTAATCCACCTACCTCACACATAAACCCTTCCTTGGTTGATTCCATGTAAATTGGCATAGAATTCTTTAACCACTGGAACGACTACTGCGGCAGTAGTGTAGCAAAGCACTTCACATCTTGTCCACATGATCATTTCTTCAATTGGTGACAAAGAATTACTTTTTCATCTATTGAAAAATCCTCTTTCTTTAATCAATCTTCTCTTTGAGATTACCTTGTTGAAAAGTCGCTGTGCCTTCGCACTGACGAACTTTCTCTGGTTGTACACTCGAAATCTTGGGTTATCAATCAAATTGGAATCCATTTGAGAAGGATTTGAGAGAGTACCCATTTGTTTTTGGGAGTTTGGAGTGTTTAGGAACAGTCCATACGAGTTTATAGAAGTCAAATTCACTAAAAACTACCAAAAACTGTTGTTTTGAACACGAAAAACTGCCCACTTGCCAATCCCGCTGTCGACGGCCTCGAAGGCACCGTCGGTGAGCCTTATGTAATTAAATACCAGAGCTCTCGAGAAAAACCCACCATCGGCGGCATCGAGCGCGTCGTCGGCGCCCTTGGCAAAAATTTGAATAAAAACGTCGTGGTCCAATACGTTCCTAAATTTTCTCTATGGATTCAAATTTTATGATAATCAAAGGGTAAATATAAGTAGTAGGACTTAATATTACTATAAACTAAAAATAATTTCAAACAAACACATAACTATTAAAAACAAATATGGTTGCCTCCTATTAAGCGCTTGGTTTAACGTCGTCAGCCCGACCTATTCAGGTGTTATTCAGGTTGACTGAGCATTAAAACCTCTTTAAAATTTAGCCTTTTACCTTCAGAGTATAGTTTTAATCTATGTCCATTTACTTTAAATCTATTCCCAGTCTTAGGATCTTCAATTTCAATAGCTCCATAAGTATAAACTTGAGTCACAGTAAAGGGTCCTAACCAACAAGACTTCAATTTCCCAGGAAATAATTTCAGCCTTATATTGTAAAGCAAAACTTCTTGCCCTGGTTCAAAGTTCTTTTGGTTAATCTTTCGATCATGTCTTAACTTTAGATTTTCCTTATAAGTTTTGTTGTTATTGTAAGATTCATTCTTAATTCTTCTAATTCATTCAATTGCAGCATTCTCTTTTCACCAACATTTTTCAAATTATAATTAAATTCTTTAATTACCCAATATGCTTTATGCTTCAATTCTACTTGTAAGTGACAAGTTTTTCCATATATAAGCCTGTAAGGAGTTATGCCAATAAGAGTTTTATAAGCAGTCCTGTATGCCCATAATGCAGTATCCAGTCTCATAGACCAATCTACTCTATTAGGATTTACAGTCTTTTCTAGAATTTGTTTGATCTCACGATTAGAAACTTTAGCTAAACCACTAGTTTGAGGATGATAGGCAGTAGAGAATTTATGAACAATACTAAACTTTTCTACCAATCTTTGAATGTATTTATTCCTAAAATGGGATGCTCCGTCAGTGATAATCACTCTCGGCATACCGTATCTTGTGAAAATATTTTTCATTAAGAATCTTGAAACACTTTTAGCAACACAACGAGGTAAAACTTGTGCTTCAATCCATTTTGATACATAATCAACCGCAATCAAAATATATAAGTTCCCAAATGAAGGAATAAATGGTCCCATGAAATCTAATCCCCAAACATAAAAAATCTCAACTTCCAATATGAAATTCAGAGGCGTTTCATTTCTTCTAGATATATTACCTACTCGTTGGCATCTATAACATGTTTTGATATATCTGTAACATCTCTAAAAAGCGTAGGCCAATGAAATCTAGCTTGTAAAATTTATATGCAGTTTTGTCAATCCCAAAATGTCCTCCAAAATCAGAATCATAACATTTTTGAATAATCAGTTTAGTTTCTTCATAAGGCACACATCTCCTAATAATAAGGTCATTACATTGTTTATACAAATATGGTTCATCCCAAAAAAATGATTTTGAATCATGAACAAATTTTTTCTGTTGCTACAATGTTAGTATTGGTGGCAAAATCTCGCTTACTAAATAATTTAAATCTCGCTTACTAAATAATTTACTAGATCAGCATACCAAGGTATTTTCCTCTCATTAATATTATAAAGTTTTTCATCAGGGAAACTATCTATTATTTATTTGTCGGTGTTAGATATTCCATTATATTCTAGTCTCGACAAATGATCAGCAATTTGATTTTCAATTCATTTTCTATCAATCACTACAAAATTGAATTTTTGCATTAAAAGTACCCATCTAATTAATCTTAGTTTAGTATCCTTCTTTTGCAACAGATATTTAATAGCTGAATGATCAGTATGCACAATACATTTAGTTCCAAATGAATATGATCTAAATTTATCAAAAGCATACATAATAGCCAGTAACTCTTTTTCAGTAACTGTGTAGTTAATTTGAGCATCATTAAGAGTTCAACTAGCGTAGTATATAACCTTAAAAATTTTGTCATATCTTTGACAAAGAACAGCTCCAATAGCATAATCACTAGCATCACACATTAGTTCGAATGGCTTCTCCCAGTCAGGTGAAACTATTACAGGTGCTGTGATTAGTTTTTCCTTTAATAACTCAAAGGCATTCGAGCAGTCTTCAGTAAATTCAAATTTCTTATATTTTTCTAAAAGTTGGCATAGAGATTTTGTAATTTTTGAAAAATCATTAATATAGCGTCTGTAGAAACTAGCATGTTCAAGAAAACTTCTTACCCCTATCACTGTAGTAGGAGGTGGTAATTTAGCTATTACTTGAATTTTTGCAGGGTCTAATTCCATGCCATTTTCTGAAATTTTATGCCCTAATATAATTTCTTCTTGTAACCATAAATTGACATTTCTCCTAATTTAGAACTAAGTTAGTTCTTTCGCATACTCCAAAACTTTTTCAAGATGATTTAAGCATGCGTCAAATGATGTTCCAAATACAGAGAAATCATCTATAAATACTTCTATTCAATTGCCTATTAATTTACTAAATATAGACATCATACATCTTTGGAATGTTGCAGGTGCATTACATAGTTCGAAAGGCATTCTTCTGAAAGCAAAAGTTCCATAAGGACTAGTAAAAGTTGTTTTCTTTTAATCCTCAGGAGCAATAGGTATCTTATGGTAACCAGTATATCCATCCAAAAAACAGTTGTACTTGTGTCTAGCAAGTTTATCAAACATTTAGTCTAGAAAAAGAAGAGGAAAGTGATCTTTTCGGGTGGCAGCATTTAATTTTCTATAATCAATATAAATATGCCATCCAGAAACTTGTGTGATAGGTATTAATTCATTGTTTTCATTTTCTTCAAAAGTTACTCCTTTCTTGGGAACACAATGAATTGGACTTACCCAAGTACTATCCAAAATAGGATATATAATTCCAGCTTCTAACCATTTCAAAATCTCTTTTTTAACTACTTCTTTTATAATAGGGTTTAGTCTCCTTTGAGGGTCAATTCTTGGTTTATGTTCTTCATTTAATAAAATTCTGTCCATACAAATGGAAGGACTAATTCCTTTAATATCAGCTAGAGTAAAACCAAAAGCTCTTTTGCATTTTTTTAATGTATCCATTAATTTTTGTTCTTGTATTCATTTAAGTCTAAGGATACAATTACTGGTAATGTTGAAAACTCTCCTCAAAATACATACTTCAAATGAATTGGAAGATTCTTTAATTCAAGTTCAGGGGGTTTTACAACTGATGGAATTAATATTTCGTTTTCTGGTGCTGTTGAATTGAGCATTTCAAATTTTTTCTGAATATAATCAGCTTCTTCACTTTCAATTTCATCATAATTATATTTTTCTATATCTTCTTTTTCTTCATAATTTTCTTTGAAATATTATTTTATTAGATAATCACATATATCCATTCTAAAACATTCATCATCTTTTTCTATTGATGGATATTTCATTGATTTTGAGATGTTAAATGTTACTTCTTGATCATTTATTCTCATAGTCAATTTCCCTTTTTGAACGTCTATCATGGCTCTTTCTATTGCTAAGGATGGTCTTCCTAAAATGATTGGAATATCTTTATCTTCTTCTATATCTAGAACGATAAAGTCCACAGGAAAAATAAACTTATCAACGTTAACAAAACATCTTCTACAACTCCCTTAGGATGTGTAATAGATCGATAAGCTAACTGTAGAGTTACAGAAGTTGGTGCAATCTCTCAAATTTCTAACCTTTTAAAAGTTGATAGAGGCATTAAATTTATGCTAGTTCCCAAATCACATAATGCTTGCCCACAAAATTTTTCACCAATAGCACACGGGATAGTGAAACTACCAGGATCTTTAATTTTATCAGGAAATTTTCTTTGAATTATAGTACAACACTCTTCACTCAGTGCAACAGTCTCATAATCTAGTAACTTCCACTTCTTGTTGAGTATATCCTTCATAAATTTAAAATAATCAGGCATTTGTTCTAAAGCTTCAACGAAAGGAATATTTATTGACAATTTTTTCAAAATGTCTAAGAATTTAATAAATCTTTTTCCTTTATCTTGTTGCTTTAATCTTTGAGGAAATGGTGGTGGGTTTTCAATAGTAATTTTCATAGGTTTCAGAGAAAAATCAGGATATAAACTTTCATTTTCTCCTTCAGTTTCTTCTTTTTCATTTTCAACTACAGTTTCTTTTTGAGCTCTTATTTCCAACTCTTTTCCACTCCTTAATTGAATAGCTTTAATTTGTTCTTTTCCTTAATCTTTAGGATTTACTTCAACAGTGCTAGGTAAATTTCCAACAAGTCTATTGCTTAATGCAAAAGCAATTTGCCCTAATTAGTTTTCTATGATTTTAATAGCATTTCCTTGATTTTGTAATTGATTACCCATATTCAAAACTAATTCTTCCATAGACAACTTCTTCTCCTTAAATTGTCAATTATTATAAAAACCTAGTTGATTAGAAGGACTATAATTGGAATTACTTTGATTGTTTATATTTCCTATTGGGTTTACAAGATTGTTCCCCCACTGAGGATTAACATTATTATTTTGGTTATTCCAGTTAAGGTTTAGATGATTCTTTCAACTTGGATTATAATAGTTTGAATAAGGGTTATTTTGTGTATTATTTATTACATTTATAGTTTCATATGAAGATTGAGCATCTACGATTTGTTCTAATGAATTTTCTTCTAACACTGGAAGTGTTTGAGAATGATTCATTCCGTATTGATCTATTTTTTTTAAAAGAGCAGCAATTTGAGAAACTATCATAGTTAAAGCATCAGAATCATGAATACTGGCTACTTTCTTAGGATTTACCCTTTCAGCAGGCCATTGAAAATTATTGGTAGCCATTTCTTCTATTAACGCATAGGCTTCTTCAAAAGGTTTCGAAATTAGTGATCCACCAGCAGTAGCGTCTATTATAGATCTAAGAGCTCCTACTAATCCATTATAAAATGTTTGAATAATTAACCAATCTAGTAAAGCATGATGTGGACATTTCCTAAGAAGTTATTTAAATCTTTCCCAAGTTTCTTATATCGATTCTCCCTCATACTGACTGAAAGATGTGATATCGTTTCTAAGTTTAGCAGTCTTAGACGGTGGAAAATATTTTGATAAGAATTTTTGTGAAAGTTCTCCCCAAGTTCTAATAGATCCAGGTGCTAACAAATTTAAACAAGCCTTAGCCTTATCCCTTAATGAAAAAGGAAAAAGTCTAAGTCTGACAGTATCATCAGACACTCTGTCGTACTTAAAAGTAGCACAAAGTTATAAGAAACTTGCAAGATGTAAATTAGGATCTTCATTTGAAGTTCCACCAAATTGATTGTTTTGTACCATTTGGAAAATTGCAGGTTTAAGCTCAAATGAATTAGCAGCTACATCAGGATTTTGGATAGTTAAGTGAATTTCATCTAATGTAGGGTTAGCGTAATCTCTAAATGGTCTAGATTGATGTTTATTTTCTATTCTTTGGTTATTTATGTTGTTTTCCATTGTTTCAGAATTTATAGGTTCTTTTCTTAGTTTTCTAATTCTCCTAACACTGCGTTCTAATTCCGAATCGTAGGGTATAAGATTTTCAGAACCAAATTTATGCATACAATTGAAATCAGTACATAGTAAAACTGTTAACTAAATAAGTTGCAATTATATTAAGGTTTTCTAACAGTCCTAAATTGTCTGTTACTTTAATTATGTTATAAAATATTCCTATATTCCTATAAATAAAATATTTCCCTAGCAACAGCTCCAAAAACTTGATCCCGCGATTTTAAATTTACTTATAAATATAAGAATTCGACACCACTACTAAAAGATATAAATTCTAAGCAACAACGCAAAAAACTTGTCTTGGAGCGTAATTTTAATTTTAGTAACAATAAAATATTATAATATTTTAATCGTTGAGTTACCTTTAAACGTAAGTATACATATCGCTCAAGTAATACGGGCTCTAGTGGAGTCCTGGATATCGATCCCACAAAGAAATATATTAAAGCCTACGGACTAGGATTATATAAACCAAGTTAGAATTACAACTAAATCGAAATTTCCTATCTGTCACTAATACGCAATCGATAATGATATGAAATTCTTATATCTAAACTAGTTTTACTAGCAATTTACTAATAATACAGAAGTTAAGTTCAAATATATAATCACAAGAATCTTTCTCCTTTGTTAAGATATTTAAGTGAAGTGATAATTAGAATTAGTTTTATATGTGTTGTGCCAAATAGGAGCATACCTATTCTTTAACCTTTGGTCTAGGCATAAAGAACATTGACTAGTCCTATGCTTGGTTATTGAATCTGCGGCTAGGCTGGGAGATTATCGGCTCTCACTTCGGAGCTCCTACGTTCCCCTCGCCCGAGGGCTAACAATCTACACCTCAGCACCCAAACGATAGGACCGAAATAAGGATTTTAGCCTGTCAATCTAAAATCTCCAATTCTACACCCGATTAATATTATTTCCCAATTTATTTACACTTTTCCTTTCAAGGATTTACCCATCTACCTTTCAAAGAGAAATGTGATACATACTAGTTAAGAATCACTAGCCCACGGTCAGATCTTAAGAATTTTTCATAGATTTTAACAATACAAATGGCCAATTTGTATAGTAAAGTAAGTTTAGATATAATATCATCACAACTTCTTTATAATAGGTTTGATACACTAATTTAAATAATTATTTCACAAAAACATAAAAACAAGGAGCAAGACAGAACAACTACTTAGAATTCATGAAGAGGATGCAATAAAACTTGGATTTCATGTAATAAAGTAAAGTTCTACAAACTATAGTAAATAAACACAACTTATCTTAAATTCCTCCCCAAACAAACTACTTGAAGTTCCTCTAAATTTCTTCCTTTCTTACAACACGTGAAATTCTCCTTCAAAACGACAATGCAGAAGAGATCTCTCACTTCCCTTCCACTCTTACAATCCCTCGAAGAATTCCTCACAAAATCTCTATTTGAACTCACTACTCACTAAATAACAACACTAAAAATAACTATCTACTCACTATAAACACACTAATTGACTCTTTAGGACACTTTGGACTCTCTAGTAAACAGGTAGGAGACCCGTTGAAAATCATCCACATTCGATGTATTTCTGGAAAGAACCGTCGATCCCGCTGTCGGAGGCCTCGAGCTCGCCGTCGGCGGCCTCGAGCTCTCCATCGGCGGCCTCGAGCTCGCCGTCGGCTGCCTTATAGAAACCGTGCTTTAAACAGGCCCCACCGTCGGCAGCCCCCTTGCAATTAATTCTGAACTCTCCGGAAAATCACTTTGTCGGCGCCATCGACCTCGCCGTTGGCGCCCTAGGTCAATTTTGCATAATTTGGTCATTTTTGCTCCAAATTCACTCCTTTTTGCATATTTTCATTCCTTTGTCCTTAAATCTTCATACTGCAGAAAAATGCGAAAAATACCTTTCATTAAAGTGCAATATCATCAAAATCAGTATAAATTAGGCATGAAAATCTTAACCTTTTTTCCTTGTGTCAATGCTCCTGAAAGATGATCATTCAAATTCTAATCCTATAGATAATACTCAAATCGTACATTATCTCAATCAATCTAAAGACGAACAAAATGACAGTAACATTGATAATATTTCTAACAATGACAAAGATGAAAGTGATATTACAACATTTCGATTACAAAGAACCCTGATTTCCATAGAATTTGAATCTTCAGACATAGAAACAAAAGAGTCAGACGGTAAACTTGAAGAAATAGTTGAAATCAATTTGAGAAGTGGAAAGGTTTTACCTCCCAAAATGGCTCCACAAGAGAAGGAAAAACAAATAGTTACATCAGAAAAGATCATTCCTCCAATATGTTCTCAACTCCCTGAAAGAAATGAGAATGATCTTCATAATAAGGTGGGCTATAATGTATTAGCTCATTTGAGAATGTTACTAGCAAAATTAAGCATCTATGACGCTCTTATGCTTTCCCAAGAAATGAAAGAGTCATTGATAAAATCCCTTTTAGATCCAGACATTTGCTTAGCTCAACTTGCTAAAATTACTCAGAATGAAATTTGTCCATTAGAAGGATCAACGAAGAATACCTTCTCTGACAATGACTTATTACTTGGAACAACTGAGCATAACCGTCCACTATAAATCACAGTGAACATAAATGACATGACACTTTCAAGGGTTCTTATGGACCCAGGTGCCTCGATTAACATTATGAATTTGAGAATCTTGCATATCTGTATATTTTTGCATCCCAACTATCAAGAGATACAATGATTCTATGAGGATTCAATCAACAAGGAGAAAGAGCTCTTAGATCAATAACATTGCCCCTGAAGATAGATGACTTGACAACAACGGCAAAATTCCATATCATTGACTATGATACCTCTTTAAATGCTTTACTTGGTAAACCATGGCTTCATGAGCATAAAATGGTTCCTTCTTCACTGCATCAGTGTATAAAATTTTTGCAAAAAGGATAAGAATCTTGTATTATAGGAGATTTGCAACCATTTTTGAACCATGAAATTGGTATACATAAAGATGCGACATATTATGCTCATATAAAGAAAACAATATACTTCAAAGATACAATGGTGAATATAAAAGAAAAAGACAAAGAGAAGCAAAAAAAATGAAAAAGATTAGCCTTCTTCAAAGATAAAAGATATTGATCAAACTCATGTTCAAGGCCAAGGCCGAAGAAGAGGACGAGGGAAAGAAAGCCAAATTGTCACAATGTAGAAACCATTGAAGTTCAAAATTCACCTGGACCCTGAGGAAGATATAAAAGAAGAAACAACATCGGTGGTTCTAAAAGAGCCTCAATTAAAAATATCCCTTGAAGAAGAAGACAAAGAGAAATAATTTGAGTCTATGTATGATAAAATTAATCATTATATGCACTTTATGACTCTAACTCCAATCTCTACTGCTAAGGTTGAGAATTTAGTAGTCAAAGAAGTATGTAGTGATGAAAAAGCCAATTAAGTCTAGACTTGGCTTTACTTCTTCTAGTACTGAAACTGGTGTAAAAATAAAATATGAAAATCTTCTGAAGTCAATGAATATTCCTTTTGAGCTGTACTCTCCTTGGGCACAAACATTTGTTCAAAATAGTTTGATGCACAAAAAATGGCATTTGAAACAACCACATTTTATTGAATAGATGTGAAATAATAATAAATGAAATCCTAACTCAGAATAAGCTATTGGATTCGGAACTCTAGAACCCCTAGATGATACGAAAGTTTTCCTAGTCTTCACTGAAGAACATAATTCTGAACTAACATTTGATCTTCCAATCGAAGATGCTCCTCCATAATTGGAAGAAGAAATTAAATCAACAGTTGATGAATTATAAGAAATAAATTTTGGAACTGATGAAAATTCGAAACTAACTTTCATTAGTTCATTCCTTAATGATATAGAAGCAAAAGATATATTTCAACTGTTGACAGAATACAAAGGATTGCTTTGCTTGGATTTATGAAAAAATGTCTGGTTTATCACCAGAAGTCGCAGTCCACAAACTAGGGATAAATCAAATTGTAATTTCTGTTAAACAAACTCTGAGAAGAGTGTGTGTGAAATAGAGCAACAAGTCATTGCAGAAGTTAAAAAATTTGATAGAAGCTGATTTCATACTAGAAGAAAATTATTCGACATGGTTAGCCAATGTGGTAGCAGTTAAAAAGAAAAATGGTCAAATAAGGGTCTGTATAGACTTCAGAGATTTGAATAAAGCATGTCGAAAAGACAAATTCTCTTTACCAATCCCAGAATTAATGGTTGACATAGCATCAACACATGTAATATTTTCCTTTATGGATGGGTCGTCAGGATATAATCAAATAAAAATATTTTCAGAAGATGAAGCAAATACAACTTTCAGGACACCCATAGGATTATATTATTATAAGGTTATGCCATTTGGATAAAAGAATGCTGGTGAAACCTATCAAAGAGCCATGAGACGAATTTTTGATAAATTAAAACACAATCAAGTCGAATGTTATGTGGATAATTTAGTTATCAATAATAAACAAAATGATTATCATGTATACAATTTGAGAATTATCTTCGAACGATTAAGACAATATAATCTTAAAATGAATCCCTTAAAGTGCACTTTAGGTGTTACTTCAGGGAAATTTTTAGGATTTATAGTTCGACATCGTAAGATAGAAATTGATCCCCTCAAAATTGAAGCTATCCTAAATATGTCTCCTTCTAAAAATTTAACTCAATTAAGATCATTTCAAGGAAAATTAGCATATATACGACATTTCATTTCTAATCTATCAGGTAGGTGTTAGCCTCTTACTGCTCTAACCAGAAAAGATACCAAATTTGTATTGGATAAAAAATGCCAACACGCCTTTGAAAAAATTAAACAATACTTGACAACACCCCTTGTCTTAGCAGCCCCTGTGTTAGAAAGACCTTTAATCCTTTACACAACAACACTAGAGAATTCCCTTGAAGCATTACTAGCACAAGTAAATGATGAGGGAAAAGAAAATACATTATATTATTTAAGCCGTTGTCTGGTTGCAACAGAAATAAAATACCCAGCAATTGAGAAACATTGCTTAGCCTTGATATTTGCAGTACATAAACTGAGGAATTATATGCTTTCTCATAAAGTGACTCTTATTTCAAAAGTTAACCCATTACATTATTTGATGACATGACCGACACTTTCTGGAAGACTAGCAAGATGGGCAATGATACTACTCCAGTTTGACATAACATTTGTATCATTACGTGTTGTTAAAGGACAAATCTTGGCAGATTTCTTAGCAGCGCACCCAATTCCAACTAGATCACCCCTCAATGATGATTTAACTGATGAACAAATATCATAAATAAAAAGTTTGAATATGCAATGATGGGAACTGTACATTGATGGAGCATCATCTGCACGGAAAGATAAAGACAAACAGATAATTATATAGGGCAAAGCTGGAGTAGGATTAATTTTCATCACTCTAGATAAAACAATGATGCCTTTTTCCTATCATTTGACCTAACCATGCACAAATAACGAAGCCGAATATGAAGCGCTAATAATCGGTCTAGAATTGACAATACTAATAGAAATTAAAAATATTTACATATATGGAGATTCTCAGTTGATTATCAATCAAATTGCCTGCTAGCAAATATAAGACTCTGAAACCTCGACTTGAACAATATTCCCGTTACACTCTAAATCTGCTTCAGTAAATTCCTGATGTGACATTCTTCGTAATCCGAAGATGAGAAAATTCTTTGGCAAAACTTGTAAAAGAATTTGCTTGTCTAGAAGAAGACGACATACTGATTTCCATAAAAGGAGGACAACTTCATTCTCAAATTGACATGGACAATTTGCACAAAATTGGTGAAAACACAATGGTGACAATAATTAACGAAGACAAAGATGATTGGCGACAACCAGTTATTCAATACCTACAAACCGGAAGGTTACCTGAAAACACTTCTATTGCCACTTAAATTGAACAAATAACATTATCATATGCTCTAATAAATGATGTCCTTTATAAACGATCTTTTGACCAAATGTGGTTAAGGTGCTTAAACCAAATTAAAGCTCAAAAGATTGTTAAAGAGGTTCATTCAGGTCTATGTGGTGCACTCCAATCTAGCTCTAAAATGAAAATGAAAATAAAATGGATGGGATATTATTGGCTGACAATGATGATTGAATGTCTTGAGGTCGCAAAGAAATGCCATCAATGTCAAATACATGGAGTGGTCTTACACCAGCCACCAAATGTATTACACCCAACCATAACATCATGGCCATTTGAATGTTGGGGTACTGACATAGTGGGCCTTATAGACCCTCCATCATCTAAAGGTCATAAATTTATTTTAGCAGCCACTGATTACTTCTCAAAATGGGCAGAAGCAATACCACTTAGAGAAGGTAAAGCAGAACAAGTTCTTTATTTCTTCAAAACACACATTTTCTACAGATTTGTAATTCCTCGAAGGGTTATATCAGACAAAGGATTGGCCTTTAAAAATACCAAAATGAATAATTTTATTCAAAGACATGGTATAGACTGGAGGTACACCACAATCTATGATCCAAAAGCCAATGGTTTAGCTGAAGCCTTCAATAAAACATTGGTTCAAATTTTGAAAAAGACATTAATCAACAGTCCAAGACAATGGCATGAACAATTAATAGAAGCTCTATGGGCCTATAGAACTACATACCGAACACCAACACGGTCAACACTGTTTGCTCTGGTATATGGTTCTGAGGTTATTTTACCACTCAAACTGCAAATCCCTTCTTTCAGAGTTGCGATAGCAAATAAAATAACTGAAGAATAAAATGCCAAATTACTACTTGAAGAACTTGAGAGTTTAGAAGGCAAAAGTCTACAAGCTCAACAAAACCTTGAACTATATCAAGAAAAAATGATACGGGCCCATGACAAATTGGTTCGACCTAGGACCTCTCGAATCGGTGAATTAGTTTTAGTTCTCCGAAGACCTATAATAGCTCACCGAAAAATAGGTGGAAAGTTTGAACCAGTATGGGAGGGCCCATATATAATCAAAAAGACATATTCCAGAGGATCTTACCAACTGGTAGATTGTCAAGGAGAAAGAGTTTTGCCTCCGATTAATAGGCGTTTCTTAAAAAAATATTACGCAACATGAAAAATGATGACTTGTTTATATACTGGGACAATAATAAATTTCTTCAAATCATCTTTGTGATACAAATCTTGACTTTTGTGCTTTGTAATATCCTTTCTTCTCATTAAGCAAGTGCTTATAAGAATGATTCCTTAATATAATAAAAAAGAGTCTAATATGTTACATTATCCTGTTGTTTTTAGGGAAAATGTCTAACAACAGACTTCTTTTTACATTCCGAAATAATGTTTGTCTGGCTTTGGACCGACGATGTATTAACAGAGGATCTAAAATCCGCTTTGACTTTGATCTCTCTCAGGTTGAATTACTTTATGATGGACCCATTTTATCCATTTCCAATAAAGAAGAAGCAAAAGTAAAACCACATGTATTAGAGTTCATGTTTTGTCAACAAACTATTGAGACATAAAAAGTTCATGAAAAATTAAAGTCAGTAATAATAGCTCCATCCCATAAAAATGGAAAGGCATCTGCTAGCGGAGTGAAGAAATTAACCTCCGGAATGACTAGAGCCCACATAAGAAATCACAATAAACGACTCAAGAAACTTAAAGAAAAAGAAAGATAAAATATAAAATTGATGGAAGAAGCCAACGGGTTTGTGTTTCCAGTACTTGAAAACATTCCTAAAGAGACATATTATGTCTTAGGAGAAGAGATGATTGAAGAAGGAAAGAGAATTGAGAGAACAACATTCACTCTCGTTCCTAATGAACCGTCATTAGATCTTACAGTAGCAGAGACATTAACTGACAGACGAATTGCTTCTCGAGAAGAAGTAAGACGTATTTGAGTAATTAAACGAAAATCTTTTGAAAAATTTAAACATATTAATGGTCGAACTATTAATATATTAGAAGGCATTTAGTTATTTATTGGAGTTTTCGACGAAATTGAACAAGGTGCCATTGTTGAACATGTAATGGAAGTGCGTGATCACGGACGAGCTGGGCGCTTAAAAAGAAGAACATACTCTGAACCTAATAGATGGATACGTGGCAAAGGCCGGATGATGATCCAATATGGGTGTTGTTACAACTATGCTGTGGACAAAGATGGCAATCCACTAGGAATCTTACGACATGAAAATGTAGATCTACTACCAATAGTGATTATTCAGATTATCAAACGACTAATAACATGAAAAATAATGCCCACTAATTGTGTTCCAGATAACTGCATCATGAATATATATGAGGAAGGAGATTGCATACCACCTCACATTGACAGTCACGATTTTGAAAGACCTGTTTCCACTCTGTCACTCATGAACAAATGTTTTATTCTGTTTGGAAGAGATATACAAATTGTGGGACCTGGAGAATTTCGAGGATCTTACCAAATTCTTCTACCACGTGGATGAGTTTTAGTCATACCAAGCAATGGAGCTAACATTTCTAAAAATTGTATACCAAGTGTAAGCCGACAACACAGTTCAATACATTGAGAAGGATGCATCCTGAGAAACGTCCTGATGGATATCAGCCAATACTAGAACTGGAAGGGTTACAACCCTTAGAGCTGCCATGAACCTATGAATATTTAAACACCTAAGATATATTCGATAGACAATGTCTTAGAGTGTTAAATATTTGTGGTAGGTCTAGCAGTATCTGAGAACTTTTGACATGATATTGTACAAATAGTTTGCAGTGTGTATTGTATAATACATGATGTACTGTTAACTTTTACCACCTATGTACAATATTGGGATTGAAATAAAATCATGTGAGATATTTCCCAATCGACTATAATACATCGTCAGGTCCAAGAATGACAAAATAAACTAAAATGATATGATGAATAACTTGTGATAACCAATATGAGAATTATTATTTAACCTATAAGGGTCAAATCCTCAGCAAGAGTCCACAACGAATATACTCTTCTTTGAGAGACATTTTCTCTCTCTTTAGTTATTGGATATAAGTCCTTTCCTGACAAAAAATTATGACATTCCGATAACTCGACATTTGACATCTCTGAGAGATGATATGACATCTTCTCTCTCTTTAGTTATTGGATATAAGTCCATTCCTGACATGGAAATTATGGCATTCCTATAACTCGACATTTGATATCTCTGAGAGATTATATAACATCTTATTTCTCTATAGTTATTGGATATAAGTCCTTTCCTAACACGAAAATTATGGCATTCCTATAACTCGACATTTGACATCTCTAAGAGATGATATAACATCTTCTCTCGCTATAGTTATTAGATATAAGTCCTTTCCTGACACGAAAATTATGGCATTTATATAACTCAACATTTGACATCTCTGACAGATGATATGACATCTTCTCTCTCTTTTGTTATTGTATATAAATCCTTTTTTGACAAGGGAATTGTAGCATTCCAATGACTATCTCTTTGAGAAAGGATATAAGTCGCATAGTATTCCTTCTCGTAACCAGCATACATACATTTAAAATTCTTTAGAAATAATACGACATCCATTTTTTTTCCTAGTCATTATAAGAAATTTCTCGATAGACTGTCAATGGATATTCAGACCATTTTTGTCAACGCCAATATGTGCGACATACTTATGCACTATTCCACACATATTGGGGGACCCTTTGTTGACCTCACTTTTGTGAGGACTATTTATAAACTATATTAGAGTGGGAAGTCTACCAAAATTAACTCCCTAACTCTTAATGATGGTCACTAAACCCTAATATCTAGGGTGAGACCCTATGTAACCTTTTTAACATAAATTTTGATGACATCTTAAAATGATCAAAGCCGTAATGACAAATCCTGAATTGATCAACGATTGACCAAACAGGTCAACTTTTGACTCAAAAAATCCATTTTGGTCAAATTAGTCAATTCTTGGCCCAGTGACTAACTCTATTGACCCAACAAGTCAACTTTTGACTCAGAAAGTCAACTTTAGTCAACCTAGTCAATTTCTGACCCAATGACCAACCTTATTGACCTAAAAAGTCAACATTTTACTTAAAAAGTCAACTTTAGTCAAACTGGTCAATTCCTGACCTAGTGACCAACCCTATTGACCCAACAGGTCAACTATTGACTCAAAAAGTCAACTTTGGTCAAACTAGTCAATTTCTGACCCAATGACCAACCCTATTAACATAATTGGTCAACCTTTGACTTAAAATTCAATTTTTGTCAAACTAGTCAATTCCTGACCTAGTGACCCATCCCATTAACCCAACAGGTCAACCTTTGACCCAAAAGATCAAAATGGGCCAAAATTATCGACTTATGACCCTTTTACTATCACACTGACCTCATTAGTCAACCTTTAACTAAAATAGGTCAAGTTTATTTAAAATGGTCAACCCATAACCTAAAGACCATCACATTGACGTCATAGATCAAAACCTTGACCTAAAGAAACCAAATTGGTTAAATTGTCTAACACAAAGACCTAAAATACCACCACATTGACATCATAGGTCAGAAATTGACCTAATCAACTTGATATTTGTCAAGGAGACCAAAGCAAAACTCAAAATTCAACCAATTGACTTTTAGTTTGAAATAAACCCTAAAAATGGTCATTATGCCCAAACCTACCCAAAAATTCAAAATCATTGGGCTTTATGACTAAGCTAAACCATGACAAGGTTAGAAAAGTCAGACTAGTCATCCTTGGACAAAAATGAGTCAACTTGGTTTAACCTAGGTAAACTTGGGTCAACCTAAGTCAATTATGGTCAACCAAAGACAAATTTGGTCAAAACATTCAATCAAATCAATAAAATTAATTGAATGATTAATTCCTAATATTTATTTTAATTAATTTATGAGATTAATATTAAAATTTTTCTACACTTTTAATTAGTTACATAATTAATTTAAAGTGGAATTATAAGAAAATAACCTTAAAATTCAAATTAAAATAACATCACACATGACATGAAAAGTGACCTCCAAATTTAAAATCCACCATGACATCATAGATGAATTCATGTGAAGTCATCAATGGGTCACCCATGACCCATGGGATTCATCACATATGGGTTAACACATTAAATAACTCATGACCCACCACTTTAATCATTGTTAAACACACCATGATGACACCATCATGAAGGATAAAGGAGGTGTCATGCTTTCATGAAAACCTTAAGAGACGACCTGGGTGAGTCATCATCCACCTCACAACCCATCCAATGGAGAAAAACTTAACTTAAGACATCCTAAATCATAAGATGACCTCATATTTACCTAATTATGAAAATAATAAAAAGAGGGAAATTATGTTTCACTTTTTTTATCAAACTATGGATGACATGTTGGCTTATGCGGAAGAAGATCAATTAGATCATATTGGAGTCACCTTGTACCTCTCTCTCACCCAATAAAGAGAAGACATGTCATGAGTTAACCATTTATCATGGTTAGACCTAACGATGAAAATGGATGATAAGGCAAGCTTATGTGTCACCCTCTCCTCACTAACCTTGAATGACTAATAGAAACTCAAGTGGGGAAGGTTAATACATAGCCTTTAAACTCATCCATACACCTACTTAACCAACCAATGGGAAGAGACCAAGAAGCAAAACCCAATTTTTACTATGGTTAAGCACATGATGGGAATCCTTGGAATTTTGCAATTCCCTTACCCCCTCAGCCAAAATGTGTTCCCAAAATATTAATGAGGAAGATAACAACCTCCTTAGAAAATTGCAAGCCAGCCTAAGCACACCCATAGCATCCCATGGCTATAAATAGGGCAAACCCGAGCCCATGGGAGGAGGAGAGACCAAACTAGGAGATACCCATACACTGCCCAATTCCCCTAGCTTTGAGCATCAAAGTTCTTCCTAGGACCTAAGGAATTGATCCTCATTGAATCCATCTCCTTAAACCCACTCAATAACCATAATTCAGTTAACTCGAGAAGCACCCAAATAAGACAAAACTAGGATAGTTTGGGAGTTAGAAACCAACCTCCATAAATCTTCAAATTAGCAATCCCAAATCAATTTAGGGACTGAACGAAGGAAAGCCCAATCAAAATCAGGCATCCCTATAGCCCCTAAGCCACTGATTGATCAAGCTCATTTAGACCAAACACATCTTGAACAAAATCATATAGGAACCCAGTTTGAACTTAAATCGACTTACGGAGAAGCTCTCTATGGTCAAGACGAATCTCCAGAACCATTAAAATCAAGCTCAAATCAACTAAGGCGAAGGTATGGATTTTCCCCTTTTATAGCATTCAGGTTTCACATTTTGTGAAAGAAATCATTTCATGACCCCCACATATCTGTATGGATATGTTCGTCTGCTCAAGATGATCGTGTAGGGACAAACGTCACTTTATTTCATCAAGAATTGAGCGAGATATTACTCTTAGACCATGGATGGTCTGCGCGATCAGACAGGATGAAGATGATGAACCAGGACCGTCTGTTCCCGTGTTTTGGGAATGGATAGCCGAGATTAAATCCCTGTGGTTCTGTTGTTCAGCTTCCATAGTGGATTAAACACGTTTTCACACGTACGAGGACACACATCTCCTCCAGAGCTTTTAGGGTTCATTTAGATTTAATTAAATTTACTGAAAACCTTAAAAAAATCAAAAAATCATATCTTTTCATAGAAGAATCACAAAAATAAAATAAAAATACCCTTGAAAGAGGGGAAAGAGGAGAATAATGTGGAATCAATAATTTTAATTATTTTTATATTTTATTTCTAATTAATTAGTTACTCTCTCGAATAATTTAATTATTAAAAATTAATTATAAATTAAAAAATTATGATATTTTCACAAAATCATCCTCTTAGCATGACACATATTCCCTGATTTTTTTAAGGACAGAAAAATTCTGTATGATGACATTTAATAATTTCTAAGTTACTTTATAATTATTTCTAAAAATAATTATAAAAATTAAAAATTAAAAAAAATAAAATTGGAAAATGACTTGAAATTTTAGTATAACAGACAATAAACCAAAGACAATGATTTTTTAAGTCATTAAATAATTTTAAATGATATTTCAAAATTTAGGATTTAAAATCCATTATTAATTAATAAATTTAAATCCTAAAAATCAACCTTTTTATAACTTAGCTTATTTTTCATGATAGACTAAGTTCAAAATGAGTCTAACTCACAATAGACTCATGACAAAATGTAGTTAAGTTTAAGATAACTGTCGGCATAATTTTAGGTTGAGTGTTGTATTTTTGAAAAGTGGTCGCCTACGAAATTCTCGGCGAATTTTAGATTTTAAATTTGATTTATATATATTTATATATATATAATTTAGAAAGTAACATTTGATTTTGAAAATAATTTTAAGTTTGAAAATTTTAAGATATGAAATCAAACCGATCCCACCTCCCGAATAGTTTATATAAACGAGCACCACACCACAAATTGTATATCTATCTCAGAGAATAGACACACTGCTTGATGATGGGGCTCGATTAAATAAACTAAAAGATTTGTGACATCCGTTTAGTTTGCGAACCAATTTTATAAGCCGACAAGTTCCCCTACTTAATATATATGAACTAAACAGGGTTTATATTACCTGGGTTCTTAAAGTTCCCTATAAGGGCAAGCCCCTATAGTTAATTACATCTTAAATGACGGGAATCATTTAAGAAAACTCTTGATAATGATCAGTGGTTTTGCTCTCAAGAATTTCAAAGTTTAAGGTTTTCAAACAATTGGATTTTTGAAATTTCAATAGGGAATAGCTCAAATTTGGAACAGTTTTTTTTAGGAGTCCAAAGGCAGAGAAGTAGGAAAAGCTGAAGATCCAAGAAGAATCTTGGCAACTTCCCAAACTATCCTATGGTTTGGCTTCAATTTGAGAGTTTATTTAATGTTGTAATCCTGTCAATTTTAATTAATCAGGACTTATATTTGTATGACACAATCATACAAACAGCCTCGAAGATGTGAGGGTTTATGTCGTACCGAACGATCACCTCAGAATCCTAAGACCGGCTAGGGCTTAATTTACATGATATGATCATGCAAATGCCTAACGAAGAGTTGAGGATTTATGTTGCACTAGGCAAACTACCTCGAAGTCCTATGGCTTGGTTATTTAATTCTAAGAAAGTTTTGCTGAAGTAGACTCAGGTTTTGCTGATGACGATGGCCGTGCTGCCCACCATGCTCCGAGCTACTTGTTGTTGCAGAGGTTTAGTTTTAGAAGTTATAAATCAAAGGATGAGGGAAGTGTTTTGGTTTAGAGAAAATCTTAAAATCCAAGTGTTTTTTTTAGTATTTTAATTAAAACAAATCTTAAAGTTGATTAAACAGAACTGATTAAGATCGCACGGTTCCGTCATCCCGGCACCGTTATTTTCATTGAATTCACTTAGTCCAGATGAAATTGCTAAACTCAACTGAATGAGTTCCACACTTTCATTTAGACCGTGGGAAATCCGGTTAGGAACACGTGGGTTACATCATCCGAGGTATTCCCGATCATTCAACGAGACGTTTTAATTTAGTTGCAATTGTAGTTTTGTGTTCTGTTTGTGATTAAATTTTGAGATGTTTTATATTTTGAAATGTTTTGGCAGTAATTTTTATCTTGTAATGACTTTTAATTTAGTTTTCGTTTCAGTTTAGGGACTATCCTAATGGTTTTGGTTTTCATGCAACAGTTGTTTATCATGCAAGAAAAGTAGAGTGCATTTGCAATAAAGTAAATCACAATAAAATAAAAGTGAACTTGGAGGGTCTTCCCGTCATCCCTAGTTGCACTTAAAACACATGTTAAGGCATTTAAATATTCCAACAAGTTCCTAGGTAAAGCTAATGGAAAGGTTTTGGTTGTCTATCAAAGTCCTAATCCTATAGCTAGTCATCTCCTATGACGTCTAGGTTCTTGTATTTTGGTTTAAGGACGATTTTCTTCATCAAAGAACAATTAAGTTCAATTGTTCTTATAAACCTCCTATCATATTGAGGAAGTCCTTAAGACGAGTCTTAAACATCTTTTCAATACTTCTAGGATTGTTTTAAGTCCAAGAGAATTTAATTAATCAGGTGAAATAATCATCCGAGGTTTAATTAAGTCTTGTTCTTTTGCTCAGTGAACTAGGATGTTTGAATATCCTATGAATGAGGTGACACTTCACTAAAATACTCCACTTAAGAGTTATGATAACAAGAGCTTTTAAGGGAAAATTGATGTTTAAGTGATTTGTGATTTAATTTATTTTTAATTAATGAGTTTAAGTTTGGAATAGTGTTCAAGTTGTTTTTAGACCTATTTTGAATTCTTTATGTCTTAGGTGATGTTATATTTAATTCAATTTAATTTAATTTAATTTAAATTAATTTAATTTGGTTTAGTTTTAATTTAATTTAATTTTAATTTTAATTTAATTTTAATTTGATTTTATTTTTAATTTAATTTAATTTAATTTAATATGTTTCAATTTAATTTAATTTTAACTTGAATTCAATTGTGATTTAATTTAATTTTGATTTGATTTAAAAAAAATTTATTATTATTATTATTATTTTTTTAAAGATGATTTAACTTAATTGTTAAAGTATTAATTTAATTGAGATTTTGATTTAATTTAGTTTAAATGTTTTAATTTTAATTTAATTTAATGATTAAGTCTTTTAATGTTTTAAATCTTGAGTGGATTATCATTTTAATTAGGAATTAAATATTATTGAAGTGATTAATTTAGGGACTCTTACATTAAAGAATAAATGTCTTCTTAATAATTTCCCTATTTTAATAATTTCAATTTTTTATTAATCTTCCAAATCTAATTAATTAATTGATTAAGGTTTACTTTAATTAATCTTAAAAATGATTGATGGGTCTCTACCCTTTAATTATTTAAATTTCAATCATCCCAATCAGATTAGGATCAAATATTTTACTCTCTCATTTTATTAAGCCTAAAGTTTTAATTAAGGGTTAAAATTTTAATTACCATTTTGCCCTTCAAGCTTAATAATTCCATAACTCACTAAATTGAGCTTAAATGAATTTGAAATTTTTATGTGACTTCACTCACATGTCAATTAAGACATTAGAGGAGAAAATGTGATTTTTCGATATTTAATTTATTTATATAATTATTTTTTGTGGAAAATAGGGATTTTCAAGGAAAATTCAATAAGATGACCAAGAGAATTTTTTCTGTCCATTAAAAAATTATGGGGCACTCCTAATGACTAGAGGACCACTTGGACTAATTTTGGTGATTTTGTGAATTTTATTTTATTTATTATAATTATTTTGAGTTTTGGAGTATTAATTAATTTAAAAATAAAATAAAGGTTGAAAAATGAATTTTATATTTTTAAAAATTTCTCTGATATCAGGGAAACCACAGAACCAATTTTTATAATTTTTTGAATTTTCTTTGATTTATTAGAATTATTTTAAGGAATGTTAAGAAAATTCATTTTTTTTAATTCAAAAATTAATTTAGGCCTTCAAAATTCAATATCTTATTCTACAGACTTAGGAAAAATATTTAGTTTGTTCCTAAATGTTTAGAATTCAAAATATGACATTTTGCTGATTTTTAATATTTTTATGATTTTTATTATTTTTTAATTATTAAAAATATTAAAATAATGATAAAAATCAACTTTTTTAGGAAATTACAATTTTAATTTTCCTAAGTTCCTCTGATATCAGAGAAGCCCCAAAACTATTTTTTTGAATTTTTTGAAAAGTATTTTGTGAGTTATGAATTTTTAAAATTTAATTTTACCCATTTTCACTTGAGAGGCTTAATCAACCCATTTGATGAGGCTAACCAAGTCCAATTGATCTCAAATTTTTATGTGGTGTTCTCCTATCCCTAGAGGACATTGGAGAATTGTTTTAAAGTTAATTTGATGGTTGGTTAACCCTAACTAATTAAAGTTCAATTTTGGGTGTTTAGGCCAGTTAGGGTTGTTCCAAGTGAATTAACTAAAAATTTATTTTTCCTAGGCTCCTCTGGTCATAAGAAATATCACCAAATTTTCCTAGAATTTATTTCTCAACATGCTAATTATTGGAATTAAAATACTTAAAACAGTAACATGAACTTGGAAAATCAATAACTTCTCATAGGGATGGCCTCTGACCTTGGAAAATTCAGGAAATGTTCCCAAGTTCAGAGGCTTCAAAAGCCTTATGGTCTCATGCCATGGTAAATTTCCTATATGCATGGAGAATTAAAATAATGCAGAGAGTAAATAAATCATTAAAAAAATACTTAATAAAATTACTTGATTTCTTTTCCACATTATTCTCCTCTGTTCACTGAGCAAGACGATATTTTTATTTTATTTTTAGGATTTTTCTACACAAAGTTATGAATTTTTGAAGTTCTAGTAATTAAATAAATAGAAAAATAACCTATTTTTCTACTTATCCACGCGGCGCCGCGTCAACCTCGGTGTCTCCGAAGCTCCACGCGTCATCTCTTGATTCGACGCCGCCATCTGATTGGGATGCCACGCGGCCCGCGGTTCATGTCCCGTTGCTCCGTCCGGCGCAATCCTGGCCATCCGCTCGATACACGCGTGATCCGACGGCTCCTGGTCATCATCTACGACTGGTGTGAACCCGTGACCGTCAACCTTCTAACCCTAATTTCTCGCTCGATTCTCAACGGATTTTTGTGTTCTTATGCTCTATGGATTCATCTTGAAGAGACGAACACATCCATACGGTAAACATGCACAGAAATTAACTCAAACTAAATGGAGAATCTCTGTAAGCTCGGGAGGAAGAGTGAGTCCATACCTTTGCTCAGAGAAGTGAAGCTTCAATCTGAGGGTTGTGTCACGTTCGATTGGGTCCAAGCAAGCTCCAGATGAAGTCCCTTGGCCCGATGAATTGTCTAGGTATGATTTCGACCACAGCCGATCACAAAGCTTGGAGGCTAGAAGCAATGGCTATCCTGGTGAGGGGGCTTTTGCTGGGAAACTTCTCCTCTTGATCTGGTGAAGGTGTAGAGTCAATCAATTTGAGGATTAACTCACTTTGGTGAAGTGTCCTGGTTTTGGGCTTTGATTTCAACTCTGAAATTGAGCTCACAGAGAGGAAATGGCAGGGAGATTTCAGTGGGGATCAAGTTCTCTATGTGTAGAGAGTGGTCTGGGATGATTTTGGCAGGGTTTCAGTAAGGTTTGGTTCAGCACCTCTCCATGGCCGAGAGAGGTGGTGTTTAAATAGGCATGGCTGGAGGTCCTCCCAGGGGGAGTTAGGGCTTGGGATCAGCTGCTTAGGTCAAGGGAAGAACAACCATGGTGGCTATTGGGCATGGGACAACTCAGCAGGTAGAAATTTCAAACTTTGGCTCCTTCCAAGGTCTCGGCCATGGGGTTTTCCGGTGACTGTGGTGGCTGGCCGGCCAGGGTGAGGTCACCATCTTGACCAGTGAGGTCAGGGCTTGGCAATGGTGAAGCCAATTGGAGTTGGCCATGTGTAAATGGATTGAATTTAAATGGAATGGGGGAAGGCTAATTTTGGGTCTAAATGAGTCAACCCATGGTTTTGGGCTAGTTTCACCATCCAAGGCTTGCTTGGGCTGAAGAGAAAGTTGTCTGGTTCAGCTTAATCAGTAGCGTCAAGTCACCATCCAAGCATAATTAGGCCTAAGCATGGTTAAGGGGAATCATGGGAGTGGTTAATGACTTTTACGAGTTATGGAAAGAGCCTCCCTCTTTTGCCCAATGTGGTATGGTCATATGCCAACAACTCACATGGCTTGCATGTGGCTCAAGAATGGCTTCATGGCTCACCTTTGGCTTGGGAAAAAGTTTGGTCAATTTCATGAAAAAGGGTTTTAGAAATTTTGGTAATTTAGGGGTGATTTTATGGGATTTGGCATATGGTTTGATTTGGAATTATTTCATTATGGATTTAGAACTTAGGGGATGGTTTTATCAAATGGATGATGATAGAGGATTGTCATGTGGGCTTTAAGATGGATTTTGGGCTTTTTGAAATCATTTTGGATGGGCTTTTTAGGAAGGCCTAAGGAAGTGGGCCTTAGGTTTTTTTAAAATAAGTTTATGGATGGGAATTTTGTAAACAGTTGGGCTAAATAATTGTTGGGTTTGGTTTAGAGATGTGTCATGAGTAATTTGAAATAAATTTGAGGTGGTTTGGGCTTGAATTGGGTTGGATTTGGGTTCATTTGGTACATGGGCCAATGTAGGTCAAATTGGGCTAATTTGGGCCAATGTTGGGCTAGGGTTGAAATTGATGTAAAATTAATGTTGGGAAATGTTTATGGGAGTGTTTCAAGGAGGTTTCAACTTTGGTTGGGTTTTGGTTTTGGGACTTGGGCTTATTTGGGTTAGGTTTGGGTGTAGGCCTATTTAGGCGATTTTGGCTTTAGGGTGGATTTGGGTGAGGTTTGAGTCCAATTTCTGGGAAAATCATGTTAGAGTTTTGTTTGTGGGGATGTTAGGGAAAGTTTAGAAATGGTTTGGGGTCAATTGGAGTTAAATTGGGTTAGTTTGGGCTATGTTTGGGTCATGGGTCCAAATTGGGCTTTAAGGTCAAAAGTGAAATTGGATTCAAATGTCAATCAAATTGGACTTGGATTTGGTCTAGATTGATATTGTGGCTATCAAATTGAAGTTTAGAATTGAATTGGACCAAAATTGGGGTCAATTGGGTAGATTTGGTTTGACATTGGGTTCACTTGGGTTAAGAATGGACTAAATTGGGGGTTTTGGTAAAAGTGGGGTAAATTGACAAAATTTGACCATGGTGTAGTTGAAAAAAATGAAGTTATGAATATTTGGGATTTTTTGGAATTTTTTTGGGAATTTTCTGAATTGTTTGGATTTTTTCGCTAAGAGGGGCATTTTGGGTATTTGGAGGGTATTGGGGGGTATTTTTGGAATTTTTGGTATTTTTGGCTATGGATGATCAATTTGATTGGTGAGGAAATGTTCAAGGTTAATTTTGGGGAATTTTGGGTGATTTGGAAATTTTGGAGGATTTGGGCAATTTTAAGGGCTTTTGGTAGGTTTGATAGGTGTAGGATTCCCGGGGTCAAAAATTGAAATTTTGGAATAATGAAGATTGATTAAATTTGAGTGGAATGGAATCACTTTGATTGAGCCATGAAGCCATGTTAAGCCTATATGAGCCATGAAGCCATGTTAAGCCTATATGAGCCATGGGAGGACTCATTTGAGGCATTCACTATGTTGTTCCTAACCCTCTTAACGAGGGGCTTAGGGGTTAAGGTCCATCCATATGAATTACCTACATGAATCAAGGAGTCAAGTTGGGTATGAGTGAGGTTTTAGGATTTGGATTGTGTGTGTGAGAGTGTAGAGTGTGAGTGTAGTGAGTGTGTAAGTCAACCCTCACTGCACCAAGCCACCTGTGGGTGGTCCTAAGGCCAAATAGTCCTATAGGGAACTCATCCTTTAAACCTTCACTCTTGATTTTAACCCTCTAGGTGATTAGGGGTCTATAACCAAGATTGTGGAGTTTGCAGGGAGGCAAGAAGTGGTTCAAATTTCTAAGGGGTGGGTCCCAATTCTAGTCCTCTAAGATAGTCAAGGGAAAAGCCTAAGGCTAGATCCTAAGCACTAAAGAGGGAAGAGAAGACCTCATCAAAAATGAGGTCAACAAATGGACCCCCAATAGGTGTGGTGTGCTAACCAAGGTCACCGTGCGTATTGGCGTTGACCGAAGAAATCAAGAAAACCCAAAACAGATGTCCAAGTGACAAACTTAGGACAAAGTAGAAGAATTTTCGCTGGGGAGTATCAGGTAAATCTCCAAGACCGAAGATTCCAGAACTCTCGCTGGGGAACAAAGGAGGTGAATTTCAGATCACAAGATTTTCAAGAGATTGGATCTTAGATTTGTTTCATTTTTTATTTCAAGTTTTAATTTTGAGTTTGAATTTTGATTTGAGTTTCAATTTTTGGTTTTATGCGGAGAAAAGAGTAGGGCGGAGGCCTACCCGAATACATTTGTATGCTCGAGAAGGAAGCGTGTCCGAACCTATTCCATATGTGTATGCTCGAGAAGGATTAGGACCGAGCCTATCCCAAATGCCGAGGAAGAATAGGACAAAGCCTATCCGAAATGCAGAGTGCTTTAATTTCAATTTCTTGCTCGGGAGGATCAAATTTTGAGATTGCTCGAGAAAGGAGTAGGACCGTGCCTATCCCGAGTGCTGAGAATTGCTGAGAAGGGAGTAGGGCGGAAGCCTATCCCGAATGCAGAGATTGCTGAGATGGGAGTAGGGCGGAAGCCTATCCCGAATGTTGAGATTGCTGTGATGGGAGTTGGGCGGAAGCCTATCCCAAGTGATGAGAATTGTTGAGAAGGGAGTAAGGCGGAAGCCTATCCCGAATACTGAGATTTGCTGAGATGGGAGTAGGGCGGAAGCCTATCCCGAATGCTGAGATTTCGCCGAGATGGGAGTAGGGCGGAAGCCTATCCCCAATGCTCGAGATTCGTCGAGATGGGAGTAGGGCGGAAGCCTATCCCGAATGCCGAGATTCGCCGAGATGGGAGTAGGGCGGAAGCCGATCCCGAATGCCGAGATTCGTCGAGATGGGAGTAGGACGGAAGCCGATCCCGAATGCCGAGATTTCGCCGAGATGGGAGTAGGGCGGAAGCCTATCCCGAATGCTCGAGATTCGTCGAGAAGGGAGTAGGGCGGAAGCCTATCCCGAATGCTGAGATTTGCTGAGATGGGAGTAGGGCGGAAGCCTATCCCTAGTGCTGAGATTGCTGAGATGGGAGTAGGGCGGAAGCCTATCCCGAGTGCTGAGATTTGCTGAGATGGGAGTAGGGAGGAAGCCTATCCCGAATGATGAGATTGAAGAATTTTGTTGAAATTTATTTATGCAGAGATTGAGGGAAATTTTGCTGAGGTCCAGGTTTTGCAGTGGTTGTGAAAGATTTTGTTGATATTTGATTTATGCTGTGACTATGCAGAATTTTGCTAAGATTTGGATTATGCTGAGATCGAAATGAGATATGAAAGTGCTCCATATCCCATGGGAATCAATCAAAGTTTGATTACTTGGCGAAGGGTATGAACCTATGCCATCAGAATCAAATTGAAGATTCCTCGTAATTCTGAAATAATCCCGAGAGAGGGTTTCAGAGGAGGTTTGGAATAGATCTTGGTTTGAGGAAGGATTGGAGGATCTGAAAAGATGGACGTAAACTGGAATTCAATTTGAGCTTTAGATTTGTTTTGTTTGTCCTTTAACTATCCCATTTTTTTGTTTATTTGATGTTCATGTGGATTTGAAATTCTTTTAAATGTTTGGATTTTTATGGAAGAGAGTTTCTTATTTATTTTCCTTTTCTTTTCTGTTCTTTGTTCGAAGTTCATTTAACTTTAATGGCGTTTCCTGATCAATTTGCACAAAAAGAGGTGAAGGCAAAATGTGACATGGTCACTTTCATTCCAATCTTGTTGAAGATACATCATACAACTCGATCTGAAATATTTCTCATACAATCCATGACTCAAAACGAACTATGTATGATTCTTGTTGATCCATCCAAAAAGTGTCTGTCAAATCCATGTCTGAATAATGAGATACACGGTCAATAACATCACCTTCCAAGCCATCCTTGGCAGGAATGCCGCATGGATGTGCATTGGAGGTGTGCTATTTCCCGTGTAACTCACAACTCGTAGGGCCGGAGACTCTCCAATTTGAGATCTGGCTGGAAGTGGTATGGTGCCTTTCTGTCGTTCATCCTTCTAAAAGTGACGGAAATCCGCTCCACTGGTACTCCCGGTATAATATGCTTTGCGACGTCTGCTCCATTTCCTTGTAATATCATGACGGAACCTACCGGAAGTGGTATCTCCACCGGCCCTCGGAACTTACCGGGGCCTACCATCCGGAGGTCAGATCCGAACATGATATTGCATTGGTTGACGAACGAAACTGTGCAGAAAGTTCTGACGAAGTCGTGGTGGTCTATGTGTGGAGGTATGCGATCACCCTTCCGATAAATGTTGATGATGCAACCGTTAGGTATGCGATCCGTCGGCAGTACCCTCCACGTTATCATTCTTTTCACCATTCTTTTAATTATTCTCGGCATTGGATCTACCTCACCATGACGGAGTATCCCCGGTGGATTTCCTTTTCCGTCCTCTCGCGAAGTTATAGCAACATCCACATTGTATTGTGACTCTTCCTTTCCTGGGCATCCATTTACGGGGTTCCGAATAAGTCTTTTCTCTCGGACGGCCTCGCTCGACCCATCTTTTGAAGTTCTAGAATGCAATCCACAATCCGTTGTTGCTCGTAATCCGAGAATACACTCGTGTGTAACTCGAGGCCTTCCAAAATGTTGATTCTTCTGCCTCTAATCCTTTCAAAATATTCAAAAGTCTTCTTCTCAACATTTTGCATTCTTTCTAGTTCATATTCTGGGATGATCTGCAAGTGACGAGGCCTAGTAACGTATTGCGGGATGTATGGCTCAATCCCGTCACATTCTCCTACATACCTTGGCTCCTCGGGGATTGTCTCTATCGGGACATCCTCCGGGGTTGCTTCAGCAACAAGGTTCTTCAGATATGGTATCTCTGCCCGGCGTCGAGGCACTGATTATATCTCTGTCCTTCTTGGCACTTCTCCGATCTATTCTGATTCTCTCGGTGTTGACTTTCTTCTTTCTGGTTCCTACCGAACAGGTATCTTTGAAATGTGTGTGTCTGCGAAGGTGGCTGTTTCCTCATGTTGATCTGCTGCAAGTTTAGTCAACATCTTGCGGATACGGCGATTCTTATTCCTTCTTTGAGTAGCAGTGAGCGTAGCTCTCCCGACTTCTTGACTTCTGCGAGCGCGGCGCCGACGAGCTCGCCCTCTCGCCGTGGCAACTACTGACTTGATTTTCTTGCTTTCTTTGGTGCTTGTCTTTCTTTTCTTGTTGCTGGATTGGTGGCTTGGGCCACCCATCTTCATCACTGTCTGGCTATGAAGCTCTTCTCGGTCCACTGGGACCCAATCATTTTCTTCATATTGTAGGCTGGCTGGTGTGAAGTCAGAATCAATTTCTATCACTGCTCAATCCTTCACTCTCTTTTCATCGAGTGCGAGACTCACGCCATTTTTAAAGTTTAGGACCAACCACCCGTTCGACATTTCCCTGCGAAGAAGACAAGGAAAGGATCAGGGGATGCACTAAGAACAATAACATTAAGAAAGTATTTATCACTGAAGATTCTTATTCACTTATTACAATTTTAATTTTTTAAGGAAAATAAGAAAAGATAAAGAAAGATCAGAAAAAAGATTTGATTTGAAAGGATGGGTAAAACTTTATTATTATGATTTCACATATTTTATTTTTAGCACATATTTTATTTTATCCATTTTTATGTTTTTTGGTTCGGACCCAGTCACAAAGTGATTACTTTACCCGTATTTCTAGGGATAAGACTCTATTTTAGAGGCCACCCTTCGAAACATCTGGTTGCGTAATACTTCTCCAAATATCGTCCATTGATTGGAAGCATTTATCGTTCTCCTTGGTAATTCACAAGTTGGTAGGAGCCTCCTGAGTAGACTGCCTCGACCACAAACGACCCTTCCCAGGTTGGTTCAAATTTTCCTCCTATCTTGCGATGTGCAAGAATAGGTCTTCTGAGAACAAGAACTAAGTCACCAACTTTGAAAGTCCTCAGGCGGACCAGTTTATCATGGGCCTGGATCATCTTAGCTTGGTACAATTCCAAATTTTGTTGCGCTGCAAGTCTTTTCCCTTCCAAGTTTTCCAGTTCTTCCAGTCGTAATCTGGCATTTTCTTCTGTAGTAATTTTATTTGCAACTGCAATCCTGAGTGATGGAAGCTGGACTTCCAATGGCAACACTGCCTCGGATCCGTATACTAAAGCATAAGGTGTAGACTGAGTAGGAGTCCTGAAAGTCGTCCTGTAGGCCCATAAGGCTTCTAACAACTTCTCGTGCCAATTTCTCTTGTTGTCATCCAAAATTTTCTTTAAAATTTGAACGAGAGTTTTATTAAAAGCCTCGGCCAAGCCGTTCGCTCTTGGGTAGTAGATTGTTGAGTATCGCCAATCGATCCCATGTCTTCTGACAAAATTGTTGATTTTTGTGCTTCTGAATGCGGACCCATTATCTGAAATGATTCTGCGCGGTACTCCGAAACGGTAAACAACTTGATTTTTGAAAAACTGGAGCACGTGGTGTGCCTTTACTTCTCTGAGTGGAACTGCTTCTGCCCATTTAGAAAAGTAGTCTGTAGCTGCAAGGATGAAGCGATGTCCTCTTGAAGAAGGCGGTTCTATAGGACACACTATATCTGTGCCCCAACACTCAAATGGCGACGATGCAATTGTCGGATGTAGCACATTTGGAGGTTGGTGTAGAACCACTCCGTGCACTTGGCACTGGTGACAACTTTTTGCAATCTTCATGCAATCGGTCATCATCGAGGGCCGCAATACCCTAGTCTTTTAATTTTCATTTTCATTTTCGGACCGGACCGATGAGTGCCACAAAGTCCCGAATGCACTTATTTGACAATTTCACGAGCCTCGGACCCGCTCGAGCATCTTAACCACATCCGATCAAAAGTCCTTCGTATAATGTACTCGTTTATTAATGCGTAAGACAAAGCTCTTTTCTTGATTTGATGTGCTAATGACTTATCGTCCGGTAATTTCCCTGTTTGCGGTGTAGTCGATTAGCGGCCGACGCCAATCTTCCGTGTTTTTCGTCACCGCCGCAACCGATTCCTCTCGCTTTTTCGATTTTTGTATTATATCCATGTCGAGCCGTGATAGGACTCCGTCGCCCTCGAACCGACACTTCAACTAACCCATCTTGTAAGCGGGCAAATTCTTTTGCAAGGCGAGCTAGCGCATCCGCGAGAGCATTTTCTCTTCGGGGATCTTGTAGATTGTTACATTCGGAATTTGTTCCAACGGCTTCATGGCATACCGAAAGTATTGCTCGAGTCTTGGCTTTAAGATTTTGTATTGTCCTCGCGACCCGTTGAATAATCAACCGAGAATCTCCGTAGATGTTGATATCTCGTTATTCCCATTTGAATGGCCGGTTCTAGTCCCGTTATGAGGGCCTCGTATTCTGCCTCGTTATTTGTGCACGGCTCTGTTAAGTGGTAGGAGTATCTTAACATCCCCCGCTCTGGTGTTATAAAGATTAGTCCAATTCCTGCCTTACCGGGCACTATCGTTTGCAATTATTTGTTTTTCTGTGCTGAGGACTGATCATTGAAAAATTTATTAAGAAATTCATACCTATTTTTGATGAAATTGCACTTTAAAGAAGGGTATTTTCTTTATTTTATTGCAGGAATGAAGAATTTAGGTGATAAAAGCAAAAATCATAAAAAGGAGCGAATTTGGAGCAAAATCATGGCGAGATCGAGCTCTCCGACGGCGAGGTTATGAGAAGAAAATTCTGAAGAATTTATAACTGTCTCGCTGACAGCGAGCCCGAGCCCACCGACGCCGAGCTAGAGCGGCTTGAAGATCTTCTGAAGCCTCGCCGACAGGGAGGTAGTTCGTCGCCGACGGCGAGATAGTTCAAATGGTGCAGATACATTGAACCTGGACACTTTTTGAAGGGATGCTTACACACCTCTTGGTCCTTTGCTCACCTCTATATATAGAAGCCGAAATTAAGTCTTTAGAGTGTTATTGTGTCCAGTTGTGTGTGCAGTATTGTGTCTTAGTGTGTGTCTTAGAGAGTCCTTGAGTGTTATAAGTGAGTATTTAGTGAGTTAGTGAGTTTTTAGTGAGTTTTGCTGTACTGGAAGGAAGAGTCAAAGGAACTGCGAGGAGTCTGCTTAGAGATAAATTAAGATAAATTAAGATAAGTATTTGTATTTATTGTTTTTAACTTTAAATGAAATCCATGCTTAGTTTAGTTCCCATGCATTCTGAGTAGTTTATTAGTCTTTCTCCCTGTTATGAAATTAAGTGATTTGATGAACTAAAAATAGAAGTATTTATATATATATCAATAAATTGTGATAATTTTTACTTAAAACTAAATTTACTTTCAAACTGGCCATTTGATTTGTTAAAATATGTTGATTATCAACTATGGTAAAAATTACATCTGATATTCGGGAATTCAAAAGCCTTGGAAGGAGGGTGCAAATAAATAGGGAAATAATATCACTCGGGCGTAGAATCGAGCATTTTAGTGTGACGTACTAAAATATTCAATTTGGTCCTATTGTTTGAGAGCCGAAGTCTAGATGTTAGCCCTCGAGCGAGGGGAACGTGGGAGCTCGAAGTGGCAGTCGGTATCCTCCCGACCTAGTCGCGGATTCGCAATCAAACATAGGATTAGTCAATATTCTTTACACTCCGACTAAAGGGTAAAGAATAGGAATGCTCCTATTTGTCACAATACCTTGAAATTATCTATTTAAATTCATCAATCACTTAAATTTCTAAACAAGGGGAAAGATACTTTTTCTGAATAGTTAAGACTTATTTAGCAATTAGTTTTATTTCCTGCACTTTCAATACGTATTAATTTTCTACTTAGTTAATTTATCTAATTAAAATACTTAGTTTACTTTATTGCGCTTAAATTCGAATTCCAAATTTTCGTATATTATTATTATTATTATTATTATTATTATTATTATTTTAAAATTAGTCGTTATTTAATTTTCTCTTTCCCCGTGGGATCGATAACCGAGACTCCACTAGAGCCCCGTATTACTTGATACGATACGTATACTTGCGTAGCATCCACAACATAAACAATTACAATTCTATACATATAATATAACGGGGTCAAGTTTTTGGCTTCGTTGCAATCAAATTAAAATATCATAAGAAAAATTTACTAAAGTAACGGACTATTTTAAAATAATCATAATAAATAAATTAATATCTATTCAAAAATTGTATGCGCAAATTTGGACACAAAAAATTAATACCTTACGATTCTGAATTAGAGCGTACAATTAAAAGAATTAGAAAACAAAAGAAACAAATTATAAATTTAACACAAATGGCGAATATTCCTGAAATTCAAAATATGAACCAACAAAGACCATTAAGAGATTATGCCAACCCTACATCGGATGAAATTCATTTAATTATTCAAAACCCCGATGTAGCTCGCTAATTCATTTGAACTTAAACCCGCAATTATCCAAATGGTACAAAACAATCAATTTAGTGGTTCACCTACCGAAGATCCTAACTTACATCTTGCTAGTTTTCTAGAACTTCGTGCTACTTTTAAATATCAAGGAGTATCTCGACGATGCTTATAAGACTTAGACTTTTTCCTTTTTCATTAAGGGATAAGGCTAAAATGTGGTCAATTCATTAGCACTCTGGATCTATTAAAACTCGGGGAGAATTATCATAAAAATTTCTTTCCAAATATTTTCCACCATCTAAAACTCGCTAAGTTTAGAAATGATATAACTTCTTTTGTCGGATAGATGGAGAATCAATATATGAATCTTGGGAGAGATTTAAGGAACTTCTTAGGAAATGCCCACATCATGCGCTACCGGATTGGTCGATTATTCAAACCTTTTATAATGGATTAGTAGGATCTTTAAGATCAATCATCGATGCTCGTCATCGTGAGGTTCATTAATGTCTAAACCATTTGATGAAGCTTATGCACTAATCGAAGAAATGGCAACAAATAATTTCCAATGGCTCGCTCGAGAGAGTAAATCCAAAAAAAATAGCCGCATTCCCGAAAACAATGCAATATCTATGTTAGCTTCTCAAATTGTCGCTATATCTAAGAAATTAGATCATTTTGGAATGAACTACTCTCCTACTTTAAGAAAACTCATCCGGACAAATCATAGAATCTCAATCTAATTATGAAACTTTAAATGCTATTAATAATAGAACTAATAACCCTTATTCAAACTATTATAATCCCGGTTGGAAAACTCATCCAAATTTTAATTGGAATAACACATCTAATCAACAATGGATGAATCAACCTAATCAAGCAAATCCAAACTATAAACCTAATTACCCACTCCGGATTTAATAACAATGACCCTCAATTCAAAGATAAGAAATTATCTATGGATGAATTAATTTTGAATATGGGTCATCAACTACAAAATCAAGGAAATCAACTACAAATTCAAGGAAATCAATTACAAATTCAAGGAACATCTATTAAAAATATCGAAACTCAACTTGGACATATTACTATCGCGCTAAATAATAGAATACCCGGAATTTTTCCTAGTAATGTGGAAATAAATCCTAAAGATCAAGGAAAAGAACAAATTAAAGCAATACAACTAAGGAGTGGAAAAGAATTAGAACCTCAAATTCAAAAAGAACTTAAAAACCAAAAAGAGGAAGTTGAAATTGAAAAGGAAACAATTCAACAAGATTCAAACTTGGGACATCCTTTAATACCTATGAAAATTTCTGTTGAAAAACCTCCACCACCATTTCCTCAACGACTAGCTCAACATAAAAAAGATAAACAATTTGCTAAATTCCTTGAAATATTAAAGAAATTAACAATCAATATACCTTTTGTCGAAGCTTTAGATCGATGCCAAATTATGTAAAATTTATGAAAGATATTCTAAATAAGAAAAAAAAATTCACCGATAATGAAACGAGTCGCACTTAGTGAAGAGTGTAGTGCTTATTATTCGAAGAAGCTTCTGAAAAATTGAAAGATCCCGGTAGTTTCACTATACCCCGCGCTATAAGAGAAAAATTTTATGGAAAAGCTTTGTGTGACTTAGGAGCAAGCATCAATCTAATGCCTCTATCGATTTTTAAGAGATCGAGATTAGGAAAAATTACACCTACTTCAAGTAACCCTTCAATTAGCCGATCGTTCGGTTACCTATCCTAAGGGAGTTATTGAAGATGTGTTAGTAAAGGTGGATAAATTTATCTTCCCAAGTAGATTTTATTGTTTTAGATATGGAGGAAGATAAAGAAATTCCTATCAATTTAGGAAGACCATTTTTAGCTACCTGGAAAAGCTATGATCGATGTTCGTAAAGGAGAATTAACTATGAGAGTAAATGACCAAAAAGTTACCTTTAATATTGAAAAATCAATGAAATATCCTGCACTAGAAAAAGATGATGAATGATTTCGGATGGAAATACTTGAACATTTACAACGCGAACATTTTAAGGAATATTACGAAGATAAATTAGAAAAAGAAAACACTAAATTAATCGAAGATAATAATGAAGAACTAGATTATATTCGAGAACGATTTGAATTTTTGGATAATACCGAAAACACCGACAAGAATATAGTTCCATTAATTATTAAACCTCCCGAACTCGAGCTAAAAATATTACCCGATCATTTGAAATATGCTTATTTAGATAATTCTTCAACCTTACCGCTTATTATTTCATCCGCATTAAACGAATCTCAAGAACAAAAACTTTTAGAAACTTTAAAAAAATATAAGAAAACTTTTGGTTGGACTTTAGCAGATATTAAAGGAATTAGTCCTTCAATCCGTATGCATAGAATTATTTTAGATGATGAACATAAACCTAAAGCGAATCCCCAAAGGAGATTAAACCCGATAATGAAAGAAGTAGTTAAGAAAGAAATTTTAAAATGGTTAGATAGTGGTATTATATATCCTATTTCGACGAGTGCTTGGGTAAGCCCAATTCACCGTGTTCCTAAGAAGGGAGGAGTGACTCGTCACTCGTCAATGAAAATAACGATCTTATTCCTATAAGACAAGTTACCGGTTAGCGTATATGTATTGATTATAGGAAATTAAATACCGCCACCAGGAAAGATCACTTCCCTTTACCATTTCTAGACTCGGATGTTAGATAGATTAGTCGGACATAAGTATTTTTGTATTCTAGATGGATACACCGATTATCATCAAATACAAATTGCTCCTGAGGATCAAGAGAAAACTACATTTACTAGTCCTTATGGAACTTTCGCTTTTCGAAGAATGCCTTTTGGATTATGTAATGCACCAGCAACATTCCAGAGATGTATGATGTCTATATTTAGTAAGTTAATCGACAATGGAATAGAAGTATTTGTGGATGATTTCTCTCGTATTTGGAACATCATTTGACACATGCTTAACTCATCTTGAAAAAGTATTAGAAGTATGTGAGAAAACAAATTTAGTTCTAAATTGGGAGAAATGTCAATTTATGGTTGCGGGCGACATTGTATTAGGGCATAAAATTTCGGAAAAAGGCATGGAAATGGATCCTGCAAAAATTCAAGTTATAGCTAAATTACCACCTCCAACTACGGTAAAAGGGGTAAGAAGTTTTCTTGGACATGCTCGGATTCTACGTACGCTATATAAATGATTTTTCAAAAATTACTAAACCTCTATGCCAACTTCTCGAAAAGGACAAGAAATTTGAATTTACAATCGAATGCCCGAATGCTTTTGAACTCTTAAAAGAAAAATTAATTACAAGACCTATAATAGTTTCACCTAACCTGGGAGAAACCATTTGAGCTTATGTGTGATGCTAGTGATTATGCTCGTAGGAGCAGTTCTTAGGCAAAGACATGAAAAGATTTTTAAAGTTATATACTATGCTAAGTAAAACTCTAAATGATGCCGAAATAAATTATACGATTACTGAAAGAGAATTATTAGCGGTAGTATATGGTTTTAATAAATTTAGACCTTATCTGATTGGAAAAAAATGTATCGTGCATACTGATCATTCTGCTATCAAATATTTAATGCAAAAGAAAGATTCTAAACCAAGATTAATTAGATGGATGCTATTAATGCAAGAATTCAATTTTGAGATCGTTAATAAGAAAGGAACCGATAATCAAATTGCGGATCATTTATCAAGATTAGAAAATCATGAATTATCTGATATTGAAAATGAAATTATAGATGCTTTTCCGATGAACAACTATATAATATCAATGAGTGGAAAATACCATGGTATGCTCGATATAGTAAACTATATAGTTAGTAATATTTTACCACTTATGCTAACTTTGCAACAACGTAAAAAATTCATCCATGATACGAAAACTTATTTTTGGGATGAACCATATTTATATAAGCAATGTAAGGATTTAATTATTAGAAGATGTGTACCTTATGAAGAAACTCGAACCAATTATTCAAAAATGTCATGATTCCGATTTTGGAGGACATTTTGGGACCGATAAAACTGCTTATAAGATTCTACAATCTGGATTTTACTGGCCTACTCTATTTAGATATGTATGCAGATATATTAAAACTTGCGATAAATGTCAAAGAGTAGGAAATATATCTTGAAGAAACGAAATGTCTCTAAATTTTATATTAGAAGTTAAAATTTTTGATGTTTGGGGATTAGATTTTATGGGACCTTTAATTCCTTCGTTTGGAAACTTATATATATTAGTAGCTGTTGATTATGTTTCCAAATGGATTGAGGCACAAGCTTTACCTAGGTGTGATGCTAAGAGTGTTTCAAAATTTCTGATGAAAAATATTTTTACTAGATTTGGAATGCCAAGAGTGATTATCACTGACGGAGGAACTCATTTTAGAAATAAATACATTCACAAACTAGTAGAAAAATACAATATTACTCATAAGATATCCACTACTTATCATCCACAGACTAGCGGATTAGCTGAAGTATCCAATCGTGAGATTAAACGTATTTTAGAAAAATATGTAAACCCAAATAGGTTAGATTGGTCTATTAGATTATAAACTGCATTATGGGCTTATAGGACTGCTTATAAAACTCTGATTGGAATGACTCCTTACAGGCTTATATATGGCAAAACATGCCACTTACCAATTGAATTAGAACATAAAGCATATTGGGTGATTAAAGAATTTAATTATAATATGAAGGAAGCTTCGGTGAGAAAAGATTGCCGCAATTAAATGAATTGGAAGAATTAAGAAATGAATCATATGATAATGATCGGATTTATAAAGAAAAGATGAAATTATGGCATGATCGGAAGATTAATCGGAGAAATTTTGAACCGAGACATGAAGTTTTGTTATATAATACTAGATTGAAATTATTTCCCGGAAATCGAAGTCTCAATGGTTAAGACCTTTCACCATAACTCAAATATTTTCATACGGAACTATAGAAATCGAAGATCCAAAAACTGGACATAAATTTAAAGTTAATGGACATAGATGAAAACCATATTTCGAAGGTATAAGACCTAACTATAAAGAGGTTTTAATGCTTTGTCGAACTCGATTAATAATTGAAATTAGGTCGGTCGACGACGTTAAACCAAGCGCTTTATGGGACGCAACCCATATTAGTTATTTATTTTTTTTGTATCTTGATAGTTAGTTTATATTATTGAAACTTTACTACTCAATTTTTATTAAGAATCATCACATATTCGAACCATTATGATGAGAAAAGAAATTATTCGATTTAGAGCGAAATGGGACATTATTTTGGAATCTTGCCGACGGCGAGGTCGATACTCGCCGACAGCGAGGTTCACGCCTAATTTAATTCAGTTTATTTATCGAGCTCGCTGACAGCGTGAAACGAGCCCGCAGACAGCGAGAACCTGAAAGGCAGTTTTTATAACTGAGTCGCCGACGGCGAGAAATTTCCCGCCGACAGCGAGGAAGTTATAAAAATGAGTTATATATACTTTAAATGCCAAATTTGGACGGTTTCAACACCAATTCCTTTGTGAAACCCATTCTTAATTCATTCTAAATCTGCCTTCTTCACTAGAATTCATTCCATTCACCATAATGGCCTCCAAATTCTTAGATTCCTCTAAATCTGGAGTGTTTAACTGGAGGAAATTTGTGAGTGCGGAAGCGCAGAGGATCTTCAACAAGGTTTTGGTAAAGAAAAGAGTTATTAAGGAACGGGGATTTGTCAATCGAGGATTAGAGAATTCCACTACGAAGATAGAAGAAATGATCGCGCGACGCATGACTTGGGAGGTATTTTGTTACACTACGTCCGTCGTTGTTATTCCGATTGTGAAAGAGTTCTACTCTAACTTACATGCGATCAACAATGGGAATATCTACGTCCGAGGAAGATGGGTGACGTTTACTCCATCAAGAGTAAATGAATTATTCTCTATAGAAAACACCCGGTATGTCACTATTCAAATTTTGTGCCTTCTCGGTATAATATGAATGAGACATTTCGATATCCGACCGATGAAACGAAGATTGGGAAATGCGTGAAGACGGGTATGTTAGTTTCTCCGCATCACTTTTGAATCCCGTCTCGAAGCACCGGCAGCTTTTCATCTCATCTAAATTGTTACCTACTATGAGGGTAAACAAGGTTTCGAAAGAATGCGTTATATTGAATTATTGTATTCAAATTGGATTGCCTATTGATGTGGGATCAATAATTGTTAAGTCTGCATTGGGTTTAATTGTGCATGGGTCAGTTCACGGACTAGGACACCCATCTACTATTTTGCATTATGCGATCGGTACTGTGTTTCTTATGAAGCTTGGGAAAAGATTCCGTTACCTTGAAGCCGCTTGATCCTACGTATATGTTCCCTACTTTGGACAATAATGAAGACATTACATTTATCTCCGATAGTGCTTCACGTAATCATCCTATAGCAAGGCCTATTTCAGTATAAAACAGAGTTACTTATGAAGAAAATTAATGGAATGGAGAAAGAACTACGGAATGTGAGAGATTTAATCGACAATATATCTAATTTATTTGATCACATTGATCGGAGGATGAGGGAACACTTCGATCATTCTCGGACACTTGGAAGCTAGCTTTCTTCATTTACCGAGACGAAGGGTTGGATCACTCGAAGAATCTGCTCGGAATTTCCCTTCAGGCCTTTTTATAACTTATTTGTGCATCATCGTCATATCGGAAATATCAGAGAAGATGAAGATTCTGACCTAGAAGAGTAGTAGTAAAAATTTCCATAGTATGTTTGAATTTATGTTATTTGATTTGATTTAGATTTTATTATGTGTGGAGTGATGATTTGAATATCTCAAACTTAATTGAGATATGCGTCATAGTTTTGTATCAGCATTTAGTGTGTCGTGGATTGGATTGCGATGCTGATTAGTAGTAAGGATTGAAGTTTGAAGTTTGATTATAGAGTTTAAAATTATGTTAGTTTGTACATCTCATGGATTTCAATATTAAAGTTAATTTGTTGTGTTGTGTGAATTTGTTTGTGTATAAGTAGCTAATCTTCATATTAAATTAATAAATGATGTGACCGAAAATATAATATAAGACAAATAAAGGACGAAAATGAGTGACGAATTTCAGAAATTTAAAATTTTTTGGAATCTCATTGACGGTGAGAAAAATTCCGCCGACAGCGAGATCGATCTCGCTGACAGCGAAGAATTTCTCGCCGACTGTGGATTTTTCCCGAGAGTTTTTGGTTCCGAAAAATATTAGCTCGCCGACGGCGAAAAAAATCTCGCTGACAGCGAGGTAAAAAAAAACATATATTTTGACCGGTCAAAAACACTATTCATCATCCCCAACCTCTCATTTTCGCAAAAACCGACCTAGGGCTTGAGAGATCTTGGATTTGAAGCGATTTCATCACTCAAAAACACCGGATTTCATCTTCTCTTGGTTAATGCTTCACTCCTATACAAAAATTTTTTATTTTTACCATATATTTTCACCACATTGCAAATTTTGGGAAAAATCAAAATATGGAAGAAATATTCGGTGGAAATCCATGGAATTTGATTTAAATTGCTTATAAATGTTGTAGGAAGCCTTCTTAGTATTATTATTAAGTTTAGTGAAAATTTTCACGATTTTCACAGATCGATCGTATGGCTCCACGACAAAAACGTCGAGTAGAGTTCGACGAAAACCGATTCATCAATGCACGAGCACAGACAAAATATTTTGAAAATATACAAGGAAGAAAGTGCATTGCAAATCGGGTATTCAAAAATCTGGGAGGAGAAGTAGAGCGGATTATAAAGGAATGAGGTTGGGAAAATTTATGTTATGTTCAGTATAGAGCAGCTGTAGAAGTGGTGAAAGAATTTTATGCCAATTGATCGCCGCTAAAGATGCACCAGCAAAGGTACGAGGGTTTTTGTAGATTTCAATGCTGCAAAATTAACGCGTTCTATGAAGTTCATGACTCGCACTTTAGCGAGTATGAAACTTTTGGAACGATGGAAGGACCACCGGAGGAAGTCATTAACTTTCTCACCGATGGGACCGGAGTTTGGAAAATTAAGCAGCAGGAAAGAGTGAATTTTCCTCTTTTTAAATTAAATGCAGTCTCCAAAGCCTAGCATTACTTTATTTGTTCTACTCTGTTACCCACATATCACCACAGTGAGGTAACACGAGATAGAGAAATTCTGAATTTCTGCATTCAAAATAACAGAAGCATCAACATCGGAAGAGTTATTTATCAGAACATCCTGGCCACTCCTCGAAATGAGAGTGGAGCCGGATTGGAACACCCCGGATTGATTTTCGCACTCCGCCAACTCTCCGGAGTCGAGGCTAGAGATGATGAAGAATGGGTGGAACCTATGAAACCACTCACAATCGCTAACATTAAGAAGTATGAATCTCATGAAGGGTGGAGATCAGGAGTGAGAAGTTATTTCACTCAGTCCAGTAGAGATATACCCTCTACTAGCTATGAGCCTCCTGAACCTACCACACCTACCCTACATAATCTGATGAATGAATTGACCTTACATAGGAGGAGTTTTGAGCAGTTTGGAGAAACAATGGGGAAAAGGTTTGATAATTTTGATCAAAGGATTGATAATCTGGAGAGGAGACATGATTATGATAGTGAATACCTCCAGCGACATTCGGAATACGAAATTGCATACTATGAAGCTGAACGTTGTTATAGGAGTGGAGATTTAGATGTTGTCTTTCCAGAATGCCCTGGTATACTCGCATCACCCCGCTTAGTCTTCTCAGCAACCTACAGATCAAGGAGGGGATGATATAGTTTGGGACTTTGATGCTGAAGATTAGGACTTTATTTATTTTATTTGTTTGGTGTAAGTTATTTTGAGGACTGTATATGTTTGTAATATTCAATACTTTATATTTTGAAACATTGGATGTTAGTTAGATTAATTTGCTTGGATTGTTATAGTAGTAGTTTTTGTTTTTGTGTTAGTTAATTGCATTTGTTTTTATGTTAAATAGGATGATAGTTTTCTATAATATGTTTTTATTTTATTTTGTATTGTTTTATGTTTTTTAAATTTGTTAATCTGTTAGTTCAATTGTTTTTAATATGTAGTAATTCATATGTGTAGTGTAGAGTTATTTTAATTGTTGTGTTTAATACTTATCTTAGATTTTATCCCTGCATTTTATTTAAATTGTTATATATATATATATATGGAGAATACTAACAGTACAGGTTCAATGAAAAATGAAAAAGCCTGCAAAAATTTCAAAGAAAAAAGAAATACCTAAACTTCAAAGGTATGATTTATTTACTTTCCTTCTTATTCATTATTTAGAATAGATATAAAAATTTAAGTTTGGGGGGAGTAAAATACAAATTTAGTTATTAACTTGTTCTCAATTTCTATTTTCAAATTATTATAAAATGATTTTTATAAGCAAAATTTTTTCAATTTAATTAATATGAATTATTTTATTTAATTATTATAAAAGGCTAAATGAAATATTTCTAGTGCTTTAATTGATTAAATAGAATAAAATATTCGGTTAAAGGGAATAAGAATATAGTAAACTATTTTTAGTAAGGAAAACTATATTCTAAAATTAAAATTCTTAAGTATTCAAGTGAAAAAGAAAAGATTGAAAATCAATGAAGTAAAAACTATGAAGTATATATAAGCTAAGAAATATTTCTAAGTTTCAAATTTAGGAAGATGAAAATGAAGTTCAAAATTATTAACAGGCTCTCCAGATACAGTAATCCTCATTAAAAAAAAAGAAAAAGAAAAAGAAAAAGAAAAAGAAAAAGAAAAATGAGGAGAAGCTTGAGGAGATGCCTTATCAAAAATTAGCTTCATTTGAATTAATCTAAAGGGAAAAACTTAGATATTTCCAAACTTATGTTTATGGATTAGAATTTTACCTAATAGTGTTTTCTTAAATTTCTTATCATATGAATATCTTAAGTAGTTATTCTTTTAAATATAGTCATTCCTGAAATGAATAGTAAGCTAGAAATCTTAGACTCGATGACTAAATAATTTATTTCTATAAGATTAATTAAATTACATGAATTATTTTTATTTAACTTTATTATGATATTAATTAATCTAATTCATAGTTATTTAAATTGAAAAATCTTATTATAAAACTCATTATTTTTATGTAGTACTAAAATTACTTGAGGACAAGTAATAAGTAAGTTTGGGGGATTTTGATCATCGAAAAATTTATTAAGAAATTCATACCTATTTTTGATGAAATTGCACTTTAAAGAAGGGTATTTTCTTTATTTTATTGCGTGGAATGAAGAATTTAGGTGATAAAAGCAAAAAATCATGAAAAGGAGCGAACTTGGCGCAAAATCATGCAATTTAGTGCTGAGTCGCCGACGGCGAGATCGAGCTCGCCGACGGCGAGATCGAGCTTCGCCGACGGCGAGGTTACGAGAAGAAAATTCCCGAAGAATTTATAATCGTCTCGCCGACAGCCGAGCCCGAGCCCGCCGACAGCCGAGCTAGAGCGGCTTGAAGATCTTCGAAGCCTCGCCGACAACGAGGTAGTTCGTCGCCGACGGCGAGATAGTTCAAATGGTGAAGATACATCGAACCTCGGACACTTTTCGAAGGGATGCTTACACACCTCTTGGTCCTTTGCTCACCTCTATATATGAAGCTCGAAATTAAGTCTTTAAGTGTGTTATCGTGTCCAGTTAGTGTGTGTAGTTTTGTGTCTTAGTGTGTGTCTTAGAGAGTCCTTGAGTGTTATAAGTGAGTATTTAGTGAGTTAGTGAGTTTTTAGTGAGTTTTGCTGTAGTGGAAGGAAGAGTCAAAGGAACTGCGAGGAGTCTGCTTGGAGATAAATTAAGATAAGTATATGTATTTATTGTTTTTAACTTTAAATGAAATCCATGCTTAATTTAGTTCCCATGCATTCTGAGTAGTTTATTAGTCTTTCTCCCTGTTATGAAATTAAGTGATTTGATGAACTAAAAATAGAAGTATTTATATATATATCAATAAATTGTGATAATTTTTACTTAAAACTTAATTTACTTTCAAACCGGCCATTTGATTTGTTAAAATATGTTGATTATCAACTATAATAAAAATTACATCCGATATTCGTGGAATTCAAAAGCCTTGGAAGGAGGGTGCAAATAAATAGGGAAATAATATCATCGGGCGTAGAATCGAGCATTTTAGTGTAACGTACTAAAATATTCAATTCGGTCCTATTGCTTGAGAGCCGAAGTGTAGATGTTAGCCCTCGTGCGATGGGAACGTGGGAGCTTCGAAGTGGCAGTCGGTATCCTCCCAGCCCAGCCGCAGATTCAGTAATCAAACATAGGATTAGTCAATATTCTTTACACCTGGACAAAAGGGAAAAGAATAGAAATGCTCCTATTTATCACAATACCTTGAAATTATCTATTTAAATTCATCAATCACTTAAATTTCTAAACAAGGGGAAAGATACTTTTTCTGAATAGTTAAGACTTATTTAGCAATTAGTTTTATTTCCTGCACTTTCAATACATATTAATTTTCTACTTAGTTAATTTATCTAATTAAAATACTTAGTTTACTTTATTGCGCTTAAATTCAAAATTCCAAATTTTTGTATATTATTATTATTATTTTAAAATTAGTCGTTATTTAATTTTCTCTTTCCCCGTGGGATCGATAACCGTGACTCCACTGTAGCCCCGTATTACTTGATACGATACGTATACTTGCGTAGCATCCACAACATAAACAGTTACAATTCTATACATATAATATAGCGGGGTCAAGTTTTTGGCTTCGTTGCAATCAAATTAAAATATCATAATATAAATTTGTGGTCAAGGACGCTCCGTCGAAGTATAGTTCCCAACGTCGATCATCAGTGTCTTCTAGGCTCATTATCTGTTCATCAGGCAAATCGTCGTCGAGAGGCTAATCTGTCGGTAAAGGGTGTGCTGTAAGGAAGTCGACTAAGCACTTGTCCCTTTACTGGCACGAAGAGGAACGAAAGTTATGTCGAATTGCAATAGTATCATCGACCACCCGGCAAGTCCGCGGAAAGTGTTGGACGGGCCGCCAAATATTGCAACCGATTAACATTCGAGATAAGGTTGACCTTATGAGAGAGCATGTAATGCTTGAGTTTCTGTGCGGCGAAGATCAGGGCCAAACAATGCTTCTCAATAGGAGGATACTTTACTTCCATCGGAATCAAACGACGGCTTAAGTAGTAGAGAGGATTTTCTTTTCCTCATCATCGACTCGGCCAGCAGTGGCTCCAAGGAGTCGTCTCAGAGCCGCGGTATAAAGTATCAACGGCCTACCCGAGACCTGGGGTCGCTAAGACAGGAGGTGTCATTAAGTATTGTTTAATGTCCTCGAAGGCCGCTTGGCATTTCTCTTCACAAACGAATTTGGCGTCCTTTTAACTAATGCCGAGAAGGGCTGACACCTACCTGACAAGTTCTAAATAAAGCGTCGAAGATATGCCGCCTTCCCTTGAAAGGATCGTAGCTGTTTTAAGGTTTTGGGAGGCGGCATCTCTAAGATAGCTTTAATCTTTTCCGGATCAATTTCAATTCCGTAATGTAGGATAACAAATCCTAAGAATTTCCCGGAGGTAACGCCGAAAGCGCATTTTAAGCGATTCATCTTAAGGTTGTATTGCCTTAGTCGCTCGAAGACAATTCTCAATTCATACAGGTGATCTTCCTTCAGTTTGCTTTTGATGACCACATCATCCACATAGCACTCAACTTGGTTGTGAGTGAGCTCATCAAAAATCATTGTCATTGCTCTTTGGTATGTTGCTCCTGCGTTCTTTAGTTCGAATGACATTATCGTGTAGCAATACACTCCTATCGGTGTTCTGAATGCCGTGAGCTTTTCGTCTTCTGGTGCCATCTTTATCTGGTTGTATCCTGAAGATCCATCCATGAAAGAGAATATTTCATGTGTTGAAGCAATGTCGATCATTAACTCTGGAATTGGTAGTGGAAATTCATCCTTTGGATATGCTTTGTTCAAGTCTCTGAAATCCACGCAGATTCTGAACTGACCATTCTTCTTCCTGACTGGTACCACATTGGCTAGCCAAGTAGGGTATTGCTCTTCACGAATAAATTTATCGTTGATTAGCTTCTTAACTTCAGCCTATTACTTGTTGTTCAATTTCGAAACGCATTCTTCTAGAAGCTTGTCTGACTGGAACGAAAGTAGGATCCACTCCTAGCCTGTGAACTGAGACTTCTGGAGCTAATCCTGGCATTTCGTCGTAACTCCAAGCAAAACAGTCCTTGAATTCCATTAATAGCTTGATCATTTCCTCGAAATCTTCTTATTGAGTAAGGAGCTAACAAAGGTTGGTCTAGGCTTTTCGTTAGTACCTAAGTTAACTTCCATTAACTCATCTATTGTAGATTTGATTTCTTCTTCGAACTCGGTGGAGCGTCTCCACTTGCGGATCTTCAAGCTCTTCCGTAGTTTCCAAGCAGCCTTCATTAGGTTCGCAAGTGACAACCAAGCAAAATTTCGTATCGTCAACTGAACCTACTGTGCCGAATCTGAGACCATGTTTTGAATTGGGAGGCCGACCGACATTATTTCAGAATTTTTTGAAGTGTTGTGATCGGCTTTTTGTCCATTGTTGAGGTAAGACACCACGCTGAATCAAGTTTTGAACACAGGGAGAGTACCACTCAAAAGGTAATTCCATTAATTCGGAAGAAGTGACATCTTCAAATTGTACATCATTTTCGCATTGGAAGAAGAAGTGCCACGGTAAAATTTGATCGGCTTTGCACCGCTCGCTATGTACTTCCTCGACCACCATACCCTCGATCTTATTAGATCGGATCGGGGTCGGGGTCATAGTGTGTACATAGTGGTTAATCTTCTCGTACATCGATTTGTATTCTTCGTTCTTCTCATCTTCGAGAGAAATCTTGAATTGTGGTTTCTTCCGATTTATTATAGTTGCTTCTTTCTTGACTTCCTCTTCTTCCTCAGAGCTGTTCTCCCAATCAACGTTGATCATTGGCTTTTTCTGTCCAACTGTCCCAGTGTCTCTTCCACGACCTCGTCCCCGGCCTCGACCTCGGATGCAAGTTCTGGAGAAACCTTCACCATCTCGTCGTAAGGGAGTGGTTAGTGACTGTTGGACTAAAACTTCTGGTTCTTCATTGTTTCGAATTTCTTTTGCTTGATTTGGCATGGTGTTTCTGGAGAAGATTGTTTTCTTCGGAGGTGCATAATAAGCTGCATCTTCATGGACTCCAATCTCATGTATGGAGAAAGGTTGCAAATCACCTTTAATGCATTATTCTCCTCCTTCGTAGTATTTTATGCACTGATGCAGAGACGACGATACCATCCGATTCTCATGTATCCACGGTCGGCCCAGTAGCGCGTTGAACGATGTTTCAGAGTCAATTATGTGGAATTTTGCAGTTGTCTTTGCTAAGTCACCGGTCTTCATCAACAGTGTTATTGATCCAAGGGCTCTTTCTCCTTTCTGGTCGAATCCTCTTAGTAACATCTTGTCCGCTTCAAGCTCACGAGCATCAATTTCCAAGTATGCTAGCGTCAGAAGATTCATTATGTTGATCGATGCTCCTGGATCCACCAATACTCTGAGAGCGTAAATTTTTTGATTGTAATCGAAATGTACAATGGCTCGGCTGTGATCGGCCGTCCCAAGTAGTAGATCACCGTCCGTGAAGGTAACACATCGTCGTTCCTTTAACGAGCAAACCTCGTCTAAGGAATCTCCGCCATCCGAGCTAAACAAATCTCTCGGATCGAGTAAGGCCTCGATTAGAGCTTCCCTCATCTCTTTTGATAAGATGAGAGCGTCGTAGATGCTCAGTTTGGTTGGTAGTTTCCTAAGATGGGCTAGCACGTTATAGTCCACTTTGTTACCATGTGTCTCAGTTTCCTTCCGAATGGGTAATTCTTTTGCTGGGGTTGATTCTTCCTGAACAACCACCTGCTTTCCTTTGTCTTTTGGACCCATTCTCGAGGGTAGAACCTTTCCGCTCCTTAAATTGACTTCTGTGATTTCTTCTGAATCTGGTACTGAGTATACAGGCATCTCCTTTTGAATCTGCATGACAGGTTCTTTTAGAGTCGCTTCGGAATCTGAAAGCTCTGACTCTATTGTGATTGGAGTTCCTTGGAATTCACAAATAGATTTATTGCTTGTTGAACTTTTGTAGCCTTCTTGGTGAATGTCTTCTTGGTCATCGTGCTTGTCGAGGTTGTGTATGATTTGAGAATTGTTATTGGTATCGAAATCGAGATCCGGATTAGATTGGTTGTCGTTAGTTACGTAATCATTAGAAACAGTCAAAACGTAGCCAACCCCATAACTCTTATCATTATAAGATCCCGCCGGAGCGAGCAAATAATCATACAGAGTCAGAGGTTCGAGGAATTTTTCCCTTAATCGGAAACAATCATCCTAGGATAAGCAGCCCCTAGCCTAGCCTTGGGAGCCTCGGTCTTTTCTTCTTCTTCGATCTCCTTCTTTTCTATGATCTTTTCTTCCTGGGGCGGTTCTTCAATTGCAAGCGATAGGGCCGGCTTTACAGGTTTCAAACTTTGAATTGAAGCACGTGCCGAAGTGGTTTGGATGCGATCCAAAATTTTCTTCGATGACTTCGTCCAAGCGGTAGTCCATCCATCATCGGTCGTGTAGGGGTCTATCGGAACAATGGGATCCGTTGAAATAACATTGACAGAACCTCCTTTCTGGGGTTCTTTCATGTATTCCTTTGGGATCGTTATGTTTCCCTTTCGTAGATTGTTGTCAAGCCAACTCTTAAAGGTAATGCAATCCTCTATCTTATGTCCAAGCATCTGGTGGTAAGGGCAGTAGTTGGGATGGTCTTTCTTGTTGACTTCTTCTGGCTTCCTGAGTTCTGGTAGTCGAAAATCCGAAGTCCTCATCAAACTGCGGAACATCTTTGGCACTGCCTCATTCTTGAATGGATATTCTTTATTTATAAGCTCCTTTAGTGTGCGCTGTGGGCGAGGCGGTTGTTCATATTGTTGAGTTGGCTGATAACCAGGTTGAGGTTGTTGGTAGTTCTGCAGAGGTTGTTGATAGCTGGGTTGCGGCCGCTCCGACTGTATTTGCATTGGCTGTTTGCCCTTATCGACTGCCGCGACGATCCCGGATTTCTTTTCAAATGTCTTCATAGGCTTCTGTTTGTCTATTTTGTCGACGAAACATAGTTGCTTCGCTTCCTCTTGCAAGCTTCTGGCCTTGCTTAACAACTTCTCAAAAGTCTTAATCGTAAATCCCTTAAGGAGAAGTGCTGTCAGGCCATGAATGCTTTTAAGCAAGATACCAACTGCATGTTGTTCTTGTAGCTGTGGCTCACACTTCATGCTTAGATTTCTCCATCGAAGTATGTAGTCCACTAAAGTTTCGTTCGGTTTCGTTTCTCCACCACTAAGTCACCGATGGTGATATGGTGCTGAGCTCCGGCAAACCGTTTCACGAAGAGGTTTTCTAATTCTGAAAATGTCTTTACCGAACCATTCGGTAACTCTGCATACCAATCGAAGGCGATCCCTGACAGGCTGCTGACGAATTATCGGAAGAGTAAGGCGTCACTCCCACCGGTGTTGCAACAACTAGCATGAAAATGTGCAACATGTTGTCGAGGATTTCCGGTACCATCTAAAGTCTTGAATAGAGGTGGTACGAAGCCTTTTGGGTATTGTGATCGCATCAAATTCTTCGGGTAAGGTCTACCCGTCCGAATAGATGCTCCGTTCTTAGAGTGTGCTAAGGCTTCTCGCACTCGCTCGTTCTACCATGTTTTTGATGTCCTTCTCTCGGAATCTTATTCGAGTAGAGTCTTTCTTCGGTCGATCATCTCCGTTAATCGGATGTAATCTCTTTTCCTCCGTCCGTAATATGAATAACTTCGGAGGCGTTTCTCTTGGGGGTCGAGCTTCGACTCTGAAGAGTGGCTAGGGCTGCAGCCATCTCTTCCATCCTTTTTTCCATTTGAGAGATTGTATCATCTTTTTCTTAAATTTGTGCTCTTAACGCTTCCGGTTCATCTCTCTCTGCAGCTGCCGGAGCACCTTGCGAAGCTAACGATGCTTGTGTCTCAACCATGTTGATCTCCACATATTCGTCATCCATGAACTCCGACGAGTCAACTTCATCTCCAAACTTTTCTTCTCTTTCTCTTGCTAATCGTTGAATGTCGGTTCTTAGCTTTTCCATAGCGTCGTCCAATGGTCTTTTTTGTGCGGTTTCGCAGTTATCATGCGATGGTTGTTGGGTTTCCTTCTTAGGAGTCCCCTTCATTGCGGTGGCACTCTCTTCGGACTCGAGTCTCCTGACGAGACTTTCCTTTCGTGTCATTGTTTCGGCCTTAATCGGCCGCAGTAGGACGTCGTACCATCCTTCTGAGACAGGAAGGCCTAGGACCGGATGGTCTGATTAGCCGAATGCTCGGAAGGTGGTATCCTCCCTGATCTGTAAACCTGAAACAACAACAGGTGGACTAGCCTTCATCTTCTTATTCAGCTTTTCTGTGGCGATAACGGGTTCTACTCACGGCCCAAGATGGGACTTGGCTGGCACCCGCCCTATTCTTCTTAAAATCTCTGATACAGGACATTTCTCTTTCTTTGCTAACTTCTCTATCACGATCATAGTCGGGCAAATGGTGTAATCCTAGCCCTTTTCTTTCGGCTGTCGCTATAATATGCGGGTCGAGGTAATGTAGAAGCAATCCCGCGGACATTTTCCTCATCAGCTGCGGCGTAAAGGGGATGGAATCTACTTCCTTCCAAAAGCGGTGTATATTCAGGCAATGGTATGTACTCAGGTAGTGGTGTGTACTCAGGGATTTCTTCTAAGAAAGCGACTTCAGCAGCTCTGGCCTTTCTAGCAATCTTCCTTCCTCTGTTTCTTCTCTGATTCCGTGTTAGGGGTGGAACCCTTGAGCTGGACCCAATTTCAAAAACAAAAGGTCTTGCACGAAAATCTGTACCCTCCACGGTAACATGCTCGTTACAAATTTGAACTTCCTTCCCCTTCAATTTGGCGGAAGCCGGGGTAGGTGCAGAGACGACTAGACCAGTGGGGGTAGAGATAATAGTCCTTCTATGGACAGTAGTATTCCTCTCAGCTGAAACCCTTTTGCAGGGGAGGGAACTCTTGAGTTGACTTAAGGTTGAACTCGATCAAAGGTCTTTCAGTTTCAGATACTTTTTCTGTAAGTGTGAAAAGGGTAACGTCAGTGATCTTGACATTTATGTTCTCGAATCCTTGCCCAAAAAGGATGATCCCATTGTCAGGCAGCTCATCCTTGTAAACAGCGAAGTCCAGTCCATTGGTGAAGGAGAAAATCAGCTTTGAGGCGGACATTTTCTCGCAAGGTAGATTCCGATTGTCGATCCCAAGTTATGCTTCTTCTCATCAAGACGAAAAGAAAAGAATCGAAAAGAGCCCGAACACATTTTTGTTCATGTATTTATAAAAAAGGAGTTATTTGGTAAAAGAGTCATTCATTAGAGGGTTTTTTTATTAGGAACAGAATGTTCAAAGGTGTAGAGAAGGTAAGGAATCTGATTCGTAATCGGAAAGGAAGAGAAAGTCTTATGCAAGACTTCTCGACTCGAAGGACCGCTCCTAAACTAATACCTATTGGGGGTCCACCCCACCTCGTAAAAGAGGTAAAAGGATCTCGGAACCCGTCCGTTTAGGGGTGTCTAAACAATGGCTCCTAAATCCGAGAGGAGTTGGTTATACTCGTTCAAGACGAAATGAACTCGGGTATTCCAACGGAAGAATGGTAGTTTGGTCCACTAGGGGCATGGGCTCACTACCGATTTATGAAAGCAAAGCCATCCGATTAAAATGGAGAGAGGAACTAATCCCGACGGAGTCGCCGTAAGTTGTTGGCATAATTTTAGGTTGAGTGTTGTATTTTTGAAAAGGGGTCGCCTACAGAAATTGTCGGCGAATTTTAGATTTTAAATTTGATTTAAATATATATATATATAATTTAGAAAGTAGCATTTGATTTTGAAAATAATTTTAAGTTTGAAAATTTTAAGATATGAAATCAAACCGATCCCAAATCCTGAATAGTTTATATAAATAAGCACCACACCACAAACTGTATATCTATCCCGGAGAATAGACACACTGCTTGATGATGGGGCTCGATTAAATAAACTAGAAGATTTGTGACATCCGTTTGGTTTGGGAACCAATTTTATAAGCCGAAAAGTTCCCCTACTTAATATAAATGAATTAAGCAGGTTTTATATTACTGGGTTCTTAAAGTTCCCTATAAGGGCAAGCCCCTATAGTTAATTACATCTTAAATGACGGGAATCATTTAAGAAAACTCTCAATAATGATCAGTGGTTTTTCTCTCAAGAATTTCAAAGTTTATGGTTTTCAAATAATTGGATTTTGGAAATTTCAATAGGGAATAGCTCAAATTTGGAACAGTTTATTTTAGGAGTCCAAAGGCAGAGAAGTAGGAGAAGCAGAAGATCCAAGAAGAATCTTGGCAACTTTCCAAACTATCCTATAGTTTGGCGTCAATTTGAGAGTTTATTTAATGTTGTAATCCTGTCAATTTTAATTAATCAGGACTTATATTCGTATGACACAATCATACAAATAGCCTCGAAGATGTGAGGGTTTATGTCGTACCGAACGATCACCTTGGAATCCTAAGACTGGTTAGGGCTTAATTTACATGATATGATCATGCAAAATGTCTAACGAAGAGTTGCAGATTTATGTTGCACTAGGCAAACTACCTCAAAGTCCTATGGCTTGGTTATTTAATTCTAAGAAAGTTTTGCTGAAGTAGACTCGGGTTTTTGCTGATGACGATGGTCGTGCTGCCCACCATGCTCTGAGCTCCTTATTGTTGCAGAGGTTTAGTTTTAGAAGTTATAAATCAAAGGATAAGAGAAGTGTTTTGGTTTAGAGAAAATCTTAAAATCTAAGTGTTTTTTTTTGTATTTTAATTAAAACAAATCTTAAAGTTGATTAAACAGAACCGATTAAGATCCCACGGTTCCGTCATCCCGGCACCGTTATTTTCATTGAATTCACTTAGTCCAGATGAAATTGCTAAACTCAACTGAATGAGTTCCACACATTCATTTAGACCATGGGAAATCTCGTTAGCAGCACGTGTGTTACATCATCTGAGGTATTCCTGATCATTCAATGAGACGTTTTAATTTAGTTGAAATTATAGTTTTGTGTTCTGTTTGTGATTAAATTTTGAGTTGTTTTATATTTTGAAATTTTGTGGCTGTAATTTTTATCTTGTAATGACTTTTAATTTAGTTTTGATTTCAGTTTAGGGACTATCCTAAAGGTTTTGTTTTTCATGCAATAGTTGTTTATCATGCAAGAAAAGTAGAGTGCATTTGCAATAAAGTAAATCGCAATAAAATAAAAGCGTACCTGGAGGGTCTTCCCGTCATCCTAAGCTACACTTAAAACACATGTTAAGGCATTTAAATATTCCAACAAGTACTTAGGTAAAGCTAAGGGAAAGGTTTTGGTTGTCTATCAAAGTCCTAATCCTATAGCTAGTCATCTCCTATGACGTCTAGGTTCTTGTATTTTGGTTTAAGGACGATTTTCTTCATCAAAGAATAATTAAGTTCAATTATTCTTATAAACCACCTATCTTATTGAGGAAGTGCTTAAGACGAGTCTTAAACATCTTTTCAATACTTCTACGATTGTTTTAAGTCCAAGAGAATTTAATTAATCAGGTGAAGTAATCATCCGAGGTTTAATTAAGTCTTGTTCTTTTGCTCAGTGAACTAGGATGTTTGAATATCCTATGAATGAGGTGACACTTCACTAAATACTCCACTTAGGAGTTATGATAACAAGAGCTTTTAAGGGCAAATTGATGTTTAAGTGATTTGTGATTTAATTTAATTTTAATTAATGGGTTTAAGTTTTGAATAGTGTTCAAGTTGTTTTTAGACCTATTTTGAATTCTTTGTCTTAGGTGATGTTATATTTAATTCAATTGAATTTAATTTAATTTAATTTAATTTAATTTGGTTTAGTTTTAATTTTAATTTAATTTTATTTTAATTTTAATTTAATTTTAATTTTATTTTAATTTGATTTTATTTTTATTTTAATTTAATTTAATTTAATATGTTTCAATTTAATTTAATTTTAACTTGAATTCAATTGTGATTTAATTTAATTTTAATTTGATTTAAAAAAATTTTATTATTATTATTATTTTTTTTAAAGATGATTTAACTTAATTGTTAAAGTATTAATTTAATTGAGATTTTGATTTAATTTAGTTTAAATGTTTTAATTTTAATTTAATTTAATGATTAAGTCTTTTAATGTTTTAAATCTTGAGTTTGGATTATCATTTTAATTGGGAATTAAATATTATTGAAGTGATTAATTTAGGGACTCTTAAATTAAAGAATAAATGTCTTCTTAATAATTTCCCTATTTTAATAATTTCAATTTTTTATTAATCTTCTAAATCTAATTAATTAATTGATTAAGGCTTACTTTAATTAATCTTAAAAATGATTGATGGGTATCTACCCTTTAATTATTTAAATTTCAATCATCCCAATCAGATTAGGATCAAATATTTTACTCTCTCATTTTATTAAGCCTAAAGTTTTAATTAAGGGTTAAAATTTTAATTACCATTTTGCCCTTCAAGCTTAATAATTCCATAACTCACTAAATTGAGCTTAAATGAATTTGAATATTTTATGTGACTTCACTCACATGTCAATTAAGACATTAGAGGAGAAAATGTGATTTTTCTGTATTTAATTTATTTATATAACTATTTTTTGTGGAAAATAGGGATTTTCAAGGAAAATTCAATAAGATGACCAAGGGAATTTTTTTTGTCCTTAAGAAAATTATGGGGCACTCCTAATGACCAGAGGACCACTTGGACTAATTTTTGGTAATTTTTTGAATTTTATTTTATTTATTATAGTTATTTTGAGTTTTGGAGTATTAATTAATTTAAAAATAAAATAAAGGTTGAAAAATGAATTTTATATTTTTCAAAAATCTCTCTGATATCAGGGAAACCAGAGAACCAATTTTTATAATTTTCTAATTTTTCTTTGATTTATTAGAATTATTTTAGGGAATGTTAAGAAAATTCATTTTTTTTAATTCAAAAATTAATTTAGGCCTTTAAAATTGAATATCTTATCCTAGAGACTTAGGAAAAATATTTGGTTTGTTCCTAAATGTTTAGAATTCAAAATATGACATTTTGCTGATTTTTAATATTTTTATGATTTTTATTATTTTTTAATTATTAAAAATATTAAAATTATGATAAAAATCAATTTTTTAGGAAATTACAATTTTAATTTTCCTAAGTTCCTCTGATATCAAAGAAGCCTCAAAACCATTTTTGTGAAATTTTTGAAAAGTATTTTGTGAGTTATGAATTTTTAAAATTTAATTTTACCCATTTTCACTTAAGAGGCTTAATCAACCCATTTGATGAGGCTAACCAAGTCCAATTGATCTCAAATTTTTATGTGGTGTTCTCCTATCCCTAGAGGACAGTGGAGAATTGTTTTTAAGTTAATTTGATGGATGGTTAACCCTAACTAATTAAAGTTCAATTTTGGGTGTTTAGGCCAACTAGGGTTGTTCCAAGTGAATTAACTCAAAATTTATTTTTCCTAGGCTCCTCTGGTCATAAGAAACATCACCAAAATTTCCTAGAATTTATTTCTCAACATGCTAATTATTGGAATTAAAATACTCAAAACAGTAACATGAACTTGGAAAATCAATAACTTCTCATAGGGATGGCCTCTAACCTTGGAAAATTCAGGAAATTTTCCCAAGTTCAGAGGCTTCGAAAGCCCTATGGTCTCATGCCATAGTGAATTTCCTATATGCATGGAGAATTAAAACAATGCAGAGAGTAAATAAATCATTAAAAATAAAATACTTAATAAAATTACTTGATTTCTTTTCCACATTAATCTCCTCTGTTAACTGAGCAAGATGATATTTTTATTTTATTTTGAGGATTTTTCTACACAAAGTTATGAATTTTTGAAGTTCTAGTAATTAAATAAATAGAAAAATAATCTATTTTTATACTTATCCACGCGGCGCCGCGTCAACCTCGGCGTCTCCGAAGCTCCACGCTTCCTCTCTTGATCCGACGCCGCCATCTGACAGGGATGCCACGCGGCCCGCGGTTCATGTCCCGTTGCTCCTTCCGGCGCGATCCTGGCCGTCCGCTCGATACACGTGCGATCCGACGGCTCTTGATCATCGTCTACGACTGGTGTGAACCCATGACCGTCAACCTTCTAACCCTAATTTCTCGCTCGATTCTCAACGGAATTTTGTGTTCTTATGCTCTATGGATTCGTCTTGAAGAGACGAACACATCCATACGGTAAACATGCAATGAAATTAACTCAAACTAAATGGAGAATCTCTGTAAGCTAAGGAGGAAGAGTGACTCCATACCTTTGCTCAGAGACGTGAAGCTTCAATCTGAGGGTTGTGTCACGTTCGGTTGGGTCCAAGCAAGCTCCAGATGAAGTCCCTTGACCCGGTGAATTGTCTAGGTATGATTTCGACCACAGCCGATCACAAAGCTTGGAGGCTAGAAGCAATGGCTGGCCTAGTGAGGGGACTTCACTCACATGTCAATTAAGACATTAGAGGAGAAAATGTGATTTTTCTGTATTTAATTTATTTATATAATTATTTTTTGTGGAAAATAGGGATTTTCAAGGAAAATTCAATAAGATGACCAAGGGAATTTTTTCTATCCTTAAGAAAATTATGGGGCACTCCTAATGACCAGAGGACCACTTGGACTAATTTTTGGTGATTTTTTGAATTTTATTTTATTTATTATAGTTATTTTGAGTTTTGGAGTATTAATTAATTTAAAAAAAAATAAAGGTTGAAAAATGAATTTTATATTTTTCAAAAATCTCTCTGATATCAGGGAAACCATAGAACCAATTTTTATAATTTTTTGATTTTTCTTTGATTTATTAGAATTATTTTAGGGAATGTTAAGAAAATTCATTTTTTTTTTCTAATTCAAAAATTAATTTAGGCCTTTAAAATTCAGTATCTTATCCTTGAGACTTAGGAAAAATATTTGGTTTGTTCCTAAATGTTTAGAATTTAAAATATGACATTTTGCTGATTTTTAATATTTTTATGATTTTTATTACTTTTTAACTATTAAAAATATTAAAATAATGATAAAAATCAACTTTTTTAGGAAATTACAATTTTAATTTTCCTAAGTTCCTCTGATATCAGAAAAGTCCCAAAACCATTTTTGTGAATTTTTTGAAAAGTATTTTGTGAGTTATGAATTTTTAAAATTTAATTTTACCCATTTTCTCTTAAGAGGCTTAATCAACCCATTTGATGAGGCTAACCATGTCCAATTGATCTCAAACTTTTATGTGGTGTTCTCCTATCCCTAGAGGACAATGGAGAATTGTTTTTATGTTAATTTGATGGATGGTTAACCCTAACTAATTAAAGTTCAATTTTGGGTGTTTAGGCCAATTAGGGTTGTTTCAAGTGAATTAACTCAAAATTTATTTTTCCTAGGCTCCTCTGGTCATAGGAAACATCACCAAAATTTCCTAGAATTTATTTCTCAACATGCTAATTATTGGAATTAAAATACTCAAAATTGTAACATGAACTTGGAAAATCAATAATTTCTCATAGGGATGGCCTCTGACCTTGGAAAATTCAGGGAATTTTTCCAAGTTCAGAGGCTTCAAAAGCCCTATGGTCTCATATCATGGTGAATTTCCTATATGCATAGAGAATTAAAACAATGCAGAGAGTAAATAAATCATTAAAAATAAAATACTTAATAAAATTACTTGATTTCTTTTCCACATTATTCTCCTCTGTTCACTGAGCAAGGGGTATTTTTATTTTATTTAGAGGATTTTTCTACACAAAGTTATGAATTTTTGAAGCTCTAGTAATTAAATAAATAGAAAACTAACCTATTTTTATACTTATCCACGCGGTGCCGCGTCAACCTCGGCGTCTCCGAAGCTCCACGCATCGTCTCTTGATTCGGCGCTGCCATCTGACTGGGATGCCACGCGGCCCGCGGTTCATGTCCCGTTGCTCCATCCGGCGCGATCCTGGCCGTCCGCTCGATACGCACGCGATCCGACGGCTCCTGGTCATCGTCTACTACTGGTGTGAACCCGTGACCGTCAACCTTCTAACCCTAATTTCTCGCTCGATTCTCAATGGATTTTTGTGTTCTTATGCTCTATGGATTCGTCTTGAATGGACGAACACATCCATACAGTAAACATGCACTGAAATTAACTCAAACTAAATGGAGAATCTCTGTAAGCTAAGGAGGAAGAGTGACTCCATAACTTTGCTCAGAGACGTGAAGCTTCAATCTGAGGGTTGTGTCACTTTCGATTGGGTCCAAGCAAGCTTCAGATGAAGTCCCTTGGCCCGGTGAATTGTCTAGGTATGATTTCGACCACAGCCGATCACAAAGCTTCGGAGGCTAGAAGCAATGGCCGGCCCGGTGAGGGGCTTTTGCCGGGAAACTTCTCCTCTTGATCTGGTGAAGGTGTAGAGTCAATCAATTTGAGGATTAACTCACTGTGGTCAAGTGTCCTGGTTTTGGGCATGGATTTCAACTCTGAAATTGAGCTCACAGAGAGGAAACTGCAGGGAGATTTCAGTGGGGATCAAGTTCTCTATGTGTAGAGAGTGGTTTGGGATGATTTTGGTAGGATGATCCACGCGGCGCCACGTCAAGGAGTTTAGAGAAACAAATTTTATAATTTTCTAATTTTTCTTTGATTTATAAAAATTATTTTAGTAAAGAGGGTTGAAAATTCATTTTTAATATTAAAAATTATATTAAGCCTTTAAAATTCAATATCTTATTCTCGGGACTTGGGAAAATTATTTGGTTTATTCTTAAATGATTAGGAGTCAAAATGTGACATTTTCATGATTTTTAATATTTTTGTGATTTTTATAATTTTTTAATTATTAAAATATTAAAATATGGTGGAAAATCAACTTTTTTAGAAAATTCCAATTTTAATTTTCCTAAGCTCCCCTGATACCAGAGAAGCTCCAAAACAATTTTTGTGAATTTTTTAAATGTATTTTTGGAGTTATGAATTTTTAAAGTTCCATTATACATATGAGGCTCAATCAACCCATTTGGTAGGGTTAATCAAGTCCAATTGATTTCAAATTTTTATGTGAGGTCTGTCTTATCCTAAAGATCAGTGGAGAATTGTTTTTAAGTCAATTTGATGTGTGGTTAAGCCTAATTAATTCAAATTCAATTTTAGGGGTTTAGGCCAATTAAGGTTATTATCAGTGAATTAATTCAAAATATATTTTTCATAGGGTTCTCTGGTCCTAAGGAACATCACCAAATTTTCCTAGAATTTATTTCACAACATGCTAATTATTGGAATTAAAATACCTAAAACAGTGACATGAACTTGAAAATTCAAAATTTTTTTACAGATATGGCCTCTGACTTTGAAAAATTCAGGGAATATTTCCAAGATTAGAGGCTTCAAAAGTCTTATGCTCTCATGCCATGGTGAATTTTCTATGCAAATGAAGAATCAAAATAGTGAAAATAGTAAATAAATTATTAAAAATAAAATACTCATCTAATTAACTTGATTTCTTTTTCACATTATTCTCCTCTGTTCACTGAGCAAGAGGATATTTTTATTTTATTTTTGTGATTTTTCTATGCAAAGATATGAATTTTTGAAGTTCTGAACATTAAATAATTCAAAAATACCCTATTTATCTACTTATCCACGCGGCGCCAGCGCAACATCGGCAGCTCTGAAAGCTCACGCGGCGCATTCCCATTCGACGCCGTCATCCGACTCAGCGCTCTGGGGGCCCGCGGTTCACGTAACATTCCCTGGTCCAGCGCAATCTGAACCGTCCGCTCGATACACGCGCGATCCAACGGCTCCTGGTCATCGTCTACAACTGGTGTGCGCCCGCGACCGTCCACACTAAAACCCTAAGATCTCACTTGATTCTTAATGGATTTTCGTGTTCTTATGCTCTATGGATTCGTCTTGAAGAGACGAACACATCCATATGGTTTAAAGGCTATGAAATTAACTTAAAAAAATGGAGAATCACTGGAAGCTCGGGAGGAAGAGTGAGTTCATACCTTTGCTCAGAGAAGTGAAGCTTCGATCTGAGAGTTGTGTCACCTTCGATTGGGTCCACGCAAGCTCCAGATGAAGTCTCTGGCTCTGGGGAATTTTCTACGTATGAAAGTGACCAAGCCCGATCACAAAGCTTGGAGGCTAGAAGCAATGGCTGGCCTGGTGAGGGGGCTTTTGCTTTGAAACTTCTCCTCTTGGTCTGGTGAAGGTGTAGGACCAATCAATTTGGAGATTGGCTCACTGTGGTGAAGTGCCCTGTTTTGTTGGGTGGATTTTCAACTCAGAAATTAAGCTCACAGAGGGGGTTTTAGGGCTGGATTTTAGTGGGGGATCAAGTTCTCTATGTCTCGGGGAGGAGTCCGGAATAATTTTGGCGAGTTTCCTTAAGGTTTGGTTCAACTCCCTCGTTTGGTCGAGAGGTGGTGGTGTTTAAAAAGGCATGGCTCGGAGGGCTTCCTGTGGGCACTGGAGGTCGGGATCGACTCGCTCGTGGGAGGAGAAGAAGAGCTCTGGTGTTCAATAGGGTTGGGACAGCTCAACATGGGAGAATTTGAAATTTTGGCTCACATGGAGCTCTCGACCATGGTGTTTTCCAGCCACTGTGGCTGGCCGGCCAGGCATGGGTCACCATCTGACTCAGCGGGATCAGGGGTTGAATTTGGTGAAGTCAATTGGAGTTTGACATGTGTAAAAGTGCTTCGATTAAAATGAAATGGGGGAGAGTGTATTTTGGGCTTGGTTTGGTCAATCCATGGAAATAGGCTTGGTGCACCTCCCCAAGACCCGATTTCGAGCTCGTGGAATCATTTAGGTCAGCTTGGAAGGGGTGGTGAAGTCTCCATCCATGGTGAGGTGGCTAAGCATGGTTTAGAGTGTGACATGAGTATGGTTAAAAAAGCTTAATGAAAGATTTGGAGAGGGTCCCCTCTTCTTGCCATTAATATCTTGATGAGGTGGAAAGTGGCTTCCATGGCTCCCATGTGGCTTGTACATGGCTCAATGGCTCACATTTGGCTTGGAAAAAGCTTGGTCAAATTCATAAAAGTGGATTTTATGTATTTTGGCATTTTCGGTGGAAATTTGGATGAAGCTTTATTTGGAATTATTTGATCATTGGTTTAGGACTTAGGGATGATTTTGATTAAATGGATGATGTAGAGAAATGTCATGTGGGCTTTGGATAGAAAACTTGGGCTTTTGAAATGGTCTTGGGTGGGCTTTTAGAGTGATTTAGGGAATTGCGCTCTTGGAATTTAGGTTGGGCTTTTGGATGAAAATTTTGTGAAGGACCATGTCAAATAAATGTTGCAATTGGTTTAGGGATGTTTCATGAATGGTTTGGAATCAATTTGGTGTGATTTTGAGTAGAATTGGGTTGAATTTGGGCTTCTTAGTTAAAGGGGCCAAAGTGGGTCAAATTGGGCTAACTTGGGTTAAGGTTAGGCTAAAGTTGGATTTGATGTAAAATTAATGTTGAGAAATGTTTATGAGAGTGTTACGAAGAGTTTTCAACTTTGGTTAGGCTTTGATTTTGGGATTTGGGCCCATTTGTGTTAGTTTGGGCTTTGGTCAATTTAAGAGGTTTTGGTTTTGTGTTAGGTTTGGGTGGGGTTTAGGTTCAAATTTGGGGCAAATCAAGTTAGTGTTTTGTTTGTGGGAATGTTAGGAATGTTTTAGAAAAAATTTAGGGCCAATTGGGGTGGTTTAGTTTGACATTGGGTTCATTTGGGTTTAAAATGGGTCAAATTGGGGGTTTTTGATAAAATTGGGGTAAATTGGCAAAATTAGCCCATGGTTTAGTTGAATAAAATGAAATTGGAAATAATTGGTATTTTCTGGAATTTTTTGGGAATTTTCTGAATTTTTGGATTTTTGGGCTAAGAAGGGCATTTTGGGTGTTTGGAGGGTATTGGGGGTACTTTTTGGAATTTTTGATATTTTTGGTTATGGATGATCAATTTGAGTGGGGGAAAATGTTTAGGATTGATCTTGAGGAATTTTGGGTAATTTAGGTGGTTTTGTAAATTTTGGGTAGTTTCAAGGGCTTTTGGTAGGTTTATTAGTGTCCGGGCTCCTGGGTCAAAATTGAAATTTTGGGAAAATGAAGATTGATCAAATTCGAGTAGGATGGAATCACTTTGGTTGAGCCATGAAGCCATATTAAGCCCATATGAGCGATGAGAGGACTCATTTGAGGCATTCACTATGTTGTTCCTAACCCTCTTAACTAGGGGCTTAGGCGTTAAGGACCATCCTTATGAATTACCTACACGAGTCAGGAAGTCAAGTTGGGTGAGAGTGTGGTTTTAGGACTTAGAATGTGTTTGAGAGTTTAGTGTATGTGCAATTCAACCCTCACCAGACCAGGCCATCCAGGGTATTCTTAAGGCCAAAAAGTCCTACAGGGAACTCATCCTTTAAACCTCCACATTTGATTTCAACCCTCTAGGTGATTAGGGGTCTACAATCAAGCTTGTGGGGTTTGCAAGGAGTTAAGAAGTAGTTTGAATTTCTAAAGGGTGGGTTGCATTTCTAGTCCTCTAAGATTAGTCAAAGGAACAGCCTAAGGCTAGATCCTATGTACTAAAGAGAGAAGCAAAAGACCTCATAAAAAATGAGGTCAACAAATGGACCCCCACTAGGTGTGGTGTGCTAACCAAGCACACCTCACGTATTGGCGTTGACCGAAGAGATCAACAAAACCAACACAGATGTCCAAGTGGCAAACTTAGGACGAAGTAGAAGAATTTCCGCTGGGGAGTATCAGGTATATTTCCAAGACTGGAGTTTCCTGAACTCTCGCTGGGGAATGGGATCTGGGGAATTCAATTTAGATTTCAGTTTACTTTTAAATTTCAAGTTTCAATGTGTGATTTTAGATTTCAATTTGTTCTGAGTCTCAATTTCGATTGAAGTTTCTTTTAAAATCGATTTAAGGAAATTTTGATTTTGAAATTTGGATTTGAAATGAGAATTGAAACCTGGGTTTCAACCTAGGGATTACGAAGAGAACTGGAATTTAGGTACCAGCCTCGGAGTGAGAATCATAGTTTAAGTGTCGACGAAAAAAAGGATGAGAATCAGAATTTAGGTACTTCGAGAGAGTGAGATTTGAAACTTAAGTATCAAACCTAGAAGAGAATCGAAATTTAGGTGCTGATCTTGGATGAGATAACTGAAATTTTGTACCAGTCTCGAAGGAAGAGAACTGGAATTTAGGTACCAGTCTCGGAAATTTAGAATTAAAATTTAGGTATCAATTTGAAAGAGAGTCAAAATTTAGGTATCGATCTTGAATGAGAGTCGGAATTTAGGTACCGACCTCGAAGGAAGAGAACTGAAATTTAGGTACCAGTCTCGGAAATTTAGAATTGAAATTTAGGTATCAATTCAAAAGAGAGTCGAAATTTAAGTATCGATCTCGAATGAGAGTCGGAATTTAGGTACCGACCTCGAAGGAAGAGAACTGGAATTTAGGTACCAGTCTCGAAATTTAGAATTGAAATTTAGGTATCAATTTGAAAGAGAATAGAAATTTAGGTATCGATCTCGAATGAGAGTCGGAATTTAGGTACCGACCTCGAAGGAAGAGAACTGGAATTTAGGTACCAGTATCGAATTTAGAATTGAAATTTAGGTATCAATTCGAAAGAGAATCGAAATTTAGGTATCGATCTCGAATGAGAGTCGGAATTTAGGTACCGACCTCGAAGGAAGAGAACTGGAATTTAGATACCAGTCTCAGAATTTAGAATTGAAATTTATGTATCAATTCGAAAGAGAATTGAAATTTAGGTATCGATCTTGAAGGAAGAGAACTGGAATTTAGGTACCAACCTCGAAGGAAGAGAACTGGAATTTAGGTACCAGTCTCGGAATTTTGAATTGAAATTTAGGTATCAATTTGAAAGAGAATCAAAATTTAGGTATCGATCTCGAATGAGAGTCAGAATTTAGGTACCGACCTCGAAGGAGGAGAACTGGAATTTAGGTACCAGTCCCGGAATTTAGAATTGAAATTTAGGTATCAATTCGAAAGAGAATCGAAATTTAAGTATCGATCTCGAATGAGAGTCGGAATTTAGGTACCGACCTTGAAGGAAGAGAACTGAAATTTAGGTACCAGTCTCGAAATTTAGAATTGAAATTTAGGTATCAATTCGAAAGAGAATCGAAATTTAAGTATTGATCTCGAATGAGAGTCGAAATTTAGGTACCAACCTCGAAGGAAGAGAACTGGAATTTAGGTACCAGTCTCGAAAATTTAATGAGAAATGGAAACTGGTTCCAATCTCGAAGATTTATCTGTATGAAGAGGGACCCAGTCTCATGCCATCAGAACCAAATTGAACAAAGTTCGTGGCTCCAAATCAATAGAACTAGTCGATCCTCTAAGGCACAGAAGAAAGAGAATTGAAAAGAGCTGGTAAATGTACCAAGCTGAAAAGACTTGACTTAGCAATAAGTCGAGGAAAATATTCAAATTTCAAAAGAGTTTCAAATAGATTTCAATTGAGGAAAGAACTGAAAGGTTTGAATCAGAGGATTCAGATCGGAATTCAATTTGAGATTTAGATTCATTTTATTTGTCCTTTAACGATCCCATTTTTTATTATTGTTGTTTTTTTAGTGTTCATGTGAATTTGAAGTTCATTTTACTATTTAGATTTTTAGTAAACATTCTCATTTATATTCTTTTCTTTTCTGTTCTTCGTTCAAAGTTCATTTAACTCTAATGGCGTTTCCAAGTTAATTTGCACAAAAAGAGGTGAAGGCAAAATATGACGTAGTCGTTTTCATTCCAACTTGCTGACAGTACATCATACAACTTGATCTAGTCATGATGACATTTTCCTCAGAAATTTTATGTCTCATACAATCCATGTAAATCCAAAACGGATTGTGTCAGATTCTTGTTGATCCATCCAAAAGCGTCTATCAAAAATCCATATCTGAATAGTAAGAAACATGGGTAATAACATCACCTTCCAAACAACCCTTGGCAGGAGTGCCGCATGGATGTGCATTGGAGGTGTGTTACTTTCCATGTAACTCACAGCTCTTAAGGTCGTATACTCTCCAATTCTGGATCTGGCTGAAAGTGGTAAGGCGTCTTTCTATCATCCATTCTTCTAAAAGTAACTGAGATCTGCTCCACAGGCACTCCTGGAATGCAATGCTTCGCAACGTCTACTCTGTTTTCTTTTAACATCAGGACAGAACCTATCGGTAGTGGTATCTCCACCGGCCCTCGGAACTCACGGGGGCCTGCAATCCAGAGGTCAGATCCGAACATGATGTTGCACTGGATGAGGAATGACACTGTGCAGAATGGTCTATTAAAGTTATGATGGTCTATATGCGGAGGTATGTAGTCGCCTTCCTTGTAGATGTTGATAATGCAGCTGTTGGGTATGCAATCTGTATGCAATACCCTTTATGTTATCATCCTTTTCACCATTCTCTTGATGACTCTTGACATTGGATCCACCTCACCGCGACGGAGTATCCCTGGCGTATTTCCTTTTCTATCTGTGGCAAAATTGTAGCAACATCCGCATTGGATTGTAACTCTTCCCTTTCCCGGCATCCATCTTCGGGGTTCTGAATATGTCTTTTCTCTTAGGCGACCCGCTCGACCCATTTTCTGTAATTCAAGGATGCAATCTATAATTTTTTGTTGCTCATAATCTGAGAAAACAACTGTATGTAGCTCGAGGCCTTCCAAGATGTTGACCCTCTTGTTTCCAATTCTTTCAAAGTATTCAAAGGTTTTCCTCTCAACTAGTTGCATTTTCTCCAGCTAGTATTCCGGGATTATCTGAAGTCCTCGGTGTCTAGTAACATACTGCGGGATGTATGGCTCAACCCCAGCATGTTCTTATGCATGTCTTGGATCCTCGGGGATAGTCTCCGTAGGGACATCCTCCGGGTTACTTTCGCAACTAGACTCTTTGGATCCGGTGCATATGCTTGGCGTCGAGGTACCGATTCTATTTCTGCTTTTCTTGGTATTTCTTTTACCTGTTCTGACCTTCTTGGAATTGACTTTCTTCTTTCTGGTTCCTGACGAACCGGTTTCCATGGAGCATCTGCACTAACAGTATCCACTGTCTGTTCATGTTGACCTTCTGCTAATTTGGTCAACATTTTGCAAATGCGATGATTCTTATTTCTTCACTGGGTAGCAGTGAGAGTAGCTCTCCTTACCCCTTGAATTTCTACGGGTGCGGCGCTGACAAGCCTACCCTCTGCTGTGGCAACCACAGACTTAATTTTCCTATCTTCTCTGGTTGCATGCGCGGCGTTTGCTTTTCTTTTCTTGTTGCTGGATTGGTGGCTCGGGCCACCCATTTTCATCACTGTCTGGCTGAGAAGTTCATCTCAATCAACTGGGATCCAATCCTTTTCTTCGTATTGTAAGCCGGCTGGTGTGAAGTCTAAGTCAATCTCTATCACTGCTCCATCCCTCACCCTCTTTTCATCAAGTGCTAGACTCACTCCATTTCTAAAGTTTAGAACCAACCGCCCATTCGACATTTCCCTGCGAAAAAACATGGAAAGAATCAAGGGCTGTGCTAAGAACAAGAACAATAAGAAAAACACTTAAAAATTCTTATTCACTTCTTTTAAATTTAAAGGAAGTAGGAAGAGATGAGAAAATATCAGAAATGAATGGATTTAAAAGGAAAGATTGACATTTTATTATTATAATTTCCCATGTTTTCTTTTTAACATTTTTGTTGATGAGATTTTTTTTATCATCCATTTTATTTTGTTTTGGGTTCGGACCCAGTCACAAAGTGATTACTTCACCCGTGTTTCTAAGGATAAGATTCTACTTTAGATGCCACCCTTCGAAACATCAGGTCGCGTAATACTTCTTCAAATACCGTCCATTGATTGGAAGCATAGGTCGTTCTCCAAGGAAATTCACCAGTTGGTAGGAACCTCCTGAGTAGACTGTCTCAACCACGAACGGCCCTTCCCATGTTGGTTCAAATTTACCACCTATCTTGCGATGTGCAAGAATAGGTCTTCTGAGAACAAGAACTAAGTCACCGACTTTGAAAGTTCTTGGGCGGACCAGTTTATCATGGGCCTGTGTCATCTTGGCTTGATACAGTTCCAAATTTTGCTGTGCGGAAAGTCTTTTCCCTTCCAAGCTTTCCAATTCTTCCAATCATAGTCTAGCATTTTCTTCTGTGGTGATTTTTTCTGTAACTGCAATTCGGAGTGACGGAAGCTGAACATCCAGGGGCAAGACGGCCTCGAACCCGTACACTAAAGCGTAAGGCGTAGACTGAGTAGGAGTCCTAAAAGTCGTTCTGTAGGCCCATAAGGCTTCTAACAACTTCTCGTGCCAATTTCTCTTATTTTCGTCCAAAGTTTTCTTTAAAATTTGAACGAGAGTTTTATTAAAAGCCTAGGCCAAGCTGTTTGCTCTTGGGTAGTAGATCGTTGATTATCGCCAATCGATCCCGTGTCTTCTGACAAAATTGTTGATCTTTGTACTATTGAATGCAGATCCATTATCTGAAATGATCCTGCGCGGTACCCCAAAATGGTAGACGACTTGATTCTCGAAAAACTGTAGCACGTGGTGTGCCTTTACTTCTCTGAGTGGTATAGCTTCTGCCCATTTAGAAAAGTAGTCTGTAGCTACAAGAATGAAGCGATGTCCTCTTGAAGAAGGCGGTTCTATCGGACCCACTATATCTGTGCCCCAACACTCAAATGGCCACGACGCGATTGTCGGATGTAGCACATTTGGAGGTTGGTGCAGAACCACTCCGTGCACTTGGCACTGGTGACAACTTTTGGCAGCTTTCATACAGTCGGTCATCATCGAGGGCCAGTAGTACCCTAGTATTTTAATCTACATTTTTATTTTCAGACCAGATTGATGAGCGCCACAAAGTCCATAGTGTACTTCTTTAACAATTTCACGAGCCTCAGACTCGCTCAGGCATCTTAACCACATATGATCAAAAGACCTTCTGTATATTGTATTGTTTATTAATGTGTAAGACAGAGTTCTTTTCTTGATTTGATGGGCTATCGACTTATTGTCTGGTAAGTTTCTTGTGTGCAAGTAGTTTTTTAATGGCTGCCGCCAATCTTCTGTATTTTCTGTCACTGCTGCAATTGTTTCTTCTGCTTTTCCTTTTGATTTATGTATTGTATCCATGTCGAGCTGTGATAGGACTTGTCGTCCTTGAACTGACACTTCAACTGACTCATCCTGCAAACAGGCAAATTCCTTTGCAAGGCGGGCTAGCGCATCGGCGAGAGCATTTTCCTTTCTAGGAATCTTGTAGATAGTTAAGTTTGGAATTTGTTCCAATAATTTCATGGCGTACTAAAAGTACTGCTCGAGTCTTGGCTTTAAAATTCTGTACTGTCCGACGACCTGTTGAATGATCAATTGAGAATCCCCATAGATGTTGATGTCCGTTATTCCCATCTGAATGGTTAATTCCAGTCCTGTTATGAGGGCTTCGTATTTTGCCTCGTTGTTTGTACACGGTTTTGTTAAGTGGTAGGAGTATTTTAACATCCCCCGTTCAGGTGTTATAAAGATTAGTCTGATTCCTGGCTTACCGGGCACTATCGTTTGTAATTCTTTATTCCTCTGTGCTGAGGACGCACCGTCGAAGTACAGTTCCCAACATCAATCATCGGGGTCTTCTAGGTTCATTATCTGCTCGTCAGGTAAGTCGTCGTCGAGAGGCGAATCTGCCGGTAAAGGGTGTACTGCAAGGAAGTCAGCTAGGACTTGTCCCATTATGGCACGAAGAGGAACGAAAGTTATGTCAAATTGCAATAGTATCATCGACCACCTGGCAAGTCTGCCAGAAAGCGTCGGTCGGCTCATCAAGTATTGCAACGGATTAATTCTCGAAATAAGGTTGACCTTATGAGAAAGCATGTAATGCCTAAGGTTTTGAGCGGCAAAGATCAGGGTCAAACAATGCTTCTCAATCGGATGATACTTTACTTCCGTCGGAATTAGACGACGGCTTAAGTAGTAGAGAGCATTTTCTTTTCCCTAATCATTGACCTGGGCTAGCAGGGCTCCAAGGGAGTCGTCTAAAGCCGCGGTATAAAGTATCAACGGTCTACCTGATACTGGGGCTGCTAAAACAAGAGGTGTCATTAAGTATTGTTTGATGTTATCGAAGGCATGTTGACACTTAGAGTCCTAAGTAAACTTGGCATCCTTCTTAACCAAAGCAGAAAAAGGCTGACACCTTCCTGACAAATTCGATATAAAGCGTCGAAGATATGCCAACTTTCCTTGCAAGGATCGTAGCTATTTCAAGGTTTTAGGAGGTGGCATTTCTAAGATAGCTTTAATCTTCTCCGGATCGATTTCAATCCCGTGATGTCGGACAACAAATCCTAAGAATATCCTGGAGGTGACGCCGAAGGTGCATTTTAAGGGATTCATCTTAAGGTTGTATTGTCTTAGTAGCTTGAAAACAATTCTCAAATCATACAGGTGATCTTCTTTTATTTTACTTTTGATGACCACATCATCTACATAGCACTCGACTTGGTTGTGAATGAGATCATAAAAAATCTTTGTCATCGCTCTTTGGTATGTTGCTCCTGCGTTCTTTAGTCCGAATGGCATTACTGTGTAGCAATACACTCCGATCGGCGTTCTAAAAGCTGTAAGATTTTCATCTTCTGGTGCCATCTTTATCTGGTTGTATCCCGACGATCCATCCATAAATGAGAAGATTTCATGCGTTGAAGCGATGTCGATCATCAGTTCTGGGATTGGTAGTGGAAATTCGTCCTTTGGACATGCTTTATTCAAATCTCTGAAATCCACGCAGATTCTGATCTGACCATTCTTCTTTCTAACCTGTACCACATTGGCTAACCAGGTCGGGTATTGTTCTTCAAGGATAAATTTAGCGTCTATTAGCTTCTTAACTTCGGCAATTACTTATTGTTCAATTTCTAGACTCATTCTTCTTGGAGCTTGTCTAACTGGAACAGCAGTGGGATCCACTCTTAATTTATGAACTGCGACCTCTGGAGCTAATCCTGGCGTTTCGTCGTAACTCCAAGCAAAACAGTCCTTGAATTCCATTAATAGCTTGATTATGTCTTCAGAGTCTTCTTTATTGAGTAAGGAGCTAACAAAGGTAGGCCTAGGTTCTTCGCTAGTACCTAAGTTAACTTCCGTTAACTCGTCTATTGTAGATTTGATTTCTTCTTCGAATTCTGGCGGAGCGTCGCCGATTGGTAGATCTTCGAGGTCTTCTGAAGCTTCCAAGCAGTCTTTATTAGGTTCGCAAGTGACAACCAAGCAAAATCCCGTATCACCAACTGATCCTACTGTGCCGAATCCAAGACCATGTTTTGAATTGGGAGGCCGACTGGAATTATTCCATAATTTTTCAAAATGTTGTGATCTGCCTTTTGTCAATTGTCGAGGTAAGACACCACGTTGAATTAAATTTTGAACACAGGGAGAGTACCACTCAAAAGGTAGTTCCATTAATTCGGAAGAAGTAACATCTTCGAATTGTACATCTTTTTCAGTATTGGAAGAAGAAGCACCACGGTAAAACTTGATTGGTTTAGTACCACCACCATGCACCTCCTTGACCACCATACCCTCGATCTTATTAGAATGGATCGGGGTCAGGGTCATAGTATGCACATGATGGTTAATCTTCTCGTACATTGATTTATATTCTTAATTCTTTTAATCTTCGAGAGAGATCTTGAACTGGGGTTTCTTTTGACTTATTATCGCTGCTTCTTTCTCAATTTCTTCTTCTTCTTCAGAAGTGTTCTCCCAATCAACATCGATGACCGGTTTCTTCTATCCAACTGTTCCAATATTTCTTCCACGTCCTCATCCCCAGCCTCGACCTCGGGTGCGAGTCTTGGAGAAATCTTCACCATCTCGCCATAAGGGAGTGGTGAGTAACTGTTGGACTAGAACTTCAGGTTCTTCATCATCTTGAATCTCTTTTGCTTCATTTGGTATGGTATTTCTGGAAAAGATTGTTTCCATTGGGGGCGCGTAGTAGGCCGCATCTTCATGAATTCCAATTTCATGCACAGAGAACGGTTGTAAATCACCTTTGATGCACTGTTCCCCTCCTTCGTAATACTTTATGCACTCATGCAGAGACGACGGCACCATCCAGTTTTCATGGATCCATGGCCCACCCAGTAGAGCGTTGAACGATGTCGCAGAATCAATTATGTGGAATTTTGCGGTTGTCTTTGCTAAATCACCAGTCTTCATTAGTAGTGTTATCGATCCAAGAGCTCTTTCTCCTTTTTGATTGAAGCCTCTTAATAGCATCTTGTCTGCTTCAAGCTCGTGAGCATCAATTTTCAAATATGCTAGCATCCCAAGATTCATTATGTTGATTGATGCTCCTGGATGAACCAACACTCTGGAGAGCGTAAACTTTCCAATAGTGACTGAAATATATAACGGTCGGTTGTAATCAGCTGTTCCCAGTAATAGATCATTGTCCGTGAAGGTAACACCTCGTTGTTCTCTTAACGAGCAAACCTTGTCGAAGAAATCACTGGCCATTTGAGCTAAACAAATTTCCGGATCAAGTAAAGCCTTGATCAGAGCCTCTCTCATCTCCTTTGACAAGATCAGAGCGTCGTATATGCTTAGTTTAGCTGGTAGCTTCCTAAGATGGGCTAGCACATTGTAGTCCACTTTATTACCATGTTCTTCGGTTTCTTCTCGAATGGGCAGTTCTTCTACTCGGGTTGGCTCTTCCTGAGCAACCACCTGCTTTCTTTTATCCTTTGGACCCATTCTCGGAGGTAGAACTTTTCTGCTTCTTAAATTTACTTCAGTTATTTCTTCTGAATCTGGTGTTGAATCTGCCGGTGTATCCTCTTGAATTGGAACCACTAGCTCTTCTGAAGTTTCTTCAGTGTCTGAGGGTTCTAAATCTATCGTGATTGGAGCCCCTCGGAATTCATAAATAGACTCATTGCTTGTCAAGCTTTCGTAGCCTCCTTTGTGAACATCTTCTTCGTCGTTGTCATCGAGGTTGTGTATGATTTGAGAATAGTTATTTGTATTGGAATCGAGATCCGGATTAAGCGGGTTGTCGCTAGTTACGTAATCGTTAGAAAAAATCAAAACGTAGCCAACGACATAACCCTTATCATTATAAGATCCCGCCGGAGCGAGCAGATAATCATACAGAGTCAGGAGTTCGAGGGATTTCTCCCCGAATCGGAAACAACCATCCTAGGATAAGCAGCCCCTAGTCTACCCTTCTGAGCCTCAGTTTTCTTTTCTTCCACGATCTTCTCCTCCTTCTGGGGCGGTTCTTCAATCGCAAGTGATAGTGCCGGCTCGATAGGTTTCAAACTCTGAGCTGAAGCGCGTACCGAAGCGGCCTGGATGTGATTCAAAATTTCTTCGATGATCTTGTCCAGACAGTACTCCATCCATCATCAGTCGTGTAAGGGTCTATCGGAATAATGGGATCCATTGAAATAACATTGACGGAACCTCCTTTCTGGGGTTCCTTCATGTATTTCTTTGGGATCGTTATGTTCCTTCATCAAGCCAACTCTTGAAAGTGATGCAATCCTCTATCTTGTGTCTAAGCATCTGTTGGTAAGGGCAATAGTTTGGATGATCTTTCTTATTGACTTCCTCCGGTTTCTTGGGCTCTGGCAGCTGAAAATCCGGTGTCTTCATTAAGCTGCGGAACATCTTCATTACTGCTTCAGTTTTGAATCGATATTCTCTATTTAGAAGTTCTCTTAAAGTACGTGATGAACGAGGCGGTTGTTCATAATGTTGAGGCGACTGAAAGCTCGGACGAGGTTGCTGATAACTCTGCTGAGGTTGCTAATAGCCCTGCTGAGGTTGCTGATAGCTTTGTGGTGGTTGTTGGTATGTCCGTTGAGGTGGTTGATAACTGGGCTGTGGTCATTCTGGCGGTATCTGCATTGGCTGCTTGCCCTTATCTACTGCCGTGACGATTCCAGATTTCTTCTCGATTGTTTTCACAGGCTTCTGCTTATCGTTCTTGTCTGTGAAACTTAACTGTTTTGCCTCTTCTTGCAAGCTCCCGGCCTTGCTAAGCAATTTCTCGAAAGTCTTGATTGTAAATCCTTTAAGGAGGAGTGCTATCGGGCCATGGATACTTTTAAGTAGGATGTCGATCGCATGTTGTTCTTGAAGCCGTGGTTCACACTTCATGCTTAAGTTTCTCCATCGAAGTATGTAATCCACTAAAGTCTCGTTCAGCTTTTGTTGCTCCACCACTAGATCACCGATAGTGATGTGGTGCTGAGCCCCGACAAACCGCTTAACGAAGAGATTATCTAGCTCTGAAAAGGTCTTTACTGAACTGTTCAGCAATTCTACATACCAGTCGAAGGCAATCCCTGATAAACTGCTAACGAACTGACGGAAGAGTAGAGCGTCACTCCCACCAGCATTGCAGCAACTAGCACGAAAATGTGCGACATGGTGTCGGGGGTTTCCCGTTCCATCAAAAGTCTTAAACAGAGGTGGTACGAAGCCTTTCGGGTGTTGGACTGCATCGAACACTTCGGGGTAAGGTCTTCCCATCTAAATAGATGCTCCACTCTTAGATTGTGCTAGGGCTTCTCGCACCTGCTGTTCTACCATGTTTTTAATGTCCTTTTCTGGAATCATGCTTTGTGCATAATCCTTCTTTGGTGGTTCGTCTTCGTTAACGGATGTGATCTCCTTTCCTCAATCCGCAAAATGGATAATTTTTGGGAGTGTCTCTTTCTGAGGTTGGGCCTAACTCTGGAGAGTGGCTAAGGCAGCAGCCATCTCTTCCATCCTCTTTGCCATCTGGGAAATTGTATCATCTCTTTCCCGAAGTTGTGCTCTCAACACTTCCGGTTCATCTCTTTCCGCAGCTGCCGGAGCACCTTGCGAAGCTGACGATGCTCGTTTCTCAACCATGTTGTTCTCGACATACTTCTCATCCATGAAATCTGATGAGTCATTTTCATCTCCTAATTTTTTTTCTCTTTCTTTTGCTAACCGTCGGATGTCGGTCCTTAACTTGTCCATGGCAACCTCTAGTGGCCCTTTTCACACGGTCTCACAGTTGTCTCGTGACAGTTGTTGAACTTCCTTCCCGGGAGTCCCCTTTATTGCGGTAGCACTTTCTTCTGATTCAAGTCTCCTGATGAAACTTTTCTTCTCAGGACATTGTTTTGGTCTTAGCTCACCAGTAGTAGGTCGCCATACCATCCTTCTTGCAGTCGAAAGCCTAGGACCGGATGATCTTTCGGCTATATGCTGGAAGGTGGTATCCTCCCTAATTTGTAGACCCGATACAACAATGGGAGAACTGGCTTTTATCTTCTTCTTTGGTTTCTCTATGGCAGCAACAGGCTCTATTTGCGGTCCGAGGCGGGATTTAGCTGGCACTCGTCCTATCCTTCTTAAGATTTCTGACACAGGGCATCTTTCTTTCTTTGCCAATCTTTCTATCATAGCTTGCAGTCGGGCAAATGGCGTAGCCTTATCCCTTTTTCTTTTGTAATTGTTGTAGTACACAGGTCGGGGTAATGCAGTGGCGATCCTATGGACATCCTCTTTATCTGATGCTGCAGAGAGGGGTATACTCAGGCAGTTCTTCTCTTTCCTCAGGAATTTCATGTAGAAAAGCCACTTCAGCAGCTCTGGCTTTCTTGGCGATCTTCCTGCTTCTATTTCACTTTTGAGTCCGAGTTAGGGGTGCAACTCTTGAACTGGACCCAATCTCAAAAAACAGATGGTATTGTAGCGAAATCTGTACCCCCCAAGGTGACAGGCTCATCACAGACTTGGATTTTCTTCCCCTTCAGTTTGGAAGAAGTCAGGGTAGGTGCAGAGATGACTAGACCGGTGGGGGTAGAGACTACAGTCCTCCTACGAACAGTAGTACTCCTTTCAGCTGGAACCCTCTACAAGGGAGGGAATTCTTGAGCTGACTTCAGGTTGAACTCAATCACGGGCTCTTCAATTTCTGACACTTTGTCCATTAATGTGAAGAGAGTGACGTCATCGAACTTGACATCTGTGTTGCCAAATCTTTATCCGAAACATATGATCCCATTGTCGGGCAGCTCATCCTTGTAAATGGCGAAGTCCATTCTATTGGTGAAGGAGAAGATTAACTTTAGGGCAGTCATTTTCTGGAGGGTAGATTCCGAGTGTCAGTCCCGAATTACGCTTCTTTTCATCGTAAAGTTTAGGAAGAAAAAGAAAGAGTCCGAACACATTTGTGATTTTTAAAAGAGACTGTTTATTAGGAGGTTCGTTCGTTAGAAAAAAAATGATTAAAGGAAAAAAGGTTATAGAAAAGGTAAAGGGCCCGATTTAGAATTGAAAAGTAAGAGAAAGTCTTATGCAAGACTTCTCGACTCGAATGACCGCTCCTAAACTAACACGTATTGGGGGTCCACCCCACCTCAGAAAAGAGGTAAAAGGATCTGGGAACCTCTCTGTTTAGGGGTGTCTAAATAGTGGCTCCTAAATTCGAGAGGAGTTGGCTATACTCGTTCAAGACAGAAATGAACGGGGTATTCCAACGGAAGAATGGTAGTTTGCTCCATTAGGGACATTGATACACTATCGATTTATGAAAGCAAAACCATCTAATAAGAATGGAGAGAGGAACAAGTCCCCAGCGGAGTCTCCAGAAGTTGTCGGCATATTTTTAGGTTTGTGTTTTGAAAAGGGGATTTTAAATTTTAAATTTAATTTAAATATATATATATATAATTTAGAAAGTAGTATTTGATTTTGAAAATAATTTTAAGATTGAAAATTTTAAGATATGAAATCAAATCGATCTCACATCCCAAATAGTTTCTATAAACGAGCACCGCATCACAAACCGTGTATCTGTCCCGAAGAATAGACACACTGCTTGATGATAGGGCTTGGTTAAATAAACTAGAAGATTTGTGACATCTGTTTGGTCTGCAAACCAATTTTATAAGCCGACATGTTCCCCTGCTTAATATAAATGAATTAAGCAGGGTTTATATTACCTGGGTTCTTAAAGTTCCCTATAAGAGTAAGCCCCTATAGTTAATTACATCTTAAATGACGGGAATCATTTAAGAAAAATCTCGATAATGATCAGTGGTTTTGCTCTCAAGAATTTCAAAGTTTAAGGTTTCCAAGGATTGAATCTTGGAATTTCAATAGGGAATGGATCAAATTTGGAACAGCTCATTTCAGGAGTTCAAAGGAAGCAAAGTAGGAGAAGTTGAGGATCCAAGAAGAATCTTGGCAACTTCCCAAACTATCCTATTGTTTAGCTTCAATTTGGGAATTTATTTAATATTGCAATCCTGCCAATTTTAATTAATTAGGACTTATATTCGTATGACATGATCATACAAATAGCCTCGAAGATCTGAGGGTTTATGTCGTACCGAACGACTACCTCGGAGTCCTAAGACCAGTTAGGGCTTGATTTACATAACATGATCATGCGAATGCCTAACGAAGAGTTAAGGATTTATGTTGCACTAGGCAAACTACCTCGAAGTCTTATGGCTTTGTTATTTAACTCTAAGAAAGGTTTCACTGAAGTAGCCACAAGTTTTGCTGATGACGATGGCCGAGCTGCCCACCATGCTCCAAGCTCCTTATTGTTGCAGAGGTTTAGTTTTAGATGTCATAATTAGGAGATGAGAGAAGAGTTTTGGATTAGAGAAAATCATAGAATCCAAATGTTTTTTAGTGTTTTAATTAAAACAAATCTTAAAGTTAATTAAACAGAACCGATTAAGATCCCACGGTTCCGTCATCCCTGCACCGTTATTTTCATCGAATTCAGTTAGTCCAGATGAATTTGCTAAACTCAACTGAATGAGTTCCACACTTTCATTTAGACCGTGGGAAATCCTGTTAGCAACACGTGGGTTACATCATCTGAGATATTTGTTGACCTCATTTTTGATGAGGTCTTCTCTTCTTCTCTTTAGTACTTAGGATCTAGCCTTAGGCTTTTCCTTTGACTATCTTAGAGGACTAGAATTGGCACCCACCTTTTAGAAATTCAAACCACTTCTTAACTCCCTGCAAACTCCACAAACTTGACTGTAGACCCCTAATCACCTAGAGGGTTGAAATCAAATGTGGAAGTTTAAAGGATGAGTTCCTATAAGACTCTTTGGCCTTAGGATCTGCCCAGGTGGCCTTGTTCAGTGAAGGGGCTGACTTACGTAAACATACACTTACACATACACTACACTTTCACACACTTCCTAAAACTACACCCATACCCAACTTGACATCCTGACTCATGTAGGTGATTCACATGGATGGTCCTTAACCCCTGAGCCCTTGGCTAAGAGGGTTAGGAACAACATAGTGAATGCCTCAAATGAGTCCCTTCATGGCTCATATGGGCTTGATATGGCTTCATGGCTCAACCAAAATGACTTCTTTCCACCTACATCCACCCAATCTTCAATTTCCCAAATTTTCAATTTTTGACCCCCGGGACCCTACACCAGCTTAGCCTACACAAAACCCCCGAAATTACCCAAATTTCTCAAAAATTTCCAAATTACCCAAAATTCTCCAAAATCAATCCCAAATATTTTCACATCACTTAAACTGATCATCCATACCCAAAAATACCAAAAATTCCAAGAAAACCTCCCAATACCCTCCAAATACCCAAAATACCCCTCTTGGCCTAAAAATCCAAAAATTCAAAAAATTCCCAGAAAATTCCAAAAAATCCCAAATATTCCCAATTGCATTTTGTCCAACTACACCATGGGCCAATTTTATCAATTTACCCTACTTTTGTCAAAACCCTCAATTTGACCCATTTTAACCCTAAGTGCACCCAATGTCAAGCCAAACCTACCCAATTGACCCCAATTTTGGTCCAATTCAATTCTAAACTTCAAATAAATATCCCAAATACCAAGCTAGACCGAATCCAAGCCCAATTTGATTGACATTTGGATCCAATCTCACTTTTGGCCTTAAAGCCCAATTTGGACCCATGACCCAAACCTAACCCAAACTCACCCAATTCAATTCCAATTAACCCCAAATATTTTCTAAATCTTCCTTAACATTCCCACAAACAAAATACTAACATGATTTGCCCAAAATTTAGACCCAAACCCCACTCAAACTCAACCCAAGGTTAAAAGGCCCATTTTTGACCTAAACCCAAACCTAGCCCAAATTCAACCCAATTCAAATCCAAATCACCCCCAATTTGCTTCAAGTCACTCATGACACATCCATGAGCTAAACCCAACAATTATTTGGCCCAACCTCTTTACAAAATTCCCATCCATAAATTCATTTTTAAACTTAAAGGCCCATTCCTTAAACCATTTTAAAAGCCCACTTCCACCAAATCCAAAACCCCAAAAATTCTTCCAAAGCCCATATGACATTTCCCCTCATCATACTTTCAATTAAAATCATCCCTAAGTCCTAAGCCAATGATCAAATAATTCTAAATGAAGCTTCATCCAAATTTCCACCAAATTATCCAAAATCCTTAAAATCCTTTTTTATGAAATTGACCAAACTTTTTGCCAAGCCAAAGGTGAGCCATGAAGCCATGCATGAGCCACATGTGAGTCATGAGAGCTTTGGACACTCCACCATGCCATATTGGGTAAGAAGAGGGGGGGGCTTTCCTTAATCCCTAAAGCACATTAGCCTTAATCATGTTTCACCTAAACTTAAATTTAATCCAAATATATTTGGATGGAGACTTCTCCATGCCAAACCAGGCTCGATCCCTTTGATCCCCCACAGCATCCAAAGCCACCTTGAAGGGTGCACCAAGCCCAAATGGGTGGATTGACCCATTTAGACTCAAAACTAGCCATGCCCCATTCTACTTTGAATCAAAGCCTTTACGGATGGCAATTGCCAATTGCTTGCACCAAGCCCCAGCCTTGACCCACCCGACCTCGAGAGTGACCCATGCACGGCCGGCCGGCCACCAGGCCGCCGGAAAACACCATGGCCGAGAGCTCACATGTGAGCCAACTTTGAAATTCTCACCCGCTGAGCTGCCCCATCCCCAGTGGCCATTGTAGCTGTTCTTCTCTTGCCAAGAGCAGCTGATCCCAAGCCCTAACTCTCCCTGGGAGGCCCTCCACCCTCTCCTATTTAAACTCCACCCCTCTCGGCCATGAAAAAGAGCTGAGCACAAACCTTGCCAAAACTCTGCCAAAATTGTTCCAGACTCCTCCCCATATACAGAGCACTTGATCCCCAGTGAGATCCCCCTGCCATTTCTCCTCTCGCGAGCTCAATTTCGTAGTTGAAATTCCACCCAAAACCAGGACACTTCTCCACGAGTGAGCCAATTCCCAAATTGATTGGTTCTACACCTTCACCGGACCAAGGGAAGGTGTCCACCAGCAAAAGCCCCATCTCCGTGCCACCCGGCTTGCTCCGGCCTCCAAGCTTTGTGATCGGGCTTGGTCGAAATCACATCCAGACAATTCACCAGACCAGGAGACTTCATCTGGAGCTTGCTGGGATTCAATCGAAGGTGCAACAACTCTCAGATTGAAGCCACACTTCTCTGAGCAAAGGTACGAGCTAATTCTTCATCCCGAGCTTCTAGAGATTCTCCATTTCAAATGCTTTAATTTCAATGCATGATAACCGTATAGATGAGTTCGTCTCTTCAAGATGAATCCATAGAGCATAAGAACATAAAAATCCATTGAGTATCGAGTGAGATCTGTAGGGATTTAGTGTGGACGGCTCTCGGGTGAGGACGCTCGGGGACGATGAACGGATGCCGTCCATTCAATACACGCGCGGACGAACGGCTCAGATGGCGTCGGACCAGGAGACGGTACGAGAACCGCGGGGCCCGGGCTGCTGACTTAGGTGGCGGCGTCGAATCGGAGCTCGACGCGTGTGCGTTCGGAGCTGCCGAGGTTGACGCGGCGCCGCGTGGATAAATAGAAAATTAGGGTATTTTTCTATTTATTTAATTCCCTAAACTTCAAAAATTCATATCTCTGTGTAGAAAAATCGAAAAATAAAATTAAAATACCCTCTTGCTCGGTGAACGAGAGGAGAATAATGTGGAAAAGAAATCATTTAATTTCATCAAGTATTTTATTTTTTATAATTTATTTACTCTCTGCATTATTTTAATTCTCCATGCATGTATACAATTCACCATGGCATGAGACCATAGGGCTTTTGAAGCCTCCGAATTTGGGAACATTCCCCGAATTTTCCAAAGTTAGAGGCCATCCCTATGAAAAGTTATTGATTTTTCAAATTCAGGTTACTGTTTTGAGTATTTTAATTCCAATAAATAGCATGTTGTGAAATAAATTCTAGAAAAATTTGGTGATGTTCCTTATGACCAGAGGACCCTAGGAAAAATAGGTTTTGACTTAGTTCATTTAAAACAACCCTAATTGGCTTAAACACCCAAAATAGGTCTTTAATTAATTAGAGTTAACCATGCATCAAATTGACTTGAAATCAATTCTCCACTGACCTTTAGGATCAGAGGAATCCACCATAAAAGTTTGAGGTCAATTGGACTTGGTTAGCCCCACTAATTGGGTTGATTAAGCCACTTAGCCATTTTAAACTTTAAAAATTCATAACTTTTAAAATACCTTTCAAAAATTCACTAAATTGGTTTTGGAGCCTCTCTGATATCAGGGGAACCTAAGAAAATTAAAATTTCAATTTTCTAAAAAAGTTGATTTTTAATAATATTTTAACATTTTTAATAATTAAAAAATAATAAAAATCACAAAAATAATAAAATTCACCAAAATGTCACATTTTGAATTTTAATCACATAGGAACAAATCCCACATTTTTCTTAGGTCTATTTAGTGAGATATTAAATTTTAAAGCTTTAAGGTAATTTTAAAATTAAAAAAATGTATTTTCTAGCATTTTCACTAAAATAATTATAATAAATCATAGAAAAATCAGAAAATTGCAAAATTTGCTTCTCTGATTTCCTTGATATCAGAGAGATTTTTGAAAATTATAAAATCCATTTTTCAACATTTATTTTATTTTTAAATTAATTAACACTCCAAAATTTAAAATAATTATAATAAAAATAATATAATTCAAAAAATCACCAAAATTGGTCCAAGTGCTTCTCTGGTCATTAGGAATGTCCCCTAATTTTCTTAAGGACAGAAACTTTCCTTTGGTCATGTTATTAAATTTTCCTTGGAAATCTCTATTTTCCACCAAAAATAATTATATAAATAAATTAAATACAGAAAAATCACATTTTCTCCTCTCATGTCTTTATTGACACATGAGTGAAGTCACATAAAAATTTCAAGTTCATTTGAGTTCAATTTAGTGAGTTATGAAATTATTAAGTTTAAAGGGTAAAATGGTAATTAAATTTTAATCCTTAATTAAAACTTTAGGTTTAATAAAACATTAACAAGTAAAATATTTGATCCTAATCTGATTTGGATGATTGAAATTTAAATAATTAAAGGGTAGAAACCCATTAAGCAATTTTAAAATGATTAAACTTTAATTAAATAATGGATTAAATTTGGAAGAATAATAAAATTGGAATTATTAAAATAGGGATATTATTAGGAAGAGATTTTTTTTCTTTAATTTAAAAATCCCTAAATTAATTATCTCATTAATATTCAATTCTTAATTAAAATGATAACTCAAATTCAAAATATTAAAAGACTTAATCATTAAACTAAAATTAAATTATTAAACTCTTTTAAAAAAAAATTCAATTAAAATTAAAAAAATATATATAAAATTAAATTAAAATTAAATTAAATTAAATTAAATAAATTAAATTAAATTGAATAATTAAATTAAATTAAATTAAATAAATTAAATTAAACTAAATAAATTAAATTAAATTAAATAAATTAAATTAAATTGAATAATTAAATTAAATTAAATTAAATTAAGTAAATTAAATCAAATTAAATTAAATTAAATTAAATTAAATCAAATTAAATTAAAATTAAATAAAATCAAATTAAATTAATTTAACATCAAATCAAACTCAATTGAATTAAATTAAATTAAAACTCAATTAAATTAAATTAAAATTGAATTAAATATAACATCACCTAAGACATAAAGAATTCAAAATAAATTTAAAATAACTTGAACACTATTCCAAATTTAAACTCATTAATTGAAATTAAACTAAATCACAAACCATTTGAACACCAATTTACCCTCAAAAGCTTTAGTTATCATAACTCCTAAACAGAACATTAAATGAAATGTTACTTCACTTATAGGATATTCAAATGTCATAGTTCACTGAGCAAGATAACAATAAAACTTGAAATTCTTGGACGATTAATTCATTTGTATAATTAAATTCATTTGGACATAAAACAATCCTAGAAATATTGAAAAGATGTTTAAGATTCCTCTTAAGCACTTCCTCAATATGATAGGACATTTATAAGAACAATTGGACTTAATCGTTCTTTGATGAAGAAAATCGTCCTCAAACCAAAATACAAAGACCTAGACGTCATAGGAAATGACTAGCTATAGGATAAGGAATTTGGTAGAAAACCATAACCCTTACCTTAGCTCTACCTAGGAACTTGCTTAAATATTCTAATTATGTTTTAAGTGCGACTTGGGATGACGGGAAGACCCTCCGGGTACGCTTTTATTTTATTGCGATTTACTTTCTTGCAATTTACATTATCGCAATTTATTTAATCGCATCGCACTTACGTTTCTTGCATGATAAACAACTCGTTGCATGAAAACCCACACCTTTAGGATAGTCCCTAAAACCGAAACCAAAACTAAGTTAAAAGTCATTGCAAGATAAAATTCACCGCCACAACATTTCAAAATATAAAACAACTCAAAATTTAATCACAAAACGTAACACAAAACTACAATTACAACTAAATTAAAACGTCCTGTTGGATGATCGGGAATACCTCGGATGATGTAACCTACGTGTTGCTAACGGGATTTCTCACGGTCTAAATGAAAGTGTGGAACTCATTCAGTTGAGTTTAGCAAATTCATCTGGACTAAGTGAATCCGATAAAAATAATGTTGCCGGAAGGATGGAACCGTGGGATCTTAACCGGTGTCGTTATAATCAACTTTAAGATTTGTTTTAATTAAAACACAAAAAAACACTTGGAAAATTAAGACTTCTCTAAATCAAAACACTTTTCTCATCTCCTGATTTATGATTTCTAAAACTAAACCTCTGGAACAATAAGGAGCTCGGAGCATGGTGGGCAGCACGGCCATCGTCGTCAGCAAAACTTGAACCTATTTCAGCAAAACTTTCCTAGAATTAAATAACCAAGCCATAGGATTTTGAGGTAGTTTGCCTTACGCAACATAAATCCTCAACCTTTTGTTAGGGATTTGCCTTGCAAATTAAGCCCTAACCGGACTTAGAATTCCGAGGTAGTCGTCTGATACGACATAAACCCTCACATCTTCGAGGCTATTTGTATGATTCTATCATATAAATATAAGTCCTAATTAATTAAAATTGACAAAATCAAAACATTTAAATAAACATTAGGATTTTCCTAAATTTAAGCCACACAATAGGATAGTCGGGAAATTACCGAAGTTCACTTCGAATCTGTGGTTTCTCCTACTTTTCTTCCTTTGGATTCACAAAACAAAATGTTCCAAACTTGATCCATTCCCTATTGAAATTCCAAAATTCAATCCCTTGAAAACTTAAACTTTGAAATCCTTGAGAGCAGAATTATTGATTATTATCGAGAGTTTTCTTAGGTGATTCCCGTCACTTAAGATGTAATTAACTATAGGGGCTTGCCCTTATAGGAAATTTTGAAGAACCCGAGTAATATAAACCCCTGTTTAATGTTTTCATATTAAGCGGGGAATTTTGTCGGCTTATAAAATTGGTTCGCGGACCAAATGGATGTCACAAATCTTCTAGTTTATTTAATCGAGCCCCACCGTCGAGCGGTGTGTCTATCCTTAGGGATAGATACACGGTTTGTGGTGCGGTGCTCGTTTATATAAACTATTTGGGATGTGAGATCGGTTTAGTCTCATATCTTAAAACCTTCAAATTTGAAATTATTTTCAAAATTAAATACTACTTTTCAAATTATTTATTTTAATTAAATTAAAAATTCGCCGACGGATTTACGTTAGGCGACCCCTCTTCAAAATAAAACACACAACCTAAAAATATGCCGACAGATTTCGGCGACTCCGCTGGGGAAAATTCCTCTCTCCATTATAATCAGATAATTCTGCTTTCAAAAATCGGTAGTATATCCATGTCCTTAATGGGTCAAACTACCCTTCTTTCCGTTGGAATACTATGTTCATTTCTACCTTGGACAAGTATAGCCAACATTCTCTCGGATTTAGGAGCCACTGTTTAGACACCCCTAAACGGAGAGGTTCCGAGATCCTTTTACCTCATTTTCGAAGTGGGGTGGACCCTCAATAAGTGTTAGTTTAGGAATGATCCTTTGAGTCGAGAAGTCTTGCTTAAGACTTTCTTTTCCTTTCCAACTCTGAATCGGATTCCTTACCTTCTCTACACCTTTGAACATTTCGTTCTAAATAAACAATCCCTCTAATAAGTGACTCTTTTAACAAATGATTCCCTCTTATAAATACATGAACAAAAATGAGTTCGGACTCTTTTCAATTCCTTTCTTCTCGTCCTAAAGAAAAGAAGCATAACTTGTGACTGACAACCAGAATCTACCTTGCAGAAATGGAAGCCCCGAAACTTATTTTCTCCTTCACCAACGGACTGGACTTCGCTGTCTATAAGGATGAGTTGCCCGACAATGGGATCATCCGATTTGGACAGGGATTTGAAAACACGAACGTCAAGGTCACCGACGTCTCCCTCTTTGCACCGACGAACAAGGTATCCGAAGCCGAGGAGCCACCGCTCGAGTTCAACCTTAGGTCGACCAAGAGTTTCCTCCCCGCAAAGGGTCCCGACTAGGAGGAGTACTGCTCGTCCGCAGGAGGACTCGTTCTTACTACCCCCACTCGGTCTAGTTGTTTCCGCACCTACCCCGACTTCGCCAAATCAAAGGGGAAAGAAATCCGAATTATGGTAAACTCCGTCACCGTGGAGGGTACGGATCTTCTCGCAAGACCTTCCGTTTTCGAAATCGGGTCCAGGTTCAAAGATTCCGTCACCGACAAAGACCCAAAGAAGAAACGAAGTAGAAGGATCGCCGGAGAAGCCGGAGCCGCTGCGAGATTGCTTTCCCGGAGGAAATTCCGGAGTTGCCGAATATACACCGCTACCGGAATATACACCACCGCTCGACTACATACCACTTTTGGGAGGAAGCGGGTTCCATCCCCTCTCCGCCGCAGAGGATGAGGAGAATGTTCGCAAGATTGTTGCCACATTACCTCAGCCCGCATACTACAACGATAGCCGCAAGAAAAGAACTAGAACTACGCCGTTTGCTCGACTGCAAACTTTGGTAGAAAAGTTAGCAAGGAAGGAAAAGCGCCCGTATCGGAAATTCTACGAAGGATAGGGCGGGTGCCTGGTCAAATCCCGTCTTGGGCCACGAGTAGAGCCCGCCGTCATGACGGAAAAGCCAAGCAAGAGAATGAAGGCTAGCCCGCCCGTCGTAGTCTCGGGATTACGGATTAGGGAGGATACCACCTTCCAAGCATTTGGCCGACGGACCATCCGGTCCTAAACCTTCTACTCGCTAGAAGGATGGTATGGCGTCCCACTACTGGGCGAGTTGAGATTGAAACAACGAGCCCGAAAAAGAGTCTCGCCGGGAGGCCGGAATCGAAGAAAGCGCTACCGCGATAAAGGGGACTCGTGAAAAGGGGACCCGGCAGCCTATCGCATGACAACCGCAAAGACACACGAAAGCTCCGCTAGAAGACGCCATGGAAAAGTTGAGAACCGATATCCGACGGTTGGCAAAAGAAAGAGAAGAAAAGTTCGGAGATGAGATCGATTCATCGGAGTTCATGGACGACGAATATGCAGAAATCAACATGGTTGAGACACGAGCTTCATCAGCTTCGCAAGGTGCTCCTGCAGCCGCAGAAAGAGAGGAGCCGGAACTGATGAGAAGACAGCTTCAGGAAAAGGACGATACGATCGCTCAAATGGTGAAAAGGATGGAAGAGATGGCCGTAGCTCTGGCCACTCTCCAGAGTCAAGTACAACCACATAGAGAAACACCCCCAGAGGTCATTCACATTGTAGACGGAGGAAAGGAGATTACATCCGTCAATGGGGATGACGAGCTGAGAAAGGATACAACACAAAGTATGATCCCTGAAAAGGATATCAAGAACTTAGTAGAACAGCAGGTGCGAGAAGCCTTAGCACAATCGAAGAACGGGACATCCATTCGGACGGGTAGACCTTACCCAGAAGAATTCGACGGCTGTCCAATACCCGAAAGGCTTCGTACCACCTCTGTTCAAGACATTCGATGGAACCGGGAACCCCAGACGAGCATGTTGCACACTTTCGTGCCGCTTGTTGCAATGCGGCGGAAGCGATGCACTACTCTTCCGACGGTTCGTCGGCAGTACGTCGAGAATCGCCTTCGACCGGTATGCGAGATTACCCAATGGTTCGGTGAAGACATTCTCGCAGCTAGGGAGCCTCTTCATCAAGCGATTTGTCGGAGCTCGGCACCACATCACTATAGGTGATTTAGTGGTAGAGAAACAAAGGCCGAATGAAACTTTGGTGGATTACATACTTCGATGGAGAAACTTAAGCATGAAGTGTGAACCACAACTGCAAGAACAACATGCAATCGGCATCTTGCTTAAAAGCATTCACGGCCCGATAGCACTTCTCCTCAAAGGATTCACTATTAAGACTTTCGAGAAGTTGTTAAGCAAGGCCGGAAGCTTGCAAGAAGAGGCAAAGCAATTGAGTTTTGCCGACAAGACGGACAAGCAGAAGCCGGTGAAGACCTTCGAAAAGAAATCTGGGATCATTGCAGCAGTTGATAAAGGCAAGCAACCAATGCAAATACCACCGGAACGGCCGCAAAGCAACCACAACAGAATTACCAAGCAACCCCGGTCCAGCTATCGATCGTCTCCGCAATATGAACAACCTCCTCGTCCACAACGTACATTAAGGGAGCTTCGAGCGAGAGAATATCCGTTCAAAAATGAAGCAGATCGAAAATGTTCCGTAGCCTAATGAAGACTCCGGATTTCCAACTGCCAGAACCTAAAAGACCAGAGGAAGTCAAAAAGAACGGTGATCCCAACTTTTGCCCCTACCACCGGATGCTTGGGCACAAGATAGAAGATTGCATTACCTTTAAAAGTTGGCTCAACGACAACCTTCGGAAAGGAAATATAACAATCCCGAAGGAGTACATGAAGGAACCCCGGAAAGGAGGTTCCGTCAATGTTATCTCAACCGATCCCGTCATTCCGATAGATCCCTATGCAACCGACGATGGATGGACTACCGCTCGGACGAGGTCTTCGAAGAAGATTTTAGACGACATCCGAACCGCTTCGGTGAGAGCTTCAATTCGTAGTTCGAGACTCGTTAAACCGGTACTATCACTTGCGATAGAGGAACCACCTCGACAGAGACGATCGAAGAAAAGAAGAAAATTGACGAAGAAGAGGGGACCGAGATTCCTAAGGCTGGACTAGGGGCCGCTTATCCTAGGTTAGTTGTTTCCGATTCGGGGAGAAATCCCTCGAACCTCCGATTTTGTGTGATTATCCGCTCACTTCGGTGGGATCATATAATGATAAGGGTGATGGCGTTGGCTACGTTTTGATCGTTTCTAACGATTACGTAACTAGCAATAATCCGGATATCGACTTCGATACCAACAGCAATTCTCAAATCATACACGATCTCGACGAGCAAAATAACGAAGAAGACATCCATCAAGGAGGCTACGAGAGTTCAACAAGCAACGGATCTATCTGTGAGTTTCGAGGAGCTCCAGTTACGATAGAGTTAGAGCCTTCAGATTTTGAAGATAATCCAGAAGAGCCAGTCATTCCGATTCAGGAGAAGACACCGGCGAACTCAACACTAGATTCAGAAGAAATTACAGAAGTCAACTTAAGAAGTGGAAGAGTTCTACCTCCAAGAATGGGTCCAAAAGACAAAGGAAAGCAGGTGGTTGTTCAAGAAGAGCCAACCCCGGCAGAAGAAATACCCGTTCGAGAAGAAGCCGAGACGCATGAGAACAAAGTGGACTACAACGTGCTAGCCCATCTTAGGAAACTACCGGCCAAACTGAGCAATTACGATGCTCTCGTCTTATCAAAGGAGATGAGAGAAGCTCTGATCAAGGCCTTACTTGATCCAGAAATTTGCTTAGCTCAAATGGCCGGAGATTCCTTAGATGAGGTTTGCTCGTTAAAGGAACGACGAGGCGTTACCTTCACGGATAATGACCTACTACTTGGGACGCAGATCATAACCGACCGTTGTACATTTCGGTTACAATTGGGAAGTTTACGCTCTCCGCAGTATTGGTGGATCCAGGAGCATCAATCAATATAATGAGTCTTCGAACACTAGCATACTTGGAAATTGATACTCGCGAGCTCGAAGCGTACAAAATGTTATTAAGAGGATTCAACCGTGAAAGGAGAAAGAGCCCTCGGGTCAATAACGCTATCGATGAAGACCGGTGACTTAGCAAAGACAACCGCAAAATTTCATATAATCGATTCGAAACGTCGTTCAACGCTCTACTCGGGCCGACCATGGATACATGAAAACGAGGATGGTACCATCAACTCGCACCAAGTGCATCAAATACTACGATGGAGGGGAACGAGTGCATCAAAGGCGACTTGCAACCATTCTCCGTACATGAGATTGGAATCCATGAAGATGCGACTTATTATGCACCGCCAAAGAAAACGATCTTCTCCGGAGATACCGTAACAAATGAAGCAAAGAAAGTTCGGGACAACGAAGAACCTGAGGTTCTAGTCCAACAGATCACTCACCACTCCCTTACGGCGAGATGGTGAAGGTTTCTCCACAACTCGCATCCGAGGTCGAGGCCGGGGACGAGGTCGTGGTAGAGACGTTAGGACGAGTTGGACGGAGGAAACCGACCATCAATGTTGATTGGGAAGATAGTTCCGAAGAAGAAAAAGAAATCAAACAAGAAGCGACGGCGAGTAAGTCGGAAGAAGCCATAATTCAAGATCTCCCTCGAAGATGAAAAGAATGAAGAATATAAATCAATGTACGAGAAGATTAACCACTACGTACATACTATGACCCTGACCCCAATCCATTCTAATAAGATCGAGGGTATGGTGGTCAAAGAGGTACGTAACGACGGTGCAAGGCCAATCAAATTCTACCGCGGCGCTTCCTCCTCCAAAGCCGAAAATAATGTACAATTTGAAGATGTCACTTCATCGAATTAATGGAATTACCTTTTGAGTGGTACTCTCCCCGTGTTCAAAATTTAATTCAACGTGGTTTCTTACCTCGACAATGGACAAAAGGCCAATCACAACATTTTGAAAAATTATGGAATAACTCCGGTCGTCCACCCAATTCAAAGCATGGACTCGGATTCGGCACGGTAGGGTCGGTTGACGATACCGAATTTTGCTTGGTTGTCACTTGCAAGTCCAATGAAAACTGCATGGAAACTACGGACGAACTCGAAGATTTACAAATTGGAGACGCTCCACCGAATTCGAAGAAGAAATCAAATCTATAATAGATGAGTTAACGAAGTTAACTTAGGTACTAGCGAAGAGCCTAGACCTACCTTTGTTAGCTCCTTACTCAACAAAGAAGACTCCGAAGAAATAATCAAATTATTAATGGAATTTAAGGACTGTTTTGCTTGGAACTACGATGAAATGCCGGGATTGGCTCCAGAGGTTGCAGTTCATAAGCTAGGAGTGGATCCTACTTCGTCCCGACCAGACAAGGTCCCGAATAATGCGTCTAGAAATCGAACAACAAGTCATAGCCGAAGTTAAAAAGCTAATAGACGCTAAATTTGTCCGTGAAGAACAATACTCGACTTTGTTAGCCAATGTGGTGCCAGTCGTAAAGAAGAATGGTCGGATCGAATTTGTGTGGACTTCGGAGATTTAAACAAGGCATGTCCAAAGGATGAATTCCCTCTACCGATCCCGGAATTAATGATCGACATTGCTTCAACACATGAAATATTCTCGTTCATGGATGGATCTTCGGGATACAACCAGATAAAAATGGCTCCGTAAGATGAAAAGCTTACAACATTCGTAACGCCGATCGGAGTATTTTGCTACACAGAGAATGCCATTCGGATCGAAGAACGCGAGAGCAACCTACCAAAGAGCAATGACAAGAATTTTTGATGATCTCATCCACAATCAAGTCGAATGCTACGTGGACGATGTGGTCATCAAAAGCAAAGTAAAGGAAAACCACCGTATGATTTGAGAATTGTTTTCGAACGATTAAGACAATTTAACCTTAAGATGAATCCCTTAAAATGCGCCTTCGGCGTCACCTCCGGGAAATTCTTAGGGTTCGTTGTCCGACATCGTGGAATTGAAATCGACCCGGAAAAGATTAAAGCTATCTTAGAAATGCCGCCTCCCAAAACCTTAAAACAACTACGATCTTTTCAAGGGAAGCCGGCATATCTTCGACGCTTTATCTCAAACCCGTCGGGTAGGTGTCGACCTTTCTCGGCACTAGTTAAAAAGGACGCCAAATTTATTTGGGAAGAGAAATGCCGGAAGGCCTACGAGGACATTAAACAATATTTAATGACACCTCCTGTCTTAGCAGCCCTGGGCCTCGAGTAGACCGCCGATACTTTACACCGCTTTAGAAGACTCTCTCGGAGCCCCGTTAGCCTGTGTCAATGATGAGGGTAAAGAAAATGCTCTTTACTACTTAAGCCGTCGTTTACTTCCGACGGATGTAAGGTATCCCGCAATTGAAAAGCATTGTTTAGCCTTGTTCTTCGCCGCTCAAAAGCTCGTGCACTACATGCTTTCTCATAAGGTCAACCCGATCTCGAAGTTTAATCCATTGCAATACTCGATGACTCGTCCAACACTTTCCAGCGGACTTGCCGCGATGGTCAATGATATTATCGCAATTCGATATAACTTTCGTGCCTCCGCGTGCCGTAAAGGGACAAGTCTTAGCGGACTTCCTCGCAAAGACACCCTTTGCCGGCGAATCTCCCCTCAATGACGATTTGCCGGATGAACAAATAATGAACCTAGAAGACCTCGATGATCGACGTTGGGAATTATATTTAGACGGAGCATCTTCAAGCACACAAAGACGAAGAATCGCAAGTGATAGTGCCCGGTAAGGCAGGAATCGGGCTAATCTTTATAACACCGGAGCGGGGGATGTTAAGATACTCCTACCAATTGACAGAACCGTGTACAAACAATGAAGCAGAATACGAAGCCCTCATAACAGGACTGGAATTAGCTATTCAAATGGGGATAACAGACATCAACATCTACGGGGATTCATAGTTAATCATTCAACAGATCGCCGGACAATACAGAAATTTAAAGCCAAGACTCGAACAATACTTCCAGTACGCCATACAGTTGTTAGAACATATTCCAAATGTAACGATCTACAAAATTCCCAGAAAAGAAAATGCTTTAGCAGATGCTTTAGCCCGTCTCGCAAAAGAATTTGCCTGTTTGCAAGATGAATCAATGGAAGTGTCATTTCACGGACGTCAGGTTCTATCACAGCTCGACATAGACACAATACACAAATCAGAAAAAGAAGAAGAATCAGTTGCAATGAAGGATGTAAAACACAGTAAGATTGGCGATAGCCATTAATAGATTACCTGCAAACAGGAAAGCTACCAGACGATAGGTCGCTAGCCCATCAGATCAAGAAAAGAACTCTGTCTTACGCATTAATAAACAACACATTATACAGAAGGTCTTTTGATCAAATGTGGCTAAGATGTTTAAGCGGGTCCGAGGCCCGCGAAATTGTTAAAGAGGTGCATTCAGGACTCTGTGGCGCTCACCAGTCGGGTCCGAAGATGAAAATGAAAATTAAAAGACTAGGGTACTACTGGCCCTCGATGATGACCGACTGCATGAAAATCACCAAGAGCTGTCACCAATGCCAAGTGCACGGAGTGGTTCTACACCAACCTCCAAATGTGCTGCACCCGACAATTGCGTCGTGGCCATTTGAATGTTGGGGCACAGATATAGTGGGTCCGATTGAACCACCATCTTCAAAAGGACATCGCTTCATTCTTGCGGCTACAGATTACTTTTCCAAGTGGGCGAGCAGCTCCACTTAGAGAAGTGAAAGCACACCACGTGCTACGCTTTTCAAGAACCAAGTTGTCTACCGTTTCGGAGTGCCGCGCGAGGATCATCTCGTATAATGGGTCAGCATTCAGAAGCACACAAATCAACAATTTTGTCAGGAGACACGGAATCGATTGGCGATACTCAACAATTTACTACCCAAGAGCAAACGGTCTCGCTGAGGCTTTTAATAAAACTCTCATTCAAATCTTAAAGAAAACCTTGGACGATAATAAGAGAAATTGGCACGAGAAATTGTTAGAAGCCTTATGGGCTTACCGGACAACCTTCAGAACTCCTACTCAAGCTACACCTTACGCTCTGGTGTATGGGTCCGAGGCAAGTGTTACCTTTAGAGGTTCGGCTTCCTTCACTCGAATTGCAGCTTGCAAACAAGATCACGACGGAAGAGAACGCCAAATTACGACTCGAAGAATTAGAAAGCTTGGAAGGGAAAAGACTTGCGGCGCAACGGAATTTAGAACTATACCAAGCTAAGATGGTTCAAGCCCATGACAAACTGGTCCGCCCAAGAACCTTCAAAGTTGGTGACTTAGTTCTCGTTCTCAAGAGACCTATCCTTGCACACCGCAAGATAGGAGGAAAATTTGAACCCACTTGGGAAGGACCGTTTGTGGTTGAAGCGATATACTCGGGAGGTTCCTACCGACTAGTGAATTGCCAAGGAGAACGACATATGCTTCCGATCAACGGACGATACTTGAAAAGTATTACGCTACCCGATGTTTCGAAGGAATGAATTCTTCATCCCTAAGAAACACGGGCGAAGTAATTACTTATGATTGGGTCCGAACCCAAAAATAATAAAATGTGCTAAAATAAATAAAATCATGATAATAAAGTTTTCCTTGTTTTCCTTTCCAAATCAAAATATCTTCCCTGATCTTATCCTACTTCATTCCTGTTAAATTTGAAAAAAAAATATATAAAAAAAAATGTATCTTTAATAAACATTTTCTTAATGTTCTTGTTCTTAGTACAGCCCCTGATCATTTTCCTTGTCTTTTCGCACGGAAATGTCGAACGGGCGGTTGGTTCTGAACTTTAAGAATGGCGTAAGCCTTACACTCGATGAAAAGAGGGTGAAAGATGGAGCGATAATCGAGATTGACTCGGATTTCGCACCGGCGAGGCCTACGATACGAGGAAAGTGACCGGGTCCCGGTTGACCGAGAAGAACTGCCGGGCGGACAGGTGATGAGAGTGGGTGGCCCAAGCCACCAATCCAACAACAAGAAAAGAAAAGCAAACACCGAAGAAGATAAGAAAATGAAGTCCGTAGTCACTACAGGCGGAGGGCGGGCTTGTCGGCGCCGCGCCCACGTGAGATTCAAGAAGTGCGGAGAGCTACTCTCACGACCACGCAACGAAGAAATAAGAATCGCTGTATCCGTAAGATGTTAACAAAACTAGCCGCGGACCGGCGCGACGAGACAATTGTTAATGCCGGCACACACATTTCAAGGACACCGGTTCACCGAGAACTCGAAGAAAGGAGGCCGGCTCCTAGGATAACGAAAAGAACCGGGGAAATCTCCGGAAGATCGAAGAAAGAAGGCTACCACGCCACCGGATAGAACCACCAATAATGCATGACCTTGTTGCGAAGCAACCCCGGGGGATGTCCCGACAGGCATCATCCCCGAGGAGCCGAGGTATGCGAGGGGAACGTGAAGGGATTGAACCATATATCCCACAATATGTCACAAGGCCTCGCCATCCGCAGATCATTCCGGAATACGAGCCGGAGAGAATGCGGAATGTTGAAAAGAAAACTTTTGAATACTTCGAGAGAATTAAAGGAAGAAGGATCAACATACTAGAGGGCCTCGAGCTACATACCGACGTATTCTCGCAGTATGAACAACGAGAAATCGTGGATTGTATCCGGGATCCGAAAAGAATGGGCCGAGCGAGGCCGCCCGAGGGAAAACACATACTCGGAACCCCGGAGATGGATGCCGGGGAAAGGAAGAATCACAATACAATGCGGATGCTGCTACAACTTTCGTCGAAGACGAAAGGGAAACCCACCGGGATACTCCGTCATGGGCAAGTAGATCCGATGCCATTAGTCATCGGGAGAATGGTAAAAAGATTGATAACATGGAGGGTACCGCCGACAGATTGCATACCCAATAGCTGCATTATCAACATCTACAAACAGGGGTGACTACATAACCCCACATATAGATCACCACGACTTCGCCGGACCTTTCGCACAAGCTCTCTTTCTTGAACGAGTGTGACATCATGTTCGGATCCGACCTCCGGATAGCGAGTCCCGGTGAGTTCCGAGGGCCGGTAAAGATACCTTTACCGGTGGGTTCCGTCATGATACCGAAGGGCAACGGAGCGAGATATCGCTAAGCATTGCATACCGGGAGTGCCAGTGGAGCGGATCTCGGTTACTTTCGGGAGAATGGACGACGAGCAAGATACCTTACCATTTCCAACCGGACCCGCAGCTAGAGAACCTCCGGCCTTACGAGTCGTGAGTTGCATGGGAAATATCACACCTCCAACGTACATCCAGTACGACATCCTTGCCAAGGATGGCTTGGAAGGTGATGTTATTAACCATGTACCCCACAATTCAGACATGGATTTTTTTTGACAAATGCTTCTTTTGATGGATCGACAAAGATCATACACAATCCATTTTGAGTCTACATGGATTGTATGAAATGTATTCCAGATCGAGTTGTATGATGTATTTTCAACGTGATTGGAATGAAAGTGACCATGTCACGTTTTTGGCCTTCACCTCTTTTGTGCAAATTGATTGGGAAACACCATTAAAGTTAAATGAACTTCGAACAAAGAACAGAAAAGAAATAAAGAAAAAAAGAATAAAAGAAAACTTTCCTAAAAAAAAAAATCTTAAAAAATGACAAACACCAAATTCACAAGAACATTAAATAAACGATAAAATAAAATTTGAATCATTAAAAGATAAACAAAATCAACACAAATCTCAAATTCCATCCTTCCAAATTTCAAATCAAATTTCAAATTCAATCTTTCCAAATTCCAAATCAAATTTCAATCTTTTCAAATCTCAAATCAAATTCTCAATCAAATTCCAAATCCACTCTCGATCAAATTTCAAATTTGATCTTTTCAAATCTCAAATCAAATTCTCAATCAAATTTCAAATCCACTCTCGATCAAATTTCAAATTTGATCTTTTCAAATCTCAAATCAAATTCTCAATCAAATTTCAAATCCACTCCCGATCAAATTTCAAATTTGATCCTCCAAATTTCAAATCAAATCTTAAATCAAATTTCAATCGAGTTCAAACTCATCCTTCCAAATCTCAAATTCAATCTTTCCAGATTTCAAGTCTCAATCAAATTCAAATTCAATTTCTTCCAGATCTCGAATCAAATATCAATCAAATCGAATTCAAACCTTTTGGGTCGAGGATTTTACATCCAAGACTGCACTGCTTTAGGATTCTTTCCTATTGCACTGAAATACATCAAATTCAAACTTTTGGGTCGAGGATTTTACATCCAAGACCTGCATCGCTTTAGGATTCTTTCCTATTGCACCGAAATACATCAAATTCAAACCTTTTGGGTCGAGGATTTTACATCCAAGACTGCACTCGCTTTAGGATTCTTTTCCTATTGCACCTGAAATACATCAAATTCAAACTTTTGGGTCGAGGATTTTACATCCAAGACTGCATTGCTTTAGGATTCTTTCCTGTTGCACTGAAGTACATCAAATTCAACCTTTTGGGTCGAGGATTTCATATCCAAGACTGCACTGCTTTAGGATTCTTTTCCTATTGCACTGAAGTACATCAAATTCAACTTTTGGGTCGAGGATTTTACATCCAAGACTGCACTCGCTTTAGGATTCTTTCCTATTGCACTCGAAATACATCAAATTCAACCTTTTGGGTCGAGGATTTTATATCCAAGACTCGCACCGCTTTAGGATTCTTTCCTATTGCACCGAAATACATCGAATTCAAACTTTTGGGTCGAGGATTTTATATCCAAGACCGCATCGCTTTAGGATTCTTTCCTATTGCACCTGAAATACATCGAATTCAAACTTTTGGGTCGAGGATTTTACATCCAAGACTGCATCGCTTTAGGATTCATTTCATATTGCACTCGAAATACATCAAATTCAAACCTTTTGAGTCGAGGATTTTACATCCTGCATCGCACTGCTTTAGGATTCTTTTCCTATTGCACTGAAATACATCAAAATCAAACTCTTGAGGTTAAGGATTTTACATCCAACACCGCATTACTCTGAAATCTCTTCTCATTGCAACGATTCAATCTAATCAATTCAATTTTCTTTCGAGGTTGAAGATGTTACATCTAAAACCTCAGAATTCCAATTTTCATTTCAAATCAAATCCCTCAAATTAATTTTGACAAAATTTCAATCTAAATTAAAACTCCAAACTAAAATCTAAACTCACACATCTAAACTTAAACTAAAACAAAATGAAATCTAAATTGAATTCCCCCAGGTCATGTGATTCGGGATTCACCTCCTTTTCCTTTCCCCAGCGAGAGTTCAGGAATCTCCGGTTTCAGAGATATACTTGCTACTCCCCAGCGAAAACTCCTCTATTTCGTCCTAAGTTTGTCACTTGGATGTTTGTGTTGGTTTTGTTGATCGCTTCGGTCAACACCAATACGCGCGGTGTGCTCCATCAGCTCACCACACCTATTGGGGGTCCATTTGTTGACCTCATTTTTGATGAGGTCTTCTCTTCTTCTCTTTAGTACTTAGGATCTAGCCTTAGGCTTTTTCTTTGACTATCTTAGAGGACTAGAATTGGGACCCACCTTTTAGAAATTCAAACCACTTCTTAACTCCCCGCAAACTCCACAAACTTGACTCGTAGACCCCTAATCACCTAGAGGGTTGAAATCAAATGTGGAAGTTTAAAGGATGAGTTCCTATAAGACTCTTTGGCCTTAGGACTGCCCTGGGTGGCCTGTTCTGGTGAAGGGGCTGACTTACACATACACTTACACTACACTTTCACACACTTCCTAAAACTACACCCATACCCAACTTGACATCCTGACTCATGTAGGTGATTCACATGGATGGTCCTTAACCCCTGAGCCCTTGGCTAAGAGGGTTAGGAACAACATAGTGAATGCCTCAAATGAGTCCCTTCATGGCTCATATGGGCTTGATATGGCTTCATGGCTCAACCAAAATGACTTCTTTCCACCTACATCCACCCAATCTTCAATTTCCCAAATTTTCAATTTTGACCCCGGGACCCTACACCCGCTTAGCCTACCCAAAACCCCCGAAATTACCTAAATTTCTCAAAAATTTCCAAATTACCCAAAATTCTCCAAAATCAATCCCAAATATTTCCACATCACTTAAACTGATCATCCATACCCAAAAATACCAAAAATTCCAAGAAAACCTCCCAATACCCTCCAAATACCCAAAATACCCCTCTTGGCCTAAAAATCCAAAAATTCAAAAAATTCCCAGAAAATTCCAGAAAATCCCAAATATTCCCAATTTCATTTTGTCCAACTACACCATGGGCCAATCTTGTCAATTTACCCTACTTTTGTCAAAACCCCCAATTTGACCCATTTTAACCCTAAGTGCACCCAATGTCAAGCCAAACCTACCCAATTGACCCCAATTTTGGTCCAATTCAATTCTAAACTTTAAATCAATATCCCAAATACCAAGCTAGACCAAATCCAAGCCCAATTTGATTGACATTTGGATCCAATCTCACTTTTGGCCTTAAAGCCCAATTTGGACCCATGACCCAAACCTAACCCAAACTCACCCAATTCAATTCCAATTAACCCCAAATCTTTTCTAAATCTTCCTTAACATTCCCACAAACAAAATACTAACATGATTTGCCCAAAATTTAGACCCAAACCCCACTCAAACTCAACCCAAGGTTAAAAGGCCCATTTTTGACCTAAACCCAAACCTAGCCCGAATTCAACCCAATTCAAATCCAAATCACCCCCAATTTGCTTCAAGTCACTCATGACACATCCATGAGCTAAACCCAACAATTATTTGGCCCAACCTCTTTACAAAATTCCCATCCATAAATTCATTTTTAAACTTAAAGGCCCATTCCTTAAACCATTTTAAAAGCCCACTTCCACCAAATCAAAAACCCCAAAAATTCTTCCAAAGCCCATATGACATTTCCCCTCATCATACTTTCAATTAAAATCATCCCTAAGTCCTAAACCAATGATCAAATAATTCTAAATGAAGCTTCATCCAAATTTCCACCAAATTATCCAAAATCCTTAAAATCCTTTTTTATGAAATTGACCAAACTTTTTGCCAAGCCAAAGGTGAGCCATGAAGCCATGCATGAGCCACATGTGACTCATGAGAGCTTTGGACACTCCAACATGCCATATTGGGTAAGAAGAGGGGGGGGCTTTCCTTAATCCCTAAAGCTCATTAGCCTTAATCATGTTTCACCTAAACTTAAATTTAATCCAAATATATTTGGATGGAGACTTCTCCATGCCAAACCAGCTGATCCCTTTGATCCCCCACAGCATCCAAAACCACCTTGAAGGGTGCACCAAGCCCAAATGGGTGGATTGACCCATTTAGACTCAAAACTAGCCATGCCCCATTCTACTTTGAATCAAATCCTTTACACATGGCAATTGCCAATTGCTTGCACCAAGCCCCGCCCCGACCCACCCGACCTCGAGGGTGACCCATGCCTGGCCGGCCGGCCACCGTGCCGCCGGAAAACACCATGGCCGAGAGCTCACATGTGAGCCAACTTTGAAATTCTCACCTGCCGAGCCGCCCCATCCCGATGGCCATTGTAAGCTGTTCTTCTCTTGCCAAGAGCAAGCTCGATCCCAAGCCCTAACTCTCCCCGGGAGGCCCTCCACCCTCTCCTATTTAAACTCCACCCCTCTCGGCCATGAAAAAAGCCGAGCACAAACCTTGCCAAAACTCCGCCAAAATTGTTCCGTACTCCTCCCCATACACGAGCACTTGATCCCCAAGTGAGATCCCCCTGCCATTTCTCCTCTCGCGAGCACAATTTCGTAGTCGAAATTCCACCCAAAACCGGGACACTTCTCCACAGTGAGCCAATTCCCAAATTGATTGGTTCTACACCTTCACCGTACCAAGGGAAGGTGTCCACCAAGCAAAAGCCCCATCTCCGAGGCCACCAAGTTGCTCCAGCCCTCCAAGCTTTGTGATCGGGCTTGGTCGAAATCACATCCGTACAATTCACCGGACCGGGAGACTTCATCCGGAGCTTGCTGGGATCCAATCGAAGGTGCAACAACTCTCAGATTGAAGCCACACTTCTCTGAGCAAAGGTACGAGCTAATTCTTCATCCCGAGCTTCTGGAGATTCTCCATTTCAAATGCTTTAATTTCAATGAATGATAACCATATAGATGTGTTCGTCTCTTCAAGACAAATCCATAGAGCATAAGAACATAAAAATCCATTGAGTATCGAGTGAGATCTTAGGGATTTAGTGTGGACGGCTCTCGGGTGAGGACGCTCGGGGACGATTAACGGATGACGTCCATTCAATACACGCGCGGACGAACGGCTCAGATGGCGTCGGACCGGGAGACGGTACGAGAACCGCGGGGCCCGGCCGCCGACTCGGTGGCGGCGTCGAATGGGAGCGCGACGCGTGTGCGTTCGGAGCCGCCGAGGTCGACGCGGCGCCGCGTGGATAAATAGAAAATTAGGGTATTTTTCTATTTATTTAATTCCCTAAACTTCAAAAATTCATATCTCTGTGTAGAAAAATCAGAAAAATAAAATAAAAATACCCTCTTGCTCAGAGTGAACGGAGGAGAATAATGTGGAAAAGAAATCATTTAATTTCATCAAGTATTTTATTTTTTATAATTTATTTACTCTCTGCATTATTGTAATTCTCCATGCATGTATACAATTCACCATGGCATGAGACCATAGGGCTTTTGAAGCCTCTGAATTTGGGAACATTCCCTGAATTTTCCAAAGTCAGAGGCCATCCCTATGGAAAGTTATTGATTTTTCAAATTCAGGTTACTATTTTGAGTATTTTAATTCCAATAAATAGCATGTTGTGAAATAAATTCTAGGAAAATTTGGTGATGTTCCTTATGACTAGAGGACCCTAGGAAAAATAGGTTTTGACTTAGTTCATTTAAAACAACCCTAATTGGCTTAAACACCCAAAATAGGTATTTAATTAATTAGAGTTAACCATGCATCAAATTGACTTGAAATCAATTCTCCACTGACCTTTAAGATCAGAGGAATCCACCATAAAAGTTTGAGGTCAATTGGACTTGGTTAGCCCCACTAATTGGGTTGATTAAGCCACTTAGCCATTTTAAAATTTAAAAATTCATAACTTTTAAAATACCTTTCAAAAATTCACTAAATTGGTTTTGGAGCCTCTCTGATATCAGGGGAACCTAAGAAAATTAAAATTTCAATTTTCTAAAAAAGTTGATTTTTAATAATATTTTAACATTTTTAATAATTAAAAAATAATAAAAATCACAAAAATAATAAAATTCACCAAAATGTCACATTTTGAATTTTAATCACATAGGAACAAATCCCACATTTTTCTTAGGTCTATTTAGTGAGATATTAAATTTTAAAGCTTTAAGGTAATTTTAAAATTAAAAAAATGTATTTTCTAGTATTTTCACTAAAATAATTATAATAAATCATAGAAAAATCAGAAAATTGTAAAATTTGCTTCTCCGATTTCCTTGATATCGAGAGATTTTTGAAAATTATAAAATTCATTTTTCATCATTTATTTTATTTTTAAATTAATTAACACTCCAAAACTTAAAATAATATAATTCAAAAAATCACCAAAATTGGTCCAAGTGCTTCTCTGGTCATTAGGAATGTCCCCTAATTTTCTTAAGGACAGAAACTTTCCCTTGGTCATGTTATTAAATTTTCCTTGGAAATCTCTATTTTCCACCAAAAATAATTATATAAATAAATTAAATACGGAAAAATCACATTTTCTCCTCTCATGTCTTTATTGACACATGAGTGAAGTCACATAAAAATTTTAAGTTCATTTGAGTTCAATTTAGTGAGTTATGAAATTATTAAGTTTAAAGGGTAAAATGTTAATTAAATTTTAATCCTTAATTAAAACTTTAGGTTTAATAAAAAATTAACAAGTAAAATATTTGATCCTAATCTGATTTGGATGATTGAAATTTAAATAATTAAAGGGTAGAAACCCATTAAGCAATTTTAAAATGATTAAACTTTAATTAAATAATGGATTAAATTTGGAAAAATAATAAAATTGGAATTATTAAAATAGGGATATTATTAGGAAGAGATTTTTTTCTTTAATTTAAAAATCCCTAAATTAATTATCTCATTAATATTCAATTCTTAATTAAAATGATAACTCAAATTCAAAATATTAAAAGACTTAATCATTAAACTAAAATTAAATTATTAAACTCTTTTAAAAAAATTCAATTAAAATTAAAAAATATATATATAAAATTAAATTAAAATTAAATTAAATTAAATTAAATAAATTAAATGAAATTGAATAATTAAATTAAATTAAATTAAATAAATTAAATAAAATTAAATAAATTAAATTAAATTGAATAATTAAATTAAATTAAATTAAATTAAGTAAATTAAATCAAATTAAATTAAATTAAATTAAATTAAATCAAATTAAATTAAAATTAAATCAAATCAAATTAAATTAATTTAACATCAAATCAAACTCAATTGAATTAAATTAAATTAAAACTCAATTAAATTAAATTAAAATTGAATTAAATATAACATCACCTAAGACATAAAGAATTCAAAATAAATTTAAAATAACTTGAACACTATTCCAAATTTAAACTCATTAATTGAAATTAAACTAAATCACAAACCATTTGAACACCAATTTACCCTCAAAAGCTTTAGTTATCATAACTCCTAAACAAAACATTAAATGAAATGTTACTTCACTTATAGGATATTCAAATGTCCTAGTTCACTGAGCAAGATAACAATAAAACTTGAAATTCTTGGACGATTAATTCATTTGTATAATTAAATTCATTTGGACTTAAAACAATCCTAGAAATATTGAAAAGATGTTTAAGATTTCTCTTAAGCACTTCCTCAATATGATAGGACATTTATAAGAACAATTGGACTTAATCGTTCTTTGATGAAGAAAATCGTCCTCAAACCAAAATACAAAGACCTAGACGTCATAGGAAATGACTAGCTATAGGATTAAGAATTTGGTAGAAAACCATAACCCTTACCTTAGCTCTACCTAGGAACTTGCTTAAATATTCTAATTGTGTTTTAAGTGCAGCTTGGGATGACGGGAAGACCCGCCGAGTACGCTTTTATTTTATTGCAATTTACTTTCTTGCAATTTACATTATCGCAATTTATTTAATCGCATTGCACTTACGTTTCTTGCTTGATAAACAACCGTTGCATGAAAACCCACACCTTTAGGATAGTCCCTAAAGCCGAAACCAAAACTAAGTTAAAAGTCATTGCAAGATAAAATTCACCTCCACAACATTTCATAATATAAAACAACTCAAAATTTAATCACAAACATGAACACAAAACTACAATTACAACTAAATTAAAACGTCCTGTTGGATGATCGGGAATACCTCGGATGATGTAACCTACGTGTTGCTAACGGGATTTCCCACGGTCTAAATGAAAGTGTGGAACTCATTCGGTTGAGTTTAGCAAATTCATCTGGACTAAGTGAATCCGATAAAAATAATGATGCCGGAAGGATGGAACCGTGGGATCTTAACCGGTGTCGTTATAATCAACTTTATGATTTGTTTTAATCAAAACACAAAAAAACACTTGGAAAATTAAGACTTCTCTAAATCAAAACACTTTTCTCATCTCCTGATTTATGATTTCTAAAACTAAACCTCTGCAACAATAAGGAGCTCGGAGCATGGTGGGCAGCACGGCCATCGTCGTCAGCAAAACTTGAACCTATTTCAACAAAACTTTCCTAGAATTAAATAACCAAGCCATAGGATTTCGAGGTAGTTTGCCTTATGCAACATAAATCCTCAACCTTTTGTTAGGCATTTGCATTGCAAATTAAGCCCTAACCGGTCTTAGGATTCCGAGGTAGTCGTTCGATACGACATAAACCCTCACATCTTCGAGGCTATTTGTATGATTCTATCATATAAATATAAGTCCTAATTAATTAAAATTGACAAAATCAAAACATTTAAATAAACATTAGGATTTTCCTAAATTTAAGCCACACAATAAGATAGTCGGGAAATTACCGAAGTTCACTTCGAATCTGTGGTTTCTCCTACTTTTCTTCCTTTGGATTCACAAAACAAAATGTTCCAAACTTGATCCATTCCCTATTGAAATTCCAAAATTCAATCCCTTGAAAACTTAAACTTTGAAATCCTTGAGAGCGAGAATTATTGATTATTATCGAGAGTTTTCTTAGGTGATTCCCGTCACTTAAGATGTAATTAACTATAGGGGCTTGCCCTTATAGGGAATTTTGAAGAACCTGAGTAATATAAACCCTGTTTAATGTTTTCATATTAAGCAGGGGAATTTTGTCGGCTTATAAAATTGGTTCGCAGACCAAACGGATGTCACAAATCTTCTAGTTTATTTAATCGAGCCCCACCGTCGAGCAGTGTGTCTATCCTTAGGGATAGATACACGGTTTGTGGTGCGGTGCTCGTTTATATAAACTATTCAGGATGTGAGATCGGTTTAGTCTCATATCTTAAAACCTTCAAATTTGAAATTATTTTCAAAATTAAATACTACTTTTAAAATTATTTATTTTAATTAAATTAAAAATTCGCCGACGGATTTCTGTTAGGCGACCCCTCTTCAAAATAAAACACACAACCTAAAAATATGTCGACAGTATTCCCGATCATTCAATGAGACATTTTAAGTTTGTTAAAGTTGTGGTTTTTTTTGTTGTTCTGTTTGTGATTAAATTTTGAGTTTTTTTATATTTTGGAATGTTGTGGCTGTGAATTTTATCTTGCAATGACTTTTAATTTAGTTTTGGTTTCAGTTCAGGGACTATCCTAAAGGTTTTGGTTTTCATGCAACAGTCTTGTTTAAATAAAAGCTTACCTGGAGGGTCTTCCCGTCATCCCAAGCTGCACTTAAAACACATGTTAATGCATTTAAATATTTTGCGAGAAATACCTAGAGTAAAGCTAAGGAAAGGGTCTTGGTTGTCTACCAAATTCCTAATCCTATAGCTAGTCATTTTCTATGACGTCTAGGTTCTTAGTTTGGTTTAAGGATGATTTTCTTCATCAAAGAACAATTAAATTCAGTTGTTCTTCTAAAAAATCCCATCGTATTGACGAAGTGTTTAGGACGAGTCCTAAACATCTTTTCAATACTTCTGGGATTATTTTAAGTCCAAGTGAATTTAATTGCAAAGATGAATTAATCATCCAGGAGTTTAGTCAGACTTTGTCTCTTGCTCAGTGAACTTAGGTACTTAATTACTTGATGAATGAAGTGACATCTCACTTAATACTCTATTTAAGAGTTATAATAATTAAAGTCTTTAAGGGCAAATTGGTTTATTGAGAATTTTAATAATTTTTAATTTAAAGTTTGAGTTAAAGATTTAAAGTGATTTAATTTAATTATGAGGTTTTAATTAATAATTTTAAGTTTGGAATAGTGTTCAAATTATTTTAGATTTAATTCTTAATGATTTCATTTAGATTTGTTGTTAAATGATTTTAATTCAATTTGATTTTAATTTAATTTAATTTTATTTAATTTTAATTTAATTTTAAATTAAATTTAATTTAATTATAATTTTAACTTTTAATTCAATTTAATTTTAATTTAATTTAATTTTAATTTAATTTAATTTAATTTAATTTAATTTTTGATTTAATTTAATTTAATTTTAATTTTAATTTAATTTAATTTAAATTTAAATTTAATTTAATTTAAATTTTAATTTAATTTAATTTTAATTTCATTGGATTTAATTTAATTTAAATTTTAATTGTCAGTCTTAGTTTAACTTTAATTTTAATTTGATTTTTAATTTAATTTGTTTTAATTTTAGTTTTAATTATTAATTTAAGTTATTATTTTAAATTTTTTTTTGTTAAGAATTAAATATTGTTAAAGTGACTCATTTAGGGATTTTTAAATTAAAGAATAAATGTCCTCTTAATAATATCCCTATTTTAATGATCAAAATTTAAATATATTCTTTCCAAAATTTAAATTATTTAATTAATTAAAGTTTCATTTTTGATATTTTCAAAGTGTTTAATGGGTTTCTACCCCTTAATTTCCCTAAGTTTCAATCATCCAAGAGAAAATTAAAATCAAATATTTTACCCCCCCCATTTTGATTAAACCTAAAGTTTTAATTAAGGGTTAAAATTTTTAATTACCTTTATGCCCTTTTAAGCTTATTTATTTCATAACTCACTAAATTGAGCTCAAATGAATTTGAAATTTTTATGTCACCTCACTCACACGTCAATTAAAACATTAGAGGAGAAAATGTGATTTTTCTGAAGTTAATTTGTTTATATAAATATTTTTAGTAGAAAATAAAGGTTTTCAAGGAAAATTTAGCAACATGACCAAGGTAAAGTTTCTATCCTTAAGAAAATTATGGGATGTTCCTAATGACCAGAGGACCACTTGGACCAATTTTGGTGATTTTTTGAGTTATATTTTATTTATTATAATTATTTTGAGTTTTGGAGTATTAATTAATTATAAAGTAAAATTAAAGTTGAAAAATGGAGATTTTATTTTTCGTAAACTTCTCTAACCTCAAGGAGTTCAAATAAACAAATTTTATAATTTTCTAATTTTTTCTTGATTTTTTAGAATTATTTTAGTGAAGAGGGTTGAAAATTCATTTTTAATATTAAAAATTACATTAAGCCTTTAAAATTCAATATCTTATCCTAGGGACTTTGGAAAAATATTTGGTTTGTTTCTAAATGATTAGGAGTCAAAATGTGACATTTTCATGAATTTTAATATTTTTTTGATTTTTATTAATTTTTAATTATTAAAATATTAAAATATGGTGGAAAATCAACTTTTTTAGAAAATTCCAATTTTAATTTTGCTGAACTCCCCTGATACCAGAGAAGCTCCAAAACCATTTTTGTGAATTGTTGAAATGTATTTTTGGAGTTATGAATTTTTAAAGTTCCATTTTACATATGAGGCTCAATCAACCCATTTGGTAGGCTTAATCAAGTCCAATTGATTTCAAATTTTTATGCGAGGTCTCGCTAATCCTAAAGATCAATGGAGAATTGTTTTCAAGTCAATTTGATGTGTGGTAACCATAATTAATTCAAATTCAATTTTAGGGGTTTAGGCCAATTAAGGTTATTATGAATGAATTAATTCAAAATATATTTTTCATAGGGTTCACCGGTCCTAAGGAACATCACCAAATTTTCCTAGCATTTATTTCACAACATGCTAATTATTGGAATTAAAATACTTAAAATAGTGACATGAACTTGAAAATTCATTAACTTTTCACAGAGATGGCCTCTGACCTTAAAAAATTCAAGGAATATTCCCAAGATCAGATGCTTCAAAAGCCCTATGGTCTCATGCCATGATGAATTATCTATGCAAATGAAGAATCAAAATACTGAAAATAGTAAATAAATTATTAAAAATAAAATACTCATCCCATTAAATTGATTTCTTTTCCACATTATTCTCCTCTGTTCACTGAGCAAGAGGGTATTTTTATTTTATTTTTGTGATTTTTCTATGCAAAGATATGAATTTATGAAGTTTTGGGCATTTAAATAATTCAAAAATACCCTATTTATCTACTTATCCACGCGGCGCATTCCCATTCGACGTTGTCATCCGACTCAGTGCTTCGGGGCCCGCGGTTCACGTAACATTCCCTGGTCCGGCGCAATCTGAACCGTCCGCTCGATACACGCGCGATCCAACGGCTCCCGATCATTGTCTACAACTCGTGTGCACCCGTGACCGTCCACACTAAAACCCTAAGATCTCACTCGATTCTCAATGGATTTTAGTGTTCTTATGCTCTATGGATTCGTCTTGAAGAGATGAACACATCCATATGGTTTATAGGCTATGAAATTAACTTAAACAAAATGGAGAATCACTGGAAGCTCGGGAGGAAGAGTGAGTTCATACCTTTGCTCAGAGAAGTGAAGCTTCGATCTGAGAGTTGTGTCACCTTCAATTGGGTCCCGACAAGCTCCAAATGAAGTCTCTGGCTCTGGGGAATTGTCTAGGTATGAATGTGACCAAGCCCGATCACAAATCTTGGAGGCTAGAAGCAATGGCTGGCCTGGTGAGGGGGCTTTTGCTGGGTAACTTCTCCTCTTGGTCTGGTGAAGGTGTAGGACCAATCAATTTGGAGATTGGCTCACTGTGGTGAAGTGTCCTGTTTTTTGGGTGGATTTTCAACTCAGAAATTGAGCTCACAGAGGGGGTTTTAGGGTTGGATTTCAGTGGGGATCAAGTTCTCTTTGTCTGGGGAGGAGTCTGGAATAACTTTGGCAGAGTTTCCTTGAGGTTTAGTTCAACTCCCTTGTTTGGCCGAGAGGTGGTGGTGTTTAAATAGGCAAGGCTGGAGGGCTTCCCAGGGGCAATTGGAGGCTGAGATCAGCTGCTCAGGGGAGGAGAAGAAGAGCTCTGGTGTCCACTAGGGTTGGGACGACTCGGCAAGGGAGAATTTGAAATTTTGGCTCACATGGAGCTCTCGACCATGGTGTTTTCCAGCGACCGTGGTGGCTGGCCGGCCGAGCATGGGTCATCATCCGACTCGGTGGGGTCGGGGGTTGAATTTGGTGAAGTCGATGGAGTTTGACATGTGTAAAAGGCTTGATTAAAATGGAATGGGGGAGAGTGTATTTTGGGCTTGGTTTGGTCAATCCATGGAAATAGGCTTGGTGCATCTCCCCAAGACCTGATTTTGAGCTGAGGGAATCATTTAGGTCAACTTGGGAGGGGTGGTGAAGTCTCCATCCATGGTGAGGTGGCTAAGCATGGTTTAGTGTGTGACATGAGTATGGTTAAAAAAGCTTAATGAAAGATTAGGAAAGGGTCCCTTCTTCTTGCCATTAATGTCTTGATGAGGTGGAAAGTTGCTTCCATTGCTCCCATGTGGCTTGTTCATGGCTCAATGGCTCACATTTAGCTTGGAAAAAGCTTGGTCAATTTCATAAAAGGTGATTTTATGAATTTTGGCATTTTTGGTGGAAATTTGGATGAAGCTTTATTTGGAATTATTTGATCATTGGTTTAGGACTTAGGGATGATTTTGATTAAATGGATGATGTAGAGAAATGTCATGTGGGCATTGGATTGAAAACATGGGCTTTTGAAATGGTCTTGGGTGGGCTTTTAAAGTGATTTAGGGAAGTGGGCTCTTGGATTTTAGGATGGGCTTTTGGATGAAAATTTTGTGAAGGACCATGTCAAATAAATGTTGCAATTGGTTTAGGGATGTTTCATGAATGGTTTGGAATCAATTTAGTGTGATATGGAGTGGAATTGGGTTGAATTTGGGCTTCTTAGTTAAAGGGGCCAAAGTGGGTCAAATTGGGCTAACTTGGGTTAAGGTTGGGCTAAAGTTGGATTTGATGTAAAATTAATGTTGAGAAATGTTTATGGGAGTGTTACAAAGAGTTTTCTATTTTGGTTAGGCTTTGATTTTGGGATTTGGGCTCATTTGGGTTAGGTTTGGGCTTAGGTCAATTTAAGAGGTTTTGATTTTGGGTTAGGTTTGGGTGGGGTTTACATTCAAATTTGGGGCAATTCAAGTTAGTGTTTTGTTTGTCGGAATGTTAGGAAGGTTTTAGAAAAGATTTGAGGCTAATTGGGGTGGTTTAGTTTGACATTGGGTTCACTTGGGTTAAAAATGAGTCAAATTGAGGGGTTTTTGATAAAAGTGGAGTAAATTGGCAAAATGGGCCCATGGTGTAGTTGAACAAAATGAAATTGGGATTATTTGGGATTTTCTGGAATTTGTTGGGATTTTTCTGAATTTTTGGATTTTTGGGCTAAGAAGGGCATTTTGGGTATTTGGAGGGTATTGGGGGTACTTTTTGGAATTTTTGGTTATGGATGATCAATTTGAGTGGGGGAAATGTTTAGGATTGATCTTGAGGAATTTTGGGTAATTTAGGTGGTTTTTTAAATTTTGGGTAGTTTCAAGGGCTTTTGGTAGGTTTAGTAGGTCCGGGGCCCCGGGGGTTAAAAATTGAAATTTTGGGAAAATGAAGATTGATCAAATTTAAGTACGATGGAATCACTTTGGTTGAGCCATGAAGCCATATTAAGCCCATATGAGTCATGAGAGGACTCATTTGAGACATTCACTATGTTATTCCTAACCCTCTTAGCCAGGGGCTTAGGGGTTAAGGACCATCCATATGAATTACCTACATGAGTCAGGAAGTCAAGTTGGGTGAGAGTGTGGTTTTAGGACTTAGAATGTGTGTGAGAGTGTAGTGTATGTGCAAGTCAACCCTCACCAGACCAGACCATCCAGGGTATTCCTTAGGCCAAAAAGACTTACAGGGAACTCATCCTTTAAACCTCCACATTTGATTTCAACCCTCTAGGTGATTAGGGGTCTACAATCAAGCTTGTGGGGTTTGCAGGGAGTTAAGAAGTAGTTTGAATTTATAAAGGGTAGGTTCCATTTCTAGTCCTTTAAGATTAGTCAAAGGAAAAGCCTAAGGCTAGATCCTAAGTACTAAAAAGAGAAGCAAAAGACCTCATCAAAAATGAGGTCAACACATTTACAAGACCTTATGGAACATTTGCCTTTAGAAGAATGTATTTTGGTTTATGTAATGCACGTGCATGTCGGCATATTTTTAGGTTGTGTTGTATTTTTGAAAAGAGGTCGCCTATAGAAATTGTCGGTGAATTTTTAATTTAATTTAAATAAATAATATGAAAAGTAGTATTTGATTTTGAAAATAATTTTAAATTTAAAAATTTTAAGATATGAAATCAAACTGATCTCACTTCCCGAATAGTTTATATAAACGAGCACCGCACCACAAACTGTATATCTATGCCTAAGAGTAGACACACTGCTTGATGATGGGGCTCGGTTAAATAAACTAGAAGATTTGTGACATCTGTTTGGTCTACGAACCAATTTTATAAGCCGACAAGTTCCCCTGCTTAATATAAATGAATTAAGCAGAGTTTATATTACTCAGGTTCTTAAAATTCCCTATAAGGGCAAGCCCCTATAGTTAATTACATCTTAAATGACGGGAATCACTTAAGAAAACTCTCGATAATGATCAGTGGTTTTGCTCTCAAGAATTTCAAAGTTTAAGGTTTCAAAGGATTGGATTTTTGAAATTTCAAAAGGGAATGACTCAAAATTTGGAACAATTTATTTTTGAGAATCCAAAGGAAGAGAAGTAGGAGAAGCTGAGGATCCAAGAAGAATCTTGGAAACTTCCCAAACTATCCTTTTGTTTGGCTTCAATTTGGGGATTTATTTAATGTTTCATCTTGCCTGTTTTAATTAATCAGGACTTATATTCGTATGACACAATCATACAAACAACCTCGAAGATGTGAGGGTTTATGTCGTACCGAAAGATCACCTCGGAGTCCTAAGACCGATTAGGGCTTAATTTACATGATATGATCATGCAAATGCCTAACGAAGAGTTGAGGATTTATGTTGCACTAGGAAAACTAACTCGAAGTCCTATGGCTTGGTTATTTAATTCTAAGAAAGCTTTGCTGAAGTAGACTCAGGTTTTGCTGATGACGATGGATGTGCTGCCCACCATGCTCCGAGCTCTTTGTTATTGCAGAGGTTTAGTTTTAGAAGTCATAAATCAGGAGATGAGAGAAGTGTTTTGGTTCAGAGAAAATCTTAAAATCCAAGTGTTTTTAATATTTTAATTAAAACAAATCTTAAAGTTGATTAAACAAAACTGATTATGATCCCACGGTTCCGTCATCCCGGCACTGTTATTTTCATCAAATTCACTTAGTCCAGATGAATTTTCTAAACTCAACTGAATGAGTTCCACACCTTCATTTAGACCATGGGAAATCTCGTTAGCAACACGTGGGTTACATCATCCGAGGTATTCCCGATCATTCAACGAGACGTTTTAATTTAGTTGTAATTGTAGTTTTGTGTTCTGTTTGTGATTAAATTTTGAGTTGTTTTATATTTTGAAATGTTGTGGCGGTGAATTTTATCTTGCAATGATTTTTAATTTAGTTTTGGTTTCAGTTTAGGGACTATCCTAAAGGTTTTGGTTTTCATGCAACTGTTGTTTATCATGCAAGAAAAGAAAGTGCAATGCGATTAATTAAAGTGCGAGTAGGTAAATTGCAATAAAATAAAAGCGTACCTGGAGGGTCTTCCCGTCATCCCAAGCTGCACTTGAAACACATGTTAGAGCATTTAAGTCTTTATAACAATTACCTAGGTAAAGTTAAGGGCAAGGTTTTTGGTTTTCTACCAAGATCCTAATCCTATAGCTAGTCATTCCTATGACCTCTAGGTTTTCAATTTTGTTTATGGATGATCTTCTGCACCAAAGAATAATTAAGTTCAATTGTTCTTATAAAATACCACATCATATTGAGGAAGTGTTTAAGACGAATCTTAAACATCTTTTCAATATTGCTGGAGTTGTTCTAAGTCCAAATGGATTTAATTAATCAGGTGAATTAATCATCCGAGGTTTAATTAAGTTTGGTTCTTTAGCTCAGTGAACTAGGATGTTTGAATATCCTATAAGTGAGATAACACTTCACTTGATATCTCATCTAAGAGTTATAATAATAAGAGTCTTAAAGGGGCAAATAACTTATTAAGTATTTTAATGATTTAAACTTAATGATTTAATTTTAATTTTGACTTATTTATAAAAAAATTAGTTTAAGTTTGGAATAGTGTTCAAGTTATTTTAGGTTTAATTCTTAATGATTTCATTTAGGTTTATTATTAAATAATTTTAATTTAATTTAATTCAATTTAATTTAATTTTAATTTAATTTAATTTAATTTAATCTTAATTTAATTCAATTTGATTTTTTTTAATTTAATTTAATTTAATTTTAATTTAATTTGATTTCAATTTAATTTTAATTTAATTTAATTTCAATTTTAATTTAATTTTAATTTCAATTTAATTTTAATTTAATTTGAGATTATTCTTTTAATTTTCATTTTTTTTAAGTATTAGTGAAGTGATTTATTTAGGGATTTTTTTAAAATAAAATATCTTCTTGAATAATATCCCCACTTTAATAATTTCAATTTTCCATTAATCTTCCAAATTTAATTAATTAATTAATTAAGGTTTACTTTAATTATTCCTAAGATGATTGGTGGGTTTCTACCCTTAACCATTTAAGTTTCAATCATTTAAAATCAGCTTAAATCAAATATTTTACCCTCCCCTTTTTGATTAATCATAAAATTTTAATTAAAGGTTAAAAATTTTAATTACCATTTTGCCCTTCAAGCTTAATAATTCTATAACTCACTAAATTAAGCTCAAATTAACTTTAAATTTTTATGTGACCTCACTTACATGTCAATAAAGACATTAGAGGAGAAAATGTGATTTTTATGTATTTAATTTATTTATGTAATTATTTTTAATGGAAAATAGGGATTTTCAAGGAAAATTCAATAACATGACCAAGGAAATGTTTCTGTCCTTAAGAAAATTATGGGATATTCCTAATGACTAGAGAACCATTTGGACCAATTTTGGTGATTTTTTGAATTATATTTAATTTATTAGAATTATTTTGAGTTTTGGAGCATTAATTAATTTTAAAATAAAATTAAAATTGAAAAATAGATTTTATATTTTTCTTAAACCTCTCTGACCTCAAGGAGTTCAGAGAAATAAATTTTATATTTTTCTAAATTTTCTTTGATTTACTAGGATTATTTTAGTGAAAAGGTTGGAAAATACATTTTTTAATATTAAAAATTACATTAAGCCTTTAAAATTCAATATCTTACCCTAGGGACTTAAGAAAAATATTTGGTTTGTTCCTAAATGATTCGAATTCAAAATGTGACATTTTGGTGATTTTTAATATTTTTATGACACTTATTATTTTTTAATTATTAAAAATATTAAAATAATGATAAAAATCAACTTTTTTAGAAAATTACAATTTTAATTTTCTTAAATTTCACTGATATCAGAAAAGCTCCAAAACCATTTTTGTGAATTTTTGAAAAGTATTTTGTGAGTTATGAATTTTCAAAGTTTAATTTTATCCATTTTTGCTTAAGAGGCTTAATGAACCCATTTGGTGGGGTTAATCAAGTCCAATTGGTTTCAAATTTTTATGTGGTGTTCTCCTATCCCTAGACGACAGTGGAGAATTGTTTTTAAGTTAATTTGATGAATGGTTAACCCTAATTAATTAAAGTTCAATTTTGGGTATTTAGGCCAATTCAGGTTATTCAAAGTGAATTAACTCAAAAATTATTTTTCCTAGGTCCCTCTGGTCACAAGAAATATCACCAAATTTTCCTAGAATTTATTTCTCAACATGCTAATTATTGGAATTAAAATACTCAAAATAGTAACATGAACTTGAAAAATCAATAACTTCTCATAGGGATGACCTCTGACCTTGGAAAATTCAGGGAATGTTCTAAAGTTCAGAGGCTTCAAAAGACCTATGGACTCATGTAATAGTGAATTGTTTACATGCATGGAGAATTGAAATAGTCCAGAGAGTAAATAAATCATTAAAAATAAAATACTTAATTAAATTACTTGATTTCTTTTCCACATTATTCTCCTCTGTTCACTGAGCAAGAGGGTATTTTTATTTTATTTTTAGGATTTTTCTACACAAAGTTATGAATTTTTGAAGTTCTGGTAATTAAATAAATGGAAAAATAGCCTATTTTCCTACTTATCCACGCAGCGCTGACTCAACCTCGGCATCTCCGAAAGGCCACGTGGCGTGCTCTGATTCGGCGCGGCCTTCCGACTCAGCGCTCTAGGGGCCCGCTGTATCGTTCTGTCTCCTCAACCGGCGCGATCCTGGCCGTCCGTCCGCACGTGTATTAAATGAACGGCATCCATTCATCGTCCCCAAGCCTCCTAGCCCGAGAACCGTCCACACTAAATCCTTAATATCTCACTCAATACTTAACGGATTTTCATGTTCTTGTGCTCTATGGATTCGTCTTGAAGAGACGAATACATCTATACAGTGATCATGCATTGAAATTAAGGCATTTGAAATGGAGAATCTCCAGAAGCATGGGATAAAGAGTTAGCTCATACTTTAGCTTAGAGAAGTGTGGCTTCAATCTGAGGGTTGTGTCACCTTGGGGATTGGGTCCAAGCAAGCTTTAGATGAAGTCCCTTGGCCTGGTGAATTGTCTAGGTATGATTTCGACCAAGCCCGATCACAAAGCTTGGAGGCTGGAAGCAATGGCTGGCCTGGTGAGGGTGCTTTTGCTAGGAAACTTCTCCTCTTGGTCTGGTGAAGGTGTAGAGTCAATCAATTTGAAGATTGACTCACTGTGGTGGAGTGTCCTGGTTTTGGGCTTGGATTTCAACTCTGAAATTGAGCTCACAGAGAGAAAATGGCAGGGGGATTACAGTGAGGATCAAGTTCTCTATGTGTAGAGAGTGGTCTGAGATGATTTTGGCAGGGTTTCAGTAAGGTTTGGTTCAGCACCTCTCTTGGCTGAGAGGAGGGGGTGTTTAAATAGGAGAGGCTGGAGGGCCTCCCAGGGGGTTTAAGGGTTGGGATCAGCTTTGCTGCGGTGAGGAGAGGAACAGTTCGCAATGGCCATTTGGAGTGAGGCGGCTCGCAAGGTGGAATTCCAAAATTTGGCTCCTCTAAAGGTCTCGGCCATGGTGTTTTCCGGTGATCCAGTGCGGTCGGTCGGGCGAGAATGGGTCACCCTCGGGTTCGGGTGAGTCGTGGTCGGGTTTTGTGTAGGCAATTGAGCTTTGCCATGTGTAAAGGGGTTAGATCAAAATGGAATGGGGGCATGGCTATTTTGGCTTGACTTGGGTCAACCCATGTGTTTGGGTTGGGTTCACCTCCCCATGACCTGGTTTTAGGCTGAGAGGATCATGTGAGTCAACCTACCAAAGGTAGTGAAGTCCACATGAAGGATTAGGTGGCAAAGTATGGTTTAGAGTGTATCATGTTTAAGGTAAAAAAAGGTTTAAAAAGGTTTAAGAAAGAGATCCCTCTCTTGCCATTAATGGCTTGGTGAGGTGGAAAGTAGATTCCATGGCTCTCATGGCTCCCATGTGGCTCATGCATGGCTTCATGGCTCATATATGGCTTGGGAAAAGTTGTCTCACTTGTATGAGAAAGAGTGTTGGAATTTTTTATGGATTTAAGGAGAATTGTCATAAGGCTTGATTTGGATTTATTTGGTGATGGATTTTAGAATTTAGAAAGTGTTTTAAATCAAAGGGATGATGAGAGGAATTTCATGTGGGCTTTGTCATGGACCTTGGGCTTTTGAACTTGCTTTGGATGGGCTTTTAGGAAGGCTTAAGGGAATGAGCCTTTAGGTTTAAGAATGAATTCATGGATGGGAATTTTGCAGAAGTTTGGGACAAATGATTGTTGGGTTTGGTTTAGGGATGTGTCATGAGTGATTTGAAGCAAATTTGAGGTGGTTTGGAATTGAATTGGGTTGAATTTGGGTTCATTTGGTAAATGGGCCAATGTAGGTCAAATTGGGCTAATTTGGGCCAATGTTGGGCTAAGGTTAAAATTGATGTAAAATTAATGTTGGGAAATGTTTATGGGAGTGTTTCAAAGAGGTTTTAGCTTTGGTTGGGTTTTGGTTTTGGGACTTGGGCTAATTTGGGTTAGGTTTGGGTTTAGGTCAAAATTGGGCTTTTTTATTTTGGGTTGAATTTGAGTGGAGTTTGGGTCCAAATTTTGGGCAAATCATGTTAGTGTTTTGTTTGTGGGGATTTTAGGGAAGGTTTAGAAAAGGTTTGGGGTCAATTGGAGTTGAATTGGTTTGGTTTGGGCTAAGTTTGGGTCATGGGTCCAAATTGGACTTTAAGGTCAAAAGTGAAATTGGATTCAAATGTCAATCAAATTGGACTTAGATTTGGTTTATATTGATATTGTGGATATTATTTTGAAGTTTAGAATTTAATTGGACAAAAATTGGGGTCAATTAGGTAGATTTGGTTTGACATTGGGTTCACTTGGGTTAAGAATGAGCTAAATTAGGGGTTTTGGTAAAAGTGGGGTAAATTGACAAAATTGGCCCATGGTGTAGTTGGACAAAATGAAATTGAGAATATTTGGGATTTTCTGGAATTTGTTGGGAATTTTCTGAATTTTTGGATTTTTTGGCTAAGAGGGGCATTTTGGGTATTTGGAGGGTATTGGGGGGTATTTTTGGTATTTTTGGTATTTCTGGCTATGGATGATCAATTTGATTGGTGAGGAAATGTTCAAGGTTAATTTTGGGGAATTTTGGGTGATTTGGAAATTTTTGAGGATTTGGGCAATTTTTAGGGCTTTTGGTAGGTTTGACTGGTGTAGGGTCCCCGGGGCCAAAAATTGAAATTTTGGAAGAATGAAGATTGATCAAATATGAGTGAAATGGAATCACTTTGATTGAGCCCTGAAGCCATATTAAACCTATATGAGCCATGAGAGGACTCATTGGAGGAATTCACTATGTTGTTCCTAACCCTCTTAGCTAGGGGCTTAGGGGTTAAGATCCATCCATATGAATTACCTACATGAGTCAAAGAGTCAAGTTGGGTATGGGTGTGGTTTTAGGATTTGGATTGTGTATGTAAGAGTGTAGAGTGTGAGTGTAGTGAGTGTGTAAGTCAACCCTCACCGCACTGTGCCACCTGTGGTAGTTCTAAGGTCAAAGAGTCCTATAGGGAACTCATCCTTTAAACCTTCACTCTTGATTTTAACCCTCTAGGTGATTAGGGGTCTATAACCAAGCTTGTGGAGTTTGTAGGGAGGAAAGAAGTGGTTCAAATTTCTAAGGGGTAGGTCCCAATTCTAGTCCTCTAAGATAGTCAAGGGAAAAGCCTAAGGCTAGATCCTAAGCACTAAAGAGGGAAGAGAAGACCTCATCAAAAATGAGGTCAACAGTGCAACTTTTCAAAGATGTATGATGTCAACATTTGGTGGTTTGATTGACAAAGGAATTGAAGTATTCGTGGATGATTTTTCAGTTTTTGGAACTTCTTTTGAGTCTTGTTTAGAAAATATTTCCAAAGTTTTGAAAAGATGTGAAGAAACAAATTTAGTTCTTAACTGGGAAAAATGTTAATTTATGGTCATAAAAGGCATTGTACTTGGTCATAAAGTTTCACAAAAAAGTATGGAAGTTGATCAAGAAAAAGTGAAAATTATTGCTGAACTGCAACCCCCTACTACTGTTACTGATGTAAGAAGTTTTCTGGGTCATGCTGGATTTTATAGAAGATATATAAAGGATTTTTATAAAATTTCTAAACCTCTTTGTTATTTATTGGAAAAAAGAAGCTAAATTTGAATTTAATGAAGTTTGTGTTAAAGTTTTCAATATTTTAAAAGAAAAATTAATAACTGCACCTATAATTATTGCACCTAATTGGAATAAAGATTTTGAATTATTGTGCGATGCAAGTGATTTTGCAATTGGAGCTGTATTGGGAGAAAAATATGAGAAAATTTTCAAAGTTATATATTATGCTAGTAAAACTCTTACTGAAACTCAAAGAAATTACACTACTAATGACAAAAAGCATTTAGTTATAGTATATGACTTTGATAAATTTAGACCTTATCTTCTTGGTACCAAATGTATAGTTCATACTGATCATTCCGCTATTAAATATTAATGTTGAAAAAAGATGCTAAACCTAGATTTATAAGATGGGTTTTACTTCTACAAGAATTTGATTTTCAAATAGTGGAAAAAAAAAGGAACGGACAACCAAATTGATGATCATTTATCTAGAATTAAGAATGATGTTATTACTGAAGAAAATATAAATGAGAAATTTCCTGATGAACATTTGTATGTTATTCAAGGATGCCAAACACCTTGGTATGCAGATATAGTTAACTATTTAGTTAGCAATATTTTACCTTATGGAATGGATAATAAATTTGTTAAGAAATTTAAAAATGATGCTAAATCTTATATTTGGGAAGATCCTCATTTATTTAAATTAGGAAGAGATTCTATAATTCGTAGATGTGTACCTTATGAAGAAACTTATGCTATTATTCAAAAATGTCATGATTCCGAATTTGGAGGTCACTTTGGAATAGATAAAACAGCTATTAAAATTTTAAATTCAGGATTTTATTGGCCAACCTTATGTAAAGATGTGAGGCATTATGTGGAAACATGTGATCGATGTCAAAGGATAGGAAATATATCCAAGAAAGGTGAAATGCCTTTGAACTATATATTGAAAGTTGAAATTTTCTATATATGGGGTTTAGACTTTATGGGACCATTTGTACCATCATCTGGAAAAATTTATATTTTATTAGCAGTTGATCATGTTTTGAAGTGGATCAAGTCGTAGCTTTACGTAGTCGTGATTCCAAAAGTGTTTCAAAATTTTTAAAGAAGATGATTTTTTCAAGATTTGGAATGCCTAAGGTAATTATCACAGATGGTGGAAGTCATTTTAGAAATATAAGAATTCAATCATTATTGGAAAAATTTGAAATTAAAGACAGAATTGCAACTGCATATCACCCACAAACAAGTAGAATGGTTGAAGTATCAAACAGAGAAATTAAAAGAATTTTAGAGAAGATTGTTCATCCTAAAAGAACTGATTGGGTTAATAGACTTGATTCTGCATTATGGGCTTATAGAACAGCTTATAAGACACCAATTGGAATGTCACCTTACCGGTTAGTTTATGGTAAACATTGTCACTTACTTGTTGAACTTGAACATAAAGCTTATTGGGCGATAAAGGAGTTTAATTTTGATTTGAATACTGTAGGAGAAAAATGATTATTGCAATTAAATGAGATGGATGAAATAAGAAATGAATCATATGAAAATGCAAGGATTTATAAAGAGAAAATGAAAATATTACATGATAAAAAGATTTGAGGAAAAATATTTGAGCCTGGACAAGAAGTATTATTACTTAATACTCATTTAAGACTTTTTCCTGGAAAATTAAGATCAAAATGGATAGGACCGTATATAATTGAAAAAATATACCATTATGGAGCTGTGGATATTAAAGATCCCAAAACGGGAAAAATTTTTACAGTTAATGGATTAAGACTGAAGCCTTATTTGGGAGATGTTAAAAAGATTTATAAAGAGGCTTATGAGTTGAGTCTACCTAATTAAAAACTTAATTAGATCGGGTTGACGACGTTAAACCAAGCGCTTTGTGGGAGGCAACCCATAGTTATTCGTTGTTTTGTGTGTTTTTACATTTTTAATGTAAGGTTATGCCTCGGTCTTGTTTAAGTTTATATTACTTTAGAAAATTTGATGCTAACAAGACTCTATTGACTTAAGCAGAAAATTATCTCGAAGTATATAAAGCTTAGACATTGGATCACTCTATTTCATATATGAGTAAAAAGGAGATCAAGTTAACATTCATTATGATTGCTTATAATTTGTGTTACTGAGTCTATATTGATCTTACCATTCAAAATTACCTATTTTGGAGAATGAAACTTTGAAATTTGACGTTAGGCGAAACAGAGTCGAATATGGTTTCGGCGCTTAGGTGCCACATTTGGCGCCTAAGCGCTAGAGTAAACTAAGTGTCGATGGGTCCAGCGCCTAGGCGCCAGAATTGGCGCCTAAGCTCCACAGTTACTCGATCGTGTCAAAATTGAAAATCTTCAGTTTTTCACATGATTTTCTCTTATAAATTACCCAATCTTAATCCCCAATCCCTATGCAATCATTATTTCGACCCATACACTCCATTCTTGAGAGATTAGAGATGATTTTTGAAGAAATGGAGAGGAGAAATCTTGAAGAAGAGGCTAGAGACATGGTCTCAAAGGATCCTCAACCCTACTTCAATGGTTTCATCGCTGTAAGTTTGGAGAAAATTTCTAGTCTTCTAGATAAGTTTGAAGCAGAATTTAAAAGCATTGGAGATTGCCTCCATGAGATGTATCATCAAATTGAACATCTGAAATGGCAGGTGAAACTTCAATTTGATCATCTAGAGGCTTATCAAGATGCTCAAGTGGAAATGTATGCGAAGAATAATTGGATCGATGAGAAAACGACTACGGATTTTTCAAGAGCGTTAGTATTCTTTCCAAGTGGGCTGAATAATTTTCCTTGTGAAAATAATTGGAATTAAATAGTGATATGGTGAGATTGTTATTTATCTAGTGTGTCGCTGTATCGATTTAGTGAATCGATTGTGTTAGTTTGTGTGTTTCCTTTCATGCTCAATGTGTGTTGTATTTGCTTTCAAATTTGTGTTGTTTGATCGTTGTTAGAACTTGAATCATGTTATGATACTTATCTGAATTGTATTGAGCCTGAAATTGATAATCATGAATGGAATTAGAAGAGTTTGATTTAAACTTGTGTTTAATTGGTGGATTTAATTTTTAATTTCTAATTTTTAAAATTTTTGGAAAATATTTTTGAAGATGGAAACTGAAGCAATACTCTTAAAGTAATTAAAAGTTTAAATTATGAGTTTTGGTGGAAAATAAAATTTTTAATGTGATTTTTTGAAAGGCGAGTCTGGCGCCTAGGCACCAGAATTCGGAGCCTAGGCACCTGTTCGGCCTGCTTACCTGAAAATCACCATTTAAACACCCATTAGCCATTTTTGACGCCTAAGCATCATCACCTTCCTCTTTTTCATGAAAACCCACCTTCTAAATCCATTTTGAGGTCAAACATCAAGATTTTGAGCCCGAAATCACTTGATTTCTTCATCTCAAGGTCAGATCTACACTCTAATCCATTTATTTTTGATTTTCACCATAGTTTTTCCTATTTTTGGCTAAAAACCAAAATTTTGAGAAAAATTTTGATTTTTAATGTTTCTCCATGAATTTCTAAACTCATTTTAAGATTCTTAAGCTTAAAAAGAGTTTAAATCGTTGATTCCTTAATTTATTTGTTTTTTCTTTCACGTTTAGATGACACCGAAATCTAAGCGAGGAAAGGCACGAGAAAATTTTGACAGTAGCAAGCTCGCAACTGCAGTAGCGCATTTTTGATATCACAAATTTGCGATGTCCAGAAAATTTATCTCAGAGTGAAGCTTTTACAATCCCGTTGAAATGATCGAGAACACGATCGTTACGCACAACTGGCAACAATTCTATTATTTCACCGTTGTTGCTGTTATTCCTGTGGTGCACAAATTTTATGCTAACTTTTTGGATGCGGAAGACTACGAAGTCTTCATCAGAGGTGTTGGAGTAGGATTTACACCGGAAAGGATCAATGTTTTTTACGGACTGCCACCTACCATCGAGTGCCACAATTCTATATTATCTCCATCTGAGGGAGATCTTGAGATGATTATTGCTTATTTGAATGACGACACTAGAGCTTGGAAGATCCGGAACGATAAACAGGTAAATTTAAAATCTTCTAAGTTAAATGGTATTTCCAAGGCATGGCATTACTTTATTTTTGCATGACTTATACCTTCCAACCACCTGAGCGAAGTGACTAGAGATCGAGCTATCTTAAACTACTGCATTCAGGAGAGGAAGCCGATAGATGTCGGCAGTATTATTTATGATTCTATGGAGTCTACTGCTAGATCCAAGTATTTCGTAGGACTAGGATTCCCATCCCCGATTTATACTTTATGTGTGAATAATGGAGTCACCGTCGATATTTCGAAGAGTAGTCGAAGTCTACCAAGCCAATTGGGCGGTGAGAGTGTTAGTATCTATGATCTTCTTCGTGGGAAGAGATCTACAGCCCCTTCTACTTCTGCACCTACTCCAAGTAGAGCTTCCACTTCCAGACCTTCTACTTCTATTGCTGAGCCACCGTCTAGTTTTTGGGAATCGATGCATGATCAATTTCTGGAACAGTAGAATGAGTTATTTCTAACTCACTGCAAAGTTGATACTATGGATAAGAAAATTGAACACCTATCTGATTACACCCAGAGGAAGATTGAGTATGATGCTGATTATTCAGATTCTTTATTTAGATTCTTGAAGGGTGAGCATGATATTCAGTTTCCCACCTGTCCTAGATTTTCACCATATGTGGAGTTTTCTTTTGGTGATGACGATGACGAGGCTACAGACAGTGATTAGTAGCCTAATTTACCTCTGAGATGTGTTGAGTCTGTTGTTAGTTTAGTTTTTGTTTGCTAGTATTGATTGTTGTTTGCTAGTTTAGATTTGTTTATGAGACTTTGTATGAATTTTTTGATGGTGAGACTGTTTTAGATATTTAGTTGCAGACTAAAATTTGAATGAATTTGTGTTTATTTTTGTTTCAGCCTATTGTTTAGTATTCTAGAATAGTTAGTAATGTTATTCTATTTCTGTTAGTAATGTAGTTATTTAATCCAACTACAGATATAAAAAAAATTTTGAGCCTGCTTACTTTTATATGCTTCATTATTTCTGTAATATTCATGAAAAGCATATGTAGAAGTAAATTATATTTCTTTCTAGAATTTTTTTTACATGCTTATAAAATTCCTTTTTAAAATTATACTTTTCTTTCTCTCATACTTTATCTTTTTTAAGATATACCAAAACTTAAGTTTTGGGGAAGGGAAAATACATGCAAATTAAATTTTATTTTTCTTTAATAAACTAATATTTTCTAAACAAATCTTAACATAACATAAGGAATGAAGAATCTATTTAAGATCACATAAATTTTTGAAATTATAAATAATTTAGTGGACTTAACAAAAATTTTAATAACTTTGATTGATTTTATGAATAGAATTATTTAACTTAAAGAAGAATAAGATTAAGAAATTTTTCTATTCATAATATAAATAATTGAATTTTAGAAGTATTAAGAAATAAAAAATTATAACTTGAAAAAGAAAAGAATGAAAGTTTTTTTGAAATTTTATTCATGTTATAATAATTAAGTGAAAATGTAAAAGTTTGAAAATATAAGTTAAGGATAGTGAAGTTCAAAATCATTAACAGACTATCCAGATACAGTAATCCTCACTGTAAAAAAAAAAAAAGAGGAGAAGCTTGAGGATATGCCTAATAAAAAATTGGCTTCACTTGAATTATCTTATATGAAGAAAACTAGTTACATACTTTACTTAATTTTTATGCAAGAATCTTTTTTTAGGAAAGTTTTTTCAAGAAAATCTTTTTCTTGTAAATAATCTATGTGATCTTAATATAATAAACTTCTATTATTTTCGAAATGAATGAAAAATTTTTGAAGTCTTATGATTTGGTAGTTGAATATTCTTTAAATTTTTAAAATTACACTTAGTTAGTGAAATTTGGTTAATGATTTACTAAAGCCTTTATAAGATCAAAAATTATAAGGAGTCTTAAATATTTATCTTTCATTCCAAATGTTATACATTTTATATAGTAAAAAGGGTTGCTTGAGGATAAGTAACGTTTAAGTTTGGGGGATTTTGATCCATGAAAAAAATACCCATTTTTATGCCTTGATTTTTATCAAATTTTTAAGGATGTTATGCTTTAATGAAAGTTATTTTTGTGTTTTTGGATATAGGTGATGGAAAAATGTTAAAGAAGAAAAAAAGTGAAAAAGGTGCAAAAAGGAGCAAAAAGGAGAAAAAATAGAGCCAAAATGCAAATTTGTCGAAATTATTGGTCTAGCGCCTAGGTGCCAGAATCCGGCGCCTAAGCCCCAGAATCCGACGCCTAAGCACCAGATCATTACGGGATCTGTCAAGATTTTTGACTACTTTTGGACGGTTATTTTGACGGAGTTAGCGGTTACTAGACATTCTAGAAGACTGTCAGTTGTTTCTGGTTTATAGGACATGTGATACAATGTATTTGGAAGCTTTGAAACGATTTTTATCGCGAAGAGGTGTGATCCAAAGTGAAGAGGTGCGAAGAACTGGACGCAGAGTCATGCGCCTAGGTGCCAGATTCCGGCGCCTAGGCGCCATACACACCTTCTAGAAGATTCATTGAATGTGGACACATTTTGAAGAGGTGCCTTGAGGCAACCCTTGAAGCCTATAAATAGGAGGCTACTCCTTCTGAGAAAAACGCCCAACGCCCCAACTTGGCCCAACGCCCCAACTTAGCTCAACGCCCAACTTAGTCCCCATATCTAGAGCACCATCTAGAGAGAGAATTAGAGAGATACTTTAGGGACACATTTTACTATCCTTCATAAATTAGTTAGTTATTTTATTTAGAGTTTGTATTGAGAGTTTAAAGAGTTGGTGCTTTTGAAGATTATTTGCTTGGAGTCGAAGAATTCGGAGGTTCGATAGGAGAAACACTTGAGATAAGTATTTGTAATTTTATTCAAAGTTTTATTATCATGTTTTGTTGTTCAAATTCAATGTGTTCTGAGTAGTTAGTTTACTTTCTCCTTTCAATTATGAAAAGATAAATAAGATAATATAAAATTCATTGGAGAATTAGAAACTATTTATATTTTAAAACATAGTTATGATATTAATACCAGATCTTAATTTACTATTTAAATTGTTAAAATCTGTTGAAGAGTTTTGATACCTAGAAGGAGAAGAATTCTTAACTAGTAGATATCACATGAATCCTTGGGTAGTCGAAGGCCTTGTGCAGGTTATTCAAGGTGAAGTGCAAATAAATAGGAAGATATTATATAATGGGCATAGAATAGATAAGTTTTTGGAGTGACAAACTAAATTATTGTGATTTGGTTTATAGAGAAGGAAAGGGTCACTAGTAAGGCAGGCCATAGCGACCATTGGACATCTAGTAGTGTGAGCTTAGATTAACCCATTCTACTAACAATACATCTGGACCCGATCTATGGGCTAGCCAATGTTCTTTACACCTGGATCAAAGGGTAAAGAATATGAATGCTTTTTTTTTGCACAATACCATAAATTTATATTTTCCACGAATACTATCATTATCTTATAAAATCTTGGATTAATTGAAAGAAAGAAAGTTGTTGTTTTATTGTTATTTACACTAATTATTTCATTACTGCTTTATTATTGCATCTAATAAATTAAAATTATCAAATTTATAACTATAAAAGAAATACTTAAAAATAAAATTAAAATATTTAAAAATCCATAACTCACTCCTCATGGGATCGATACTGGGATCTTTGTTTCAAAGCCTTATATTACTTGATACGCTACGTATACTTGCGTAGTACCCCTAGTGTGTAAAATATTTTTGATAAAATTATAGTTATATACACTAGCTGCTATTATTATCTATTACATTTGAAAGCATTAATTATTATATTTTTATCAACAGATTGCGGGTCAAGTTTTTTGCACTGTTGTCGGGGATTGAATTTTTAGTACGCATATATTTAGCGTGGGTCAGTTGTCCAGCCATACTATATTTTAAGGGCTTTGTGCCACTAACCTTCAAGACTTTTGATGGGACAGGAAATCCTCGACAACATATTACACACTTCCAAGCAACGTGTTGATGTGTGGAGGGTAATGAGGCATTACTATTTCGATAGTTTGTGAGCAACCTCTCAAGGATTGTATTCGACTGGTATGCAAAGTTGCCCAATAGATTGATCAAGACATTTGTAAAGTTGGAAAGTCTGTTTGTAAAGAGGTTTGTCAGGGCTCAGTATCATGTCACCATAAGAGATCTTGGGGTAGAACGTCAGAAACCCACAGAGAGTTTCGTGGAGTACATGCTAAGTTGGAGGAATTTAAGCATGAATTGGGAACTGCAGTTGCAGGAATTGCACGCGATCGAGATCCTACTGAAGAATATCAACGATCCAGTAGCCTTCATGTTTAAGAGACTTACAATTAAGTCATTTAAGAAGCTGCTTAGTATGGCTAGTATCCTAAAAAAGAGGTTAAACACATCGAATTTCTAGAAAAGAATGAAAATCCCAGACCGGTTAAGATGTTCAGAAAGAAGCCTGGAACAGTGGCAATGGTCGACAAGGGCAAGCAGCCGATGAGGATTTAGACCGAGCAGTAATGTCAGGATTATCAGCAACCATCACAATATAGTCAGCATCCGCCACAGTATGGCTAGCGTCCACATCAGTATTGTCAGCAGTACAGTTAGCCTAGCTAGTAGTCATTTCAGCAGAGACCATACAAAACAGATGGGAAATAGGGTTTGTCGATATAAGATTGGTTAAACAGGGTGCACTCCTTTAATGATGAAGTAGTAGCAAAGATGTTCCAGAACTGGATCAGGAAGCCTGAGTTCAAATTGTTTGTGCCCAAGAAACTGAAAGAAGTAGATAAGAAGGATCACCCGGACAGTTTTCCATACCACTAATTGCTCAGTCATACCATAGAGGGTTGTTTTAACTTCAAGGATTGGCTCAAGGGGAATTTCAGTTATGGAAACATAATAATTCTAAAAGACTATTTGAAATAACCTGAATGAGGTTTTGTAAATATGATTATGGTCGAGTCAATTAGTCTTATAGATCCATATGCAGTATAGGATGGATAGAGCCAGGTTTGGACTAGATCCTCCAAGAGGAGACTGGATTATATTTAGGCCACTTCAACGCAAACAACCCCTCAAATGTTTGTGACCTGCCAAGCCTGTGTCAGGCTTTACACCAGCGAAGCTGCTGCAACAAAAGACATATAAGAAGGAGATCATAGATGAAGTAGAGACTGATAGCGTGAAGGGTGGAGTAGGGGTTTCCCTTGTTCTATTGGTGGTTTCAAATTTAGGGGAGAAACCCCTCAAATCACAGACTTGTATAATTATCTCTACACCCCTCAAGCCTTATAATTCTAAGAGTTGTAATTTGAGCTACGCTTTAACTATATCTAGCGATGACCCAAAATGATCAGCAAATCATTCAAAATCCTAATGTAAACATCAATGAAGGTGAATAAGACATCCACAACTCCGGTTATGAATGTTGGTGGAGTGAGGAACTAGTTCTTGATTTCAAAAGAAAACTGTTTGCAATCAACCTAGATTTCTCATTCAGAATAAATACCAACAACATCAGGAGAAAAACCTCTGGGTTTGATCCAAAAGGTTGAAGAGATAAAAGAAGTGAATTTGAGAAGTGAGAAAGTGTTACTTCTGAGAATGGCACCAAAGGAAAAGGCAAAGCAAGTAGTTACTCAAGAAGAATTACCTCCGCCGATGGAAGAAACGAATACCCAGGAGAAGATTGGAGGCTCGAATAAAGTGGATTACAGCATGCTAGCTCATATTAGGAAGTTTCAAGTCTCTGATCCTGTCAAAGGAGATGAGTGAAGCATTTATCAAGGCTCAACTTGATCAAGAAATTTTCTTTACTCAATTGGCTAGCACATCATTAGATGAAGTTTGTTCGTTGAAGGGACAGTCTTAGGTAACATTTACTGATGAAGCTTTGATGCTTGGTACAACCGACCATAATCTTCCTCTCTACATTTTAGTCAGCATCGATAGGTTTGTGCTTTCCAAAGTGTTGGTTGATCCGAGAGCATCACTTAACATAATAAATCTACAGACGTTAGTGTTTTTGGACATCAATGCTCAAGAGCTTCTAGCTAACAATATGATATTAAAATGATTAAATCAAAAAAAGGGTTATGGGATTGATAATTTTGTTAATAAAATTTAATGATCTATTGACAAACACAAAATTCCATATCATCGATGCGGAAACCTCATTCAACGCTATACTTGGTTGACCTTAGATTCACGAGTATAATAACGTTCCGTCATCGCTAAACCAGTGCATCAAATACTACAAAGAAGTACAAGAACATTGCATAAAGGGATATTTGAAACCATTCTCGATAGATAAAGTAGGCATCCATGAAGATGCAACCTATTACACTCCCACAAAGAAAGCCACCTTTCTAAAAATGTCACAGTAAGTAAGAGTGAAGATTCAAAAGGATCACAAGAATAAGACCATTGAGCTTCGATTCAACAAACTCTCAACATTCCTTTACTATGAATCAAGGGAAGTTCTTACCCCAAGCACATGAGATCGAGGGTGGGGATGTTAGTTGATCCCTGATTACAATATACAAGAGTTTAATCCTTCAATTTTCTTATTAAAATTTTTCCTTTACAATGGTGCTAAAAATATGACTCCAAAGCAAAGTAAAATTTCAATTATGTTTTTAAATTGTATGGATTTTACACAAGTATGCGTATCATTATCAAGTAATATAAAGCTTACAAATTACGCCCCGAATATCGAACCCACGGAGATCACGGTAAATCACAGTTGGTTTCAAGAGAAGTTCTAGTCTACAATAACACTCCTTAGCTTGGAAGGTCAATAAAAGTTTGGTTTTGATTATATCTAACAATTATCACTACAATACTACTTCTAATCCTATACTAAAATACTTAGAGAAAATTAGAAAGCGGGGTTGGATGTATTAAAAATACTCTTCCTCATACAATGAAATTAGTTACCTGTGTAAAAGTATAACAAGTAGCGACAGAGATTGCGACAAATAGGAGCAATTATATTATTTACCCTTACTTGGTTCTATAAAGAACATATGTTAAACTAATGCTTTGAAATCTTGCAGATGCGTTTGACAAGGAAGATACTAGCTCTCACTCTAGAGTTCCCATTTCTCCCTCCACCTGGGGGCTAACATTTCATAACAAAACATTTCACATCAAGCCAAATTAGGGGCTTTAGTTTGTCACCCTAAAGTCCTCTAATTCTACACCCCTTAAACAAGCATATCTCTCTATTTATTTGCACTCAACCATATGGACTACATTCTCATCCATATAATCTCATGTGATTTTTACCAATAGTTGACTGAGACAATACCACATTGGTTTTTACATGTTCTCACAATAGATTTTAAAATGCAAGCTGATCAAGTTTACATGTAAATAAAGAACAAAGTAAAATCATCACAATATATTCTAACTCCACTAAATTCTATATCATACACATGCATACTAATTCATTATAAGAGAGAAGAGTAAAGAAAACTACTCACTACACATGGAGAAACAACAACAAATTTTCATTGAACAACAATTTGAAACCATACAAACAAACTACTAAATTCAAATCAAAGTACAATGAAAATACTTGTCTTTGATGAAAATCAAACTCTCGTTGTATAACAAAAGCAATCTCCTTGTAATCCTCTCCAAGAACAAAGTGAAAAGAAAATAAGAAATTCTCACACTCTCTCTTTCTCTCTCGCCTTGCCCTACTTGGGGCTAACGCCCAAGCATTCTTCTTCTTCTCCAAACTTCTTCTCCTCTTCTAATCTTCTCCTCCTTTCTCTCTATCTTCTTCTTCAAGATTTTCTGAGTCCTATTTATAATTTTCTAAGAGATGCTTATGTGTCTCTTCAAAAAGAATCCTCATTCAATGAATCTTCCAAAGGATGCTTTGAGTGCCCTTTCACTACAAGAGACACATATCTTCCATAATAACTCCTTCTAACCAACCCAAAATCTTCTAGATATTTTATTTCATCATTCTTAATGAATTCACGATGAGACACACTTCGCAACGCTTCAAAAATCGTCCAAATTCGATATTTCTTCTAGAAGTTACGACAAAACCCTTAACTGGCGACTATGCGTTGACTGTTTAGCACATAGGCGCCACTGCATGGCAGCTATGCGCCAATTGGTGGTGCCTAGGCGCCAGACACAGGTACAATAGTGTCTGGTTTGACGCGTTTTGCTCCAGTAAGCTCCGGCTCTACCCGTTTTGTTCCGGTATGCTAAATTTTGGTCCATTTTTGTTCATTTTGCTCTAATCACTCCAAATTCTTCAATTTGATGAACCTACAACCAAAAAACAATTAAACATACCTTTAAAGTGCAATATCATTATAAATATAACATAAAAAGTAGTACATTTTTAGGTTGATCATAATCCTCCAAACATAAACATTACTTGTCCTCAAGTAATACTACACTTTTAAAATAGTTTTTTTAGATTAGAGTTAATGGGTCACTCTATAGAATTGTTAAAATTTTGTTCTAAAAATGGATATTTCAAACTAGAAGAAGTTCTAGTGAATCAGACTAGCCCATGGTCCAAGATATTCACCATCAAAGTTGAGAATTTGTTTTCCTATCTAATTCAGAAAAATATGCAGATTTTTCAAACTTCGGATCCTATGAACTTTACTTTCTAGACTTATGAGCTCTCTTAAAAATAATTAAACTAATATAAGTATAAAAAACAAGATTAGGATTGTTCTAAATTTGTTACTCTAGAAAAACTCAAATGAAACCAATTTTTGATTAGGACCTCTTCTTAAGCTTCTCCTCACACTTCTTTTTTTGTTTCTTTTTTTTAAGAGTTTTTTTATCCATTTTTTTTTTGCTCTTTTCTTTTTCTTTTTTATATGTGAGGATTACTATATCTGGAGAAGTCCTTAAATGATTTTGAATTCCACTATCCTCCTCTAAAGTTAAAACTTATTACTTTCCTTCACTTGAAAAGATGTATTTTTTAAATTAGTTTCTAAAAGTGCCTTAAATGTTTGAAAATAAAAATTTTAAGAATCCTTAATTGTCCAAAAATACATATCTTCCTACTAAAGATAGTGATTCATTTTTCCCATGTTCTCTAAAAAATATCTTTAACTCTAGGTTCACCATTTTCACTAAAAATATCAACTAAGTTTTTCTACTCCATTTATATACTTAAAATTCTAGCACCCTTAAGATGACTCCACATAAAAATAAGTAAGGTTTAAATTTGAAATATTTTTCTTCCCCCCCAAACTTAAGCTCAAACATGTGTAGCAATGAAGTACAAAAATATGCGGCAGGGAAAGATCACTTTTACAATTTACTACACACCCTATAAAAATATCAACAAATAGCACTTGGTAGAATATTGCAGTAGAAAGTAAATCTAGCCTAAACATGCTTGACGTAACACTATAAATGAATTTTAAATTGTAGAATAGGTACAAACTAAAGATTAAATAGGAACACATTTAAAACTTTATAAAGGAATTCCTGGATGCTAACAAGTTTAAAATATTAAGATAAGTTTTGTTGTCTCTAATGACACATTCAACTTGACTCACAAATATAGACACATAAATTCCAATACATAGACTTACAAATTTCATAAACAAACAACAACTGAGGTTAATTTGATCTCCCTTCTACTCACATTTCCCTTCCTTACTTCCAATTTCTAACAGAAGAAACTACACTAATAACATGTGTTACCAATTTTAGGATTACTTTAAGTCTAAGGTATACACAATCTGGTAAATAAAAGTAGTTCTTCACTAAGTAAGTTCATGACCTTACTCAGTAAAGACAAGGTCAGATAAAGGAAGTAAAAAAGTTAACATTGAGTGTCCAAGTCCAAACTCTACATGCTTCAAGGTAATGCTCAGCTCCGATTGAGAACTAAGTCATAACATACTCATCAGCCTACTACTACCAGAAGTCATATACAAATTTGGTCAAGACCAAGGAAAAACCTGACAACATTAACCCAAACCACTCTCACAAATCAAACAAGGATCAAAGTCCAAGATCTTACTATTATCCAATCCAACATAAGAATAATCACACTAAATATATAATAAATATAACCATGGATTGAATCCCAAGAAGTGCTTGATCAAACATTAAGGACCCGATGTATCCAATGTTTACTCTGGTTGCCCCAACATCAAAATCTCATTCATTTTGTCTGTATACCATGGAATATGCCATTCAATGATTTTAAATAACTCTTTCTTAGGAGATCTTTTACTGATTTCATCATTCAATTCAGGTTCTTCTTGTGATTGAGTTGAATCTGAAGATTTAAAAACTTGAGATGTATATGAATTCCCTAAATAGGTAGGCTTTAAAATTGTATGGGTTACATTCATCTTAAGTTCATGAGATTGTTCAACAGATGGAATTAAAATTTTACTATTTTTAGTAATGTCCATAGTTTTACACCTCTCCATAACATACATACAGTCTTCTTTAAAAAACATTTTCAACTCATCATGAAAATTGATTTCAATCTCATATGTTAAATTACTCTCAATACTCTATTTGAAATGTTCTTTACTTAGATAATCAATTTCATCCACCCAAAAATAATCATCATCTTTTCTCTCAGTTGGATATTTCATACTCTTTAATACATCAAAAGTTACTTCCTGGCCATTAATATTCATAGTCAACACTCCTTTTTGCACATCTATCATAGCTTGTCCAGTAACAAGGTAAGGTCTCCCCAAAATAATTGGATTATCTTTATCATCCTCCATATTTAATACAATAAAGTCCAAAGGAAAGATACATTTATCCACTTTAACAAGCATCTTCTATAACCCCTTTTGGATAAATGATAAATCAATTAGCTAACTGAAAGGTTACAGTATTGAGAGAAATATCAGATAAACCTAACCTTCAAAATATAGATAGAGGCATCACATTAATGTTCACTACTAAATCACATAAAGCTTTTCCACATAATTTTTCTTCATTTGCATAAGAATTGTAAAGCTATAAGTATCTTTAAGTTTCTGAGGATGCTTTTTATGAAGTATAGCGCTGCACTTCTCACTTAGTGCAACTATCTCGTAATCCCCAAGTTTTCTTTTCTTGTTTAATGTCTCCTTCATAAGCTTTTCATAACTTGGCATCTGTTCCAAAGCTTTAGTGAAAGGAATATTTATTTTTAACTTCTTAAGTACTTTCATGAACTTTGAAAATTGTTTTTCAACTCATTCTGTCTAAGTCTTTGAGGAAATGGAGGTGGTGGTCTTTATAAATGTATTTTAGTTGGAGATATAAATTTTTTCAGATCTTTAAAATCATGTTCTTTAGATTATTTAATTTCTTTTGTTTCTCTTACAACTTCTTTCCCTTTTCTAACCATGTCCTCTATCTCTCTTCCACTTCTTAATCAGACAGCTTCTACTTGTTCATTAGTGTTCTCTTTAGGATTAATCTCAATGTTTCTAGGAAGTGTTCCTTAGGGTGTATTGCTAAGTGAATTAGCAATTTTTTCGAGTTGATTCTCTATTTTTCTAATGGTAGCATTTTGACTTTGCAACTGGTTTCCCATTTGCAATACTACTTCTTCTATATACATCTTCTTATCCTTAAATTGTTGATCGTTGTTAGAGTACAGGGGATATGAAGATCTATAGTTTGTGTTCCCTGATTATTCTAACTTCCATTAGAATTTGCATGATTATTTTCCCATTGTTGGTTTCCACCCCCAGTAGTATGATTACAGTTAAATTTAAAATGGTTCTTCCAACCTGGGTTGTAAAAGTTAGAATACAGGTTGTTTATTGTATTTAAAGTCTCATATGATAAGTTAGAATCAATCATATGCCCTAATGAACTTTCCTCACTTACTGGAGTAAATTGAGGCTGGTTCATTCTAATTTTGTCCAACTTCCATGATATTACAACAACCTGAGATGCAATAATTGAAATCACGTATGCATCATGAACACTAGCTACCTTTTTAGGATTTACCCTTGTAGAGGACCATTGAAATGCATTTGAAGCCATATTTTCAATTAGCACATACACTTCATTAAATGATTTTGACATTAACGATTCACCAGCGACAGCGTCAATTATAGACCTAAGGGATCCAACTAACCCATTATAAAAAGGTTGATTGATTAATCAATTAGGCAGAGCATGGTGTAGAGACTTTCTTTGGAGTTCCTTAAATCTTTCCCAGGCTTTGTATATTGATTCCCCTTCATACTGACAAAATGAGATAATATCGTTTCTAAGTTTAGTAGTCCTTGAAGGTGGAAAATACTTAGCTAGGAATTTCTGAGTTAACTCCTCCAAATTTTTAATAGAGCCAGGTGCTAATGAGTATAACCACTTTTTAGCCTTATTCCTTAGTGAGATTGAAAAAAATCTTAGTCTAACAGCAACATCTGACATTCTATTATAATGAAATGCAGCACAGAGTTCTAGAAAACATGATAAGTATAAATAGGGATCCTCTGAAGGAGTTCCCCCAAACTAGTTTTTTTGCACCAGTAGGATAATCTCTGGATTTAGTTCAAACGATTCAGCTTCCACGATAGGGGTTTGTATATTTAAGTGAATTTCACCTATCGTAGGATTTACATAATCCCTCAATGATTTATGATGATTTTCAAAGTTATTATTTTGAATGTTTTCCATTTCCATTTCTAGTTTTTCAAGCCCTATCTTTTTTTTAATTTTTTTCATTTTTTTAACACGGGATCATAAGGCACATGTCCTACAAATCCTTTAGTTTGCATACATAACACAACATACATATAACAATTAAATAAAAAATAGTTTCAACACAAGATAACATTTTCACAAACACTTTGTTTTTTCACACAAACAGTTTTTTCACAATACTTTTTATACAAAAAGCACTTTTCACACAAAATAGTTTTTACAACACTACAATTTTCCAAGTTTAAGATTAAATACTTCAACTAAAATCATCCTAAAAGTCAAGATCAACCGTTGTGATCACCGGCTACGGCGCCATAAACTTGTTCCTTGATTACAATATACAAGAGTTTAGTCCTTTAATTTTCTTATTTAAATTTCTTCCTTTACAATGGCGCCAAAAACTTGACTTCAAAGAAAAGTAAGATTTAATTTTATTTTTAAATAGTAGAGATTTTACGCAAGTATACAACTCGTTATCATGTAATATATCACTACAATACTACTTCTACTCCTAAACTAAAATACATGGAGAAAATTAGAATGTGGGGTTGGATATATTAAAAATACTCTTCCTCACACAATAAAATTAGTTACATGTGTAAAAGTATAACAAGTAGCGAGAGAGATTATGATAAATAGGAGCAAGTATATTATTTACCCTTACTTGGTTCTATAAATAACATAGGTTAGTCTGATGCTTTGTAATCTTGTAGATGGGTTAGGCAGGGAAGATACTAGCTCTCACTCTAGAGTTCCCTCTTCTCCCTCTATTTAGGGGCTAAAATCTCATAACAAAACTTTTCACATCAAACCAAAATAGGGGCTTTAGTGTGTCACCCTAAAGTCCTCTAATTCTACACCCGTTAAACAAACATATCTCCCTATTTATTTGCACTCAACCATATGGAATACATTCTCACCCATATAATCACATGTGATTTTTATCAATAGTTGACTAAGACAATACCGCATTGGTTCTTACATGTTCTCACAACAGATTTTAACATGCAAGTTGATCAATATTGCATGTAAATGAAGAACAAAGTAAAATCATCACAATATATTCTAACTCTACTCATGTATATATCCTACACATGCATAGTAATTCATTTCAAGAGGAAAAAGTAAGGAGAACTACTCACTACACATGAAGAAATAACAACAACTTTTCATTGAACAACAATTTGAAACCATACAAACAAACTACTAAATTCAAATCAAAATACAATAAAAATAATTATCTCTAATGAAAAACAAACTCTCCTTCTATAGAAAAAACAATCTCCTAGTAATCCTCTCCAAGAACAAAGTAAAAAAAGAAAAGAAGAAATTCTCACACTCTCTCTTTCTCTCTCACCTTGTCGCCTCACTTGGGGCTAACGCCAAAGCCTTATTCTTCTTCTCCTCTAAGCCTTCTTCTCCTCCTCTAATCTTCTCCTCTTTTCTCTCTATCTTCTTCTTCAAGAGTTTCCAAGTCCTAATTATAATTTTCCAAGATATGCTTAAGTGTCTCTTCAAAAAGAGTCAACATTCGATGAATCTTTCAAAGGGTGCCCTAAGTGCCTTTTCAGTCTAAAAGACACATATCTTCCATAATAACTTCTACTAACTGATCCAAAATCTTATAGAAAGTTTATTTTATCATTCCCAATAAATTCCCATGAGACACACTTCGCAACGCTTTGAAAATCATACAAATCTAACGTTTCTTCTAGAAATTATGTCAAAAAAAGTAACAGACAGCTATGCACGCCACTGCCTGGTAGCTATGTGCCAACTGGTGGCGTCTTGGTGCCAGACATAGGTACAAAAGTATCTGGTTGGACCCATTTTGCTCTGTTATGCTCCGGTTTGACCAATTTTGCTTCGGTATGCTACATTTTGGTCCATTTTGTTCCTTTTGCTCCAATCACTCCAAATTCTTCAATTTGTTGTACCTACAACCAAAAATACAATAAAACATACATTTAAAGTGCAATATCATTATAAAATATAGCATAAAAGTGGTGCATTTCTAATTAGCAAAATTTAATTTGAATAAAGCTCTTAGGATGATAAGTCTGAAAAAGATACATTGAAAGTGAACCTAAAGAAGCCTCAATTCAAGATCTCCTTAGAAAGTGATGGAATGAGTGAATATGAGCCGATGTATGATCGGATCAACAACTATGTGCAAGTCATGACCTTAAATTTGATCTACCCCCATAAGTTCAAGATTGTGGAGGTGAAGAAAATCCAGAGAGTTGGTATGAAACTTATTAAATTTCACCGTGCTTCTCTCGCTTTTAGTTTATAAACCAATGTAAAGTTAGAAGATGATGTTTCTAATGAATTAATGGAATTACCAGTTGGATATTATTGCCCATGTGCTCAAAGTCTATTCAACAATGTTGTGTACCGAAGCAGATGCGAAAAGATAAGCTATATCTCTTTGAGAAATTTTGGAAGTTAAAATTTGAACCATCAGTTCAAAGTTGGTGTTATCAGCGGTTTTATTCGCGGCTTTATTCTCTAGTTTATTCTCAAGGCACATTTTTGTATTACCGGTGGAGGTATTCCTGATTTTAGTCTACAATTAGGTGTTATCAGTGGTAGTACTCTATATTTTTTAGGTGTTATTTTTCGGTGTATTCCACGTTCAGGCGGTGTTATTCTCGACTTAGTGTTACTGTTGGAGTTTTTCTTGTAGCTTATTCTTGTTAGTTATCTATGGTATTATTAGTAGTGGTATCTCGTGGCATATTGACTAGTTGGTAGTAATGGCGGTTGTATCCTATTTTTTTAAGGTGTTATATGTGGTGGTATTGGTTGTTGTATCCCACGGTGTATTGACGAGTCTGCACATTGGTGTTAGTAGTGTTTCACAGTGTTATTCACGGCATTAGTGTTGGTTGTATTCAAATGATTTCTAGTGTTATCTATGGTGGTACTCCAGGCTCATTCTCAACACACTCTTGGTGTTTTCTGCAGTACTATCTCGAGTGGTATTGGTGGTATTTCGCAGGTTAGCTTCGTATTTTCCTCAGCGCGTTTCCGTGAGGCTCTGTGTTATCAGTCGGTGAGTTCAAAGTTTTTATAGTGTTATTTTGACCTTAACAGATCAAGATTTTGGTGTTATGAACGGTTGTATTCAAGATTTTAATGTTATCGGTGGTTGTCTTTAGCTTTTTAGGGAGAGGCGAGGGCTTCAGATAGAGAAGAAGAGAGGCTGAGAAGAGAGATTAGGGAAAGACCAAGAGGGAGGTGATTTCGGGTGAGAGATAGTATTAGTTCCTACGATCAAATGGATTTTATTGCATCGATTATTAAAGCTATTACTGAATACTGTTCTTACTACAAAATAATAAAATGCATTGGTTAATATTCTGCCAGTTGGTTGTTTCAAAGATAACCGATGAAGTAAGCCATCGGTTAATATTTGCTTATAACTTACAGATTATTTCATCGGTTACAATTAAAAATAGTTGAAAAATAAAACACTATTCATAAGCAATTTTATATGTTTCATTTATGTCTTCGCAAATAACTAAGATAATAAATAGACACAAAACACTCAATAATTAGAATAATTTTTCAGACGTGCAAAAAGCCATTGATTTTAACGCTTTTTTTGTAACGTTATACTTTTTTCAAAGAGGGGAGTTTTATTGATAAATTAGCAAGGGTGGTTATGGTAGTTATAAAAAATAAAAGTATAGTTCATTTTAAAGAGGACAAGATAAGAAATATAATGGTTCAAACCATTTTACAAAATGTGTTCTCTAGCTCAAGATATAAGCATTCAAAGTGGCTAGGTGGTTGAGAGTCGGTGTCGGTTGCAGCCTTCGATTTTCATTTTATATATATATATATATATATATATATAATATATATATATATATATATGTATATATATATAGAATTTGGAAAGTAGTGTTTAATTTTGAAAATACGAGCCAAACCGATCCCATATCCTTAATAGTTTAAATAATCAAATCATACACTGCAAGATATGCACCTATCCCGAGGGATAAACATGTTTCTTGATTGTGAGGCTAGATTAAATAAACTAATAGATTTATGACATCTGTTTGATCTGCAAACCACTTTTATATGAGCTGAAAAGTTCCCCTACCTAATACAAAAGAATCAAGCAGACCCTTATAGTTAATTAAATCTTAAATGAACAAAGTCACTCAAGAAAACTCTCGATAAAGATCAGCGGTTTTACTCTCAATATTTCAAAATTTCAAAGTTTTCAAGGGTAGACTTAGAGAATATTAAATCGGAATGGATAAAACAAGAATAGTTATTTTTAAGAATCCAAAGGAATGAGAGGTAGTGGACGTGATGGATACATAGGAGAACCCTGGTAACTTTCCAAACTATGATTATGTGTGGACTTAATTTTGGAGTGATATTAGATGTTTTATCTTGCCAATTTTATTTTTTAGGGCTTATATTTAAATAATATTAATTATGTAAATAGTATGGAAGATAGAAAGATTTATGTCATGCCGAACGATAACCTTGGAAACATAAGACGAGTTAGGGCTTATATTGCATGACATGCAATGGCCTAAAGAGATCAAGTAAGGATTTATGTTGCACTAGGTAGACTACCTTGAAGTCCTATGGCTTTGCTATTTATTTTTAGGGAAAGTTTATTGTTGTAGAGTTGTTCGTTTCCTCATCGTGCTGCCCGCTGTGTTTGCTCCGAGTTCCTCGTTACAGCAGGTTCAGTTTTAGAAGTGTTAAATTTAAGGGATGAGAAAAGTGTCATGTTCTAGAGTTTCAAGTTTTCATTATTATTTAAATATCTTATTCAAGGGGAAATAATTAAGTTGATTAAGTGATACCGTTTAGGAACCCACTGTTCCCTCGTTCTGGCACCACTATTTTCTTCGAATTCTCTTAGTTTAGATGAATTTACTAAACTCAAATGAATGAGTTCCATAATTTCATGCAAACCATGGGAAATCTCATTAGCAACCATAGGTTACCTCCTCAGATGGATTCGCTATCATCTGATAGAGACATTTTAATTCAATTGCAATTGTTGTTTTGTGTTTTTGTTTATGATTAAATTTTGAGTTGTCTCACATTTTGATTATTATGACGATGAATTTAATTTTTTGTTTAATTTTGTTTTCATGGATATCCTAGAAGTTTCAATTTGACATGCAAGAAGAAGTAAAGCATTTAATAAATAAAGCAGTGTAAGTTACAATAAAGATAAATGCATACATGACAGTCGTCGAGTACATCCACTGAAATACTTAGCATTAAAGCATTTATAGAAGTGGTGATTAAAGTTCAGACGTATAAGTTCAACTAATGATTTTATCTTATAACTTGGTGGGTCCCTAAAAATGTTTTGGATGATTTCCTTGATCAAAGAACAATGAAATCCAATTGAAATAACCCATTAGAGTGAGGAAGTAATCAAGGCATAACCCTGAAAATCTTTCTCAAAGCTTTGTGTCCTGTTGACCTCATTTTTGATGAGGTCTTCCTTTCTTCTTTTTAGTGCTTAAGATCTAGCCTTGGGCTTTTCCTTTGACTATCTTAGAGAACTAGAATTGGGACCCGCCTTTTAGAAATTCAAACCACTTCTAAACTCCCTGCAAACTCCACAAACTTGACTATAGACCCCTAATCACCTAGAGGGTCGAAATCAAATGTGGAAGTTTAAAGGATGAGTTCCTATAGGATTCTTCGGCCTTAGGACCGCTCCAGGTGGCCTGGTCTGGTGAAGGGGCTGACTTACACTACACTTACACACTACATTTCCACACACTTCCTAAAACCACACCCATACCCAACTTGACCTTCTGACTCATGTAGGTGATTCACATGGATGGTCCTTAACCCCTAAGCCCTTGCTAAGAGGGTTAGGAACAACATAGTGAATGCCTCAAATGAGTCCTTTCATGGCTCATATGGGCTTGAAATGGCTTCATGGCTCAGCCAAAATGATTTCACCCCACTCAAATTCACCCAATCTTCAATTTCCCAAATTTTCAATTTTTGACCCCCGGGACCCTACACCTACTAAACCTACCCAAAACCCTTGAAATTACCCAAATTTTGGCAAAATTTCCAAATTACCTAAAATTTTCCAAAATCAATCCCAAACACCTCCACATCACTCAAATTGATCATCCATACCCAAAAATACCAAAAATTCCAAGAAAACCTCCCAATACCCTCCAAATACCCAAAATACCCTTCTTGGCCTAAAAATCCAAAAATTCAGAAAATTCCCAAAAAAATTCCAGAAAATCCCAAATATTCCCAATTTCATTTTGTCCAACTACACCATGGGCCAATTTTGTCAATTTACCCTACTTTTGTCAAAACCCCCAAATCGACCCATTTTAACCCAAAGTGGACCCAATGTCAAACCAAACCTACCCAATTGACCCCAATTTTGGTCCAATTCAATTCTAAACTTCAATTCAACATTCCCAATACCAATTTAGACCAAATCCAAGTCCAATTTGATTGACATTTGGATCCAATTTCACTTTGGGCCTTAAAGCCCAAATTTGGACCCATGACCAAAACTTAGCCCAAACTAACCCAATTCAACTCCAATTAACCCCAAATCTTTTCTAAACCTTCCTTAACATCCTCATAAACAAAACACTAACATGATTTGCCCAAGATTTTGACCCAAACCCCACTCAAATTCAACCCAAAATCAAAAAGCCCAAATTTGGCCCATTTACCAAATAAACCCAAATTCAACCCAATTCAAACCCAAACCACCTTAAATCTATTTCAAATTATTCATGAAACATCCCTAAACCAAAACCAACAACTATTTGGCCCAAACTTCTACAAAAATTCCCATCCATGAACACATCCTTAAACTTAAAAGCCCACTTCCCTTAAACCTTTCTAAAAGCCCATTTCCTTCAAAATTCAAAAGCCCAAATCTACCCTAAAGCCCACATGACATCTCCATTTGTCATCCATTTAATTAAATCCATTACCTAAGTCCTAAAATCATCATTGAATTATCCCAAATGAAGCTTCATCCAAATTCCCATCAAATTACCAAAAAATTTCTTAAAACCCTTTTCATGAAACAAATCAACCTTTTCCCAAGCCAAATGAAGCCATGAACAAGCCATTCTCAAGCCACATGAAGCCATGAGGGCTTTGACTTGTCATTAGTCCATTTATGGCAAGAAGAGGGGGTTCTTTCTTAAACCTCCTTTAACCCTTTTTTACCTTAATCATGTCACACACTAAACCATGTTTAGCCACCTCATCATGGATGGAGACTTCACCACTCCTTCTAAGCTGACCTAAATGATTCCCTCAGCTCAAAATCAGAGCTTGGAAGGGTGCACCAAGCCCAAAATGGTGGGTTGACCCAAATCAAGCCAAAGTGAGCCTTCTCCCATTCCATTTAAATCAAACTCCTTTACACATGTCAAACCTCAATTGCCTACACTAAACCCCAGCCCTGACCCACCCGACCAAGATGGTGACCATTGCTCGGCCGGCCGGCCACCAGTGCCGCCGGAAAACACCATGGCCGAGAGCTCACATGTGAGCCAACATTGAAATTCTCACTTGCCGAGCCGCCCCATGCCCAGTGGTCACCATGGCCGATCTTCTCCTCACCGCAGCAGCTCGATCCCAAGCCCTAACTCCCTCCGAGAGGCCTTCCACCCTCTCCTATTTAAACTCCACCCCTCTCGGCCATGAGAGGAGCTGAAAACAAAACCTTAAGGAAACTCGCCAAAATCACTCCGCATCACTCTCTACACATAGAGCACCCGATCCCCACCGAATTCCAGCCCCAATTCCTTCTAGCTGAGCCCAATTTCGAGCTCAAACTTTAGCCCAAAAACCAGGACACTTCTCTACAGTGAGCCAATTCCCAAATTGATTGGCTCTACACCTTCACCGCACCAAGGGAAGGTGTCCACCACCAAAAGCCCCATCTCCAGAGCCACCCGCTTGCTCCAGCCTCCAAGCTTTGTGGATCGGGCTTGGTCGAAATCATATCCGGACAATTCACTGCACTCGGAGACTTCATCCGGAGCTTCTCGGGACCCAATCGAAGGTGCAACAACTCTCGATCGAAGCCACACTTCTCCGAGCCAAGGTATGAGCTAACTCTCCATCCCGAGCTTCGGAGATTCTTCATTTCGAATGCCTTAGTTTCAATGCATGTTAGCCGTATAGATGTGTTCGTCTCTTCAAGACGAATCCATAGAGCATAAGAACATGAAAATCCATCGAGAATCGAGCGAGATCTTAGTGGATTTAGTGTGGACGGCTCTCGGGCGAGAACACTTGGGGACGATGAACGGATGCCGTCCATTCGATACACGCGCGCACGGACGGCCGGGATTGCGTCGGACCGAGGAGACGGTACGAGAACCGCGGGGCCCGGCTGCCGACTCGTGTGACGGCGTCGAATGGGAGCGCGACGCGTGTGCGTTCGGAGCTGCCGAGGTTTCGCTAGCGCCGCGTGGATAAATAGAAAATTAGGGTATTTTCTTATTTATTTAATTCCCTAAACTTCAAAAATCCATATTTTTGTGTAGAAAAATCACAAAAATAAAATAAAAATACCCTCTTGCTCAGTGAACAGAGGAGAATAATGTGGAAAAGAAATCATTTAATTTCATTAAGTATTTTATTTTTTATGATTTATTTACTCTCTGCATACATTTAATTATCCATGCTTGTATACAATTCACCATAGCATGAGACCATAGGGCTTTTGAAGCCTCTGAACTTGGGAACATTCCCTGAATTTTTCAAGGTCAGAGGCCATCTCTGTGAAAAGTTATTTATTTTTCAAATGCATGTTGCTGTTTTGAGTATTTTAATTCCAAAAATTAGCATGTTGTGAAATAAATTCTAGAAATATTTGGTGATGTTCCTTATGACCAGAGAACTCTAGGAAAAATAGGACTCGAGTTAATTCACTCGGATTAACCCCAATCGGCTTAAACACCCAAAATAGGTCTTTAATTAATTAGAGTTAACCAGGTATCAAATTGACTTGAAATCAATTCTCCACTGACCTTTAGGATCAGAGGAATCCACCATAAAAATTTGAAGTCAATTGGACTTGGTTAGCCCCACTAATTGGGTTGATTAAGTCACTTAGCCATTTTAAACTTTAAAAATTCATAACTTTTAAAATACTTTTCAAAAATTCACCAAATTGGTTTTGGAGCCTCTCTCGATATCAGGGGAATCTAAGAAAATTAAAATTTCAATTTTCTATAAAAGTTGATTTTTAATAATATTTTAATATTTTTAATAATTAAAAAATAATAAAAATCGCAAAAATAATAAAATTCACCAAAATGTCACATTTTGAATTTTAATCACTTAGGAACAAATCCCACATTTTTCCTAGGCCTATTTAGTGAGATATTGAATTTTAAAGCCCTAGGGTAATTTTAAAATTAAAAAAAATGTATTTTCTAGCATTTTCACTAAAATAATTATTATAAATCATAGAAAAATTAGAAAATTGCAAAATTTATTTCTCTGGTTTCCTTGATATCAGAGAGATTTTTGAAAAATATAAAATTCATTTTTCAACATTTATTTTATTTTAAAATTAATTAACACTCCAAAACTCAAAATAATTATAATAAAAATAATATAATTCAAAAAATCACCAAAATTGGTCCAAGTGCTTCTCTGGTCATTAGGAATGTCCCCTAATTTTCTTAAGGACAAAAACTTTCCCTTGGTCATGTTATCAAATTTTCCTTGAAAATCTCTATTTTCCACCAAAAATAATTATATAAATAAATTAAATACAGAAAAATCACATTTTCTCCTCTCATGTCTTTATTGACATATGAGTGAAGTCACATAAAAATTTCAAGTTCATTTGAGTTCAATTTAGTGAGTTATGAAATTATTAAGCTTAAGGGGTAAAATGGTAATTAAACTTTTAACCCTTAATTAAAACTTTAGGTTTAATAAAAAATCAACAAGTAAAATATTTGATCTTAATCTGATTTGGATGATTGAAATTTAAATAATTAAAGGGTAGAAACCCATTAAATAATTTCAAAATGATTAAACTTTAATTAAATAATGGATTAAATTTGGAAGAATAATAAAATTGGAATCATTAAAATAAGGGATATTTATTAGGAAGAGATTTATTCTTTAATTTAAAAATCCCTAAATTAATCATCTCATTAATATTCAACTCTTAATTAAAATGATAATTCAAATTCAAAATATTAAAAGACTTAATTAAATTATTAAACTCTTTTAAAATTTCAATTAAAATTAAAAATAAAGTAAATTAAAAATAAATTTAAATTAAAATTAAATTAAATTTAATAATTAAATTAAATTAAGACAAATTAAATTAAATTGAATTAAATTAAACAATTAAATTAAATTAAATTAAATAATTAAATTAAATTAAATCAAATCAAATTAATTAAACATCAAATCAAATTAAATTAAATTAAACTAAATATAAAGCAACTTGAACACTATTCCAAATTTAAACCCTTTAACTTAAATCAAATCATTTGAATACTAATTTACCCTTGAAAGCTTTGATTATTATAACTCCTAAATGGAACATCAAATGAAGTGTTATCTCACTCATAGGATATTCAAATGTCCTAGTTCACCGAGCAAGTTAACAAGACTTGAAAACCTCGGACGATCGATTCATTTATATAATTAAATTCATTTGTACTTAAAACAATCCTCGAAATATTGAAAAGATGTTTAAGATTCTTCTTAAGCACTTCCTCAATATGATAGGATATTTATAAGAACAATTGGACTTAATTGTCCTTTGATGATGAAAATCGTCCTCAAACAACAAAAAACTCAAAGAACCTAGACGTCATAGGAGATGACTAGCTATAGGATTAGGAATTTGGTAGAAAACCATAACCTTTCCCTTAGCTTTACCTAGGAACTTGCTTAAATATTCTAATTGTGTTTTAAGTGCAGCTTGGGATGACGGGAAGACCCTCCAGGTACGCTTTTATTTTATTGTAATTTACTTTCTTGCAATTTACTTTCTTGCAATTTACTTTATTGCAAATGCACTTTACTTTTCTTGCATGATAAAACAACTGTTGCATGAAAACCCACACCTTTAGGATAGACCCTAAAACCGAAACCAAAACTAAGTTAAAAGTCATTGCAAGATAAAATTCACCGCCACAACATTTCAAAATATAAAACAACTCAAAATTTAATCACAAACGGAACACAAAACTACAATTACAACTAAATTAAAACGTCCCGTTGGATGATCGGGAATACCTCGGATGATGTAACCTACGTGTTGCTAACGGGATTTCCCACGGTCTAAATGAAAGTGTGGAACTCATTCAGTTGAGTTTAGCAAATTCATCCGGACTAAGTGAATCCGATAAAAATAATGATGCCGGAAGGATGGAACCGCGGGATCTTAACCGGTGTCGTTATAATCAACTTTAAGATTTGTTTTAAATAAAACATAAAAAACACCCGGAAATTAAGATTTTCTCTAAACCAAAACACTTTTCTTAACTCCCGATTTATGATTTCTAAAACTAAACCTCTCGCAACAACAAGGAGCTCGGAGCATGGTGGGCAAGCACGACCATCGTCATCAGCAAAACCCGAGTCTACTTCAAAGAAAACTTTCCTAGAATTAAAACAACCAAGCCATAGGACTTCGAGGTAGCTTGCTCTAGTGCAACATAAATCCTCAACTCTTCGTTAGGCATTTGCATTGCAAATTAAGCCCTAACCGGTCTTAGGATTCCGAGGTAGTCGTCCGATACGACAATAAACCCTCACATCTTCTAGTGCTATTTGTTTGATTTTATCATACAAATATAAGCCCTAATTAATTGAAATTGGCAAGATTGAAATATCAAATAAACATTAGGACTTTCCTAAATTCAAGCCAAACGATAGGATAGTCGGGAAATTATCGAAGTTCACTTCGAATCAGCTGATTTCTCCTACCTTTCTTCCTTTGCATTCACAAAACAAAATGTTCCAAAAATTTGATCCATTCCCTATTGAAACTCCAAAATTCAATCTTTGAAAACCTTAAACTTTGAAATTCTTGAGAGCAGAATCATCGATTATTATCGAGAGTTTTCTTAGGTGATTCCCGTCACTTAAGATGTAATTAACTATAGGGGCTTGCCCTTATAGGAAATTTTATAGAACCTGTGTAATATAAACCCCGTTTAATGTTTTCATATTAAGCAGGGGAAACTTGTCGGCTTATAAAATTGGTTCGCGGACCAAACGGATGTCACTAATCTTCTAGTTTATTTAATCAAGCCCCACCATCAAGCAAGGTGTCTATCCTTAGGGATAGATACACGGTTTGTGGTGCGGTGCTCGTTTATATAAACTATTTGGGATGTGAGGTTAGTTTAATCTCATATCTTAAAACCTTCAAATTTAAAATTATTTTCAAAATCAAATACTACTTTTCAAATTATTTATTTTAATTAAATTAAAAATTCGCCGACATGATTTCTGTTAGGCGACCCCTCTTCAAAATAAAACACGACCTAAAAATATGCCGATAGGATTTCTGGCGACTCCGCTGGGGAAAATTCCTCTCTCCATTATAATCAAATAATTCTGCTTTCAAAAATCGGTAGTGTATCCATGTTCCTAATGGATCAAACTACCCTTCTTTCCGTTGGAATACTATGTTCATTTCTATCTTGAACAAGTATAGCCAACATTCTCTCGGATTTAGGAGCCACTGTTTAAACACCCCTAAACAGAGAGGTTCCGAGATCCTTTTACCTCATTTCTGAGGTGGGGTGGACCCCCGATAGGTGTTAGTTTAGGAGTGATCCTTCGAGTCGGGAAGTCTTGCTTAAGACTTTCTTTTCCTTTCAGAATCGGATTCCTTACCTTCTCTACACCTTTCGAACATTCCGTTCTAAATAAACAAACCCTCTAATAAGTGATTCTTTTAACAAATGATAAATACATGAACAAAGAATGAGTTCGGACTCTTTTCAATTCCTTTCTTTTCGTCCCGAAGAAAAGAAGCATAGCTTGGGACCGACAACCGAATCTACCTTGCAGAAATGGAAGCCCCGAAACCGATTTTCTCCTTCACCAACGGACCGGACTTCGCCGTCTATAAGGATGAACTCGCCCGACAATGGGGTCATCCGATTCGGACGGGGATTTGAAAACACGAACGTCAAAGTCACCGACGTCTCCCTCTTTGCACTGACGAACAAGGTATCTGAAGCTAAGGAATCACTGCTTGAGTTCAACCTTAAGTCGACCCAAGAGTTTCCTCCCCTGCAAAGGGTCCCGACTAGGAAGAGTACTGCTATCCGCAGGAGGACTGTTCTCACTACCCCCACTGGTCTAGTTGTTTCTGCACCTACCCCGACTTCTCGCCAAATCAAAGGGGAAAGAAATCCGTAACTATGGTAAACCCGTTACCGTGGAGGGTACGGATCTTCCCGTAAGACCTTCGTCTTCGAAATCGGGTCCAGTTCGAAGATTCCTTCGCCGACAAAGACCCAAAGAAGAAATAGAAATAGAAGGATCGCCGTGGAAGCCGTAGCCGCCGAGATTGCCTTCCCGGAGGAAATTCCGAGTTGCCGTAATATACACCGTTACCGTAATATACACCACCGCTCGACTACATACCACTTTTGGGAGGAAGCAGGTTCCATCCCCTCTCCGCCGCAGAGGATGAGGAGAATGTTCGCAAGATTGTCGCCATATTACCACAAGCCCGCATACTACAACGATAGCCGCAAGAAAAGAATCGAACTACGCCGTTCGCTCGACCGCAAACTTTGGTAGAAAAGCTAGCAAAGAAGGAAAATTGCCCCGTGTCGGAAATTCTACGAAGGATAGGGCGGGTGCCAGTCAAATCCCGTCTTGGGCCCCGAGTAGAACCCGCCGTCATGATAGAAAAGCCAAGCAAGAGAATGAAGGCTAGCCCGCCTGTCGTAGTATCATGATTATAGATTAGGGAGGATACCACCTTCCAGCATTTGGCCGATAGACCATCTGGTCATAGACCTTCGTCGCTAGAAGGATGGTGTGGCGTCCCACTACGGGGCGACTGAGACCGAAACAGCAGCCCGAGAGAGAAAGTCTCGCCGGAGGCTGGAATCGAAGAAAGTGCTACCGCGATGAAGGGGACTCATGAAAAAGGACCCGGCAACCATCGCATGACAACCACAAAGATACACGAAAGCTCCGCTAGAAGATGCCATGGAAAAGTTGAGAACCGACATCCGACGGTTGGCAAAAGAAAGAGAAGAAAAGTTCGGAGATGAGATCGACTCATCGGAATTCATGGACAACGAATATGCGGAAATCAACATGGTCGAGACACGAGCTTCATCAGCTTCTCAAGGTGCTCCTGCAGCCGCAGAAAGAGAGGAGCCGGAACTGATGAAGAGACGACTTCAGGAAAAAGACGACACAATCGCTCAAATGGCGAAGAGGATGGAAGAGATGGCCATAGCTCTGGCCACTCTCCGCAGTCAAGTACAACCACATGGAGAGACACCCCCGAAGTCATTCACATCGTAGACGGAGGAAAGGAGATTACATCCGTCAATGGGGATGACCACCGAAAAAGGATACAACACAAAGTATGATCCCCGAAAAGGATATCAAGAACTTGGTAGAGCAAAGAAGTGCGAGAGGCCCTAGCACAATCAAAGAACGGGACATCCATTCGGACGGGTAGACCTTACCCAGAAGAATTCGACGTTGTCCAGTACCCGAAAGGCTTCGTACCACCTCTGTTTAAGACCTTCGACGGAACCGGGAACCCCCGACAAGCATGTTGCACACTTTCGTGCCGCTTGTTGCAATGCCGGCGGGAGCGATGCGCTACTCTTCCGACAGCTCGTCGTCAGTCTGTCGAGAATCGCCTTCGACCGGTATGCGGAACTACCCAACGGTTCGTTGAAGACATTCTCGTAGCTAGAGAGCCTCTTCATTAAGCGATTTGCCGGAGCTCAAGCACCACATCACTATAGGTGATTTAGTGGTAGAGAAACAAAGGCCGAATGAAACTCTAGTGGATTACATACTTCGATGGAGAAATTTAAGTATGAAGTGTGAACCACAACCGCAAGAACAACATGCGGTCGGCATCTTGCTTAAAAGCATTCACGGCCCGATAAAGCACTTCTCCTCAAGGGATTCACTATTAAGACTTTTGAGAAGTTGTTAAGCAAGGCCGGAAGCTTGCAAGAAGAGGCGAAGCAATTAAGTTTTGCCGACAAGACGGACAAGCGAAGCCGGTGAAGACTTTCGAAAAGAAATCCTGGGTCGTTGCAGCGAGTTGACAAAGGCAAACAACCGATGCAAATACCACCGAACGGCCGCAAAGAACCACAACAAAATTACCAAGAACCCCGGTCCAACTATCGATCGTCTCCGCAAGATGAACAACCGTCTCGTCCGCAACGTACATCGAGGGAGCTTCGAGCGGAGAATATCCGTTCAAAAATGAAGCAAGTACCAAAGATGTTCCGTAGCTTAATGAAAACTCCAGATTTCCAACTGCCGCAGCCCAAAAGACCGGAGGAAGTCAACAAGAAAGGTGATCCCAACTTTGCCCCTACCATCGAATGCTTGGGCACAAGATGAAGACTCGCATTACCTTCAAAAGTTGGCTCAACGACAACCTTCGGAAAGGAAATATAACAATCCCGAAGGAGTACATGAAGGAACCCCGTAAAGGAGGTTCCGTCAATGTTATCTCAACCGATCCCGTCATTCCGATAGATCCCTATGCAACCGACGATGGATGGACTACCGCTCGGACGAGATCTTCGAAGAAGATTTTAGACAACATCCGAACCGCTTCGGTGCGAGCTTCAATTCGTAGTTCGAGACCTGTTAAGCCGGTACTATCACTTGCGATAGAAGAACCACCTCGACAGAGACAATCGAAGAGAAGAAGAAAATTGACGAAGAAGAGGGGACCGAGACTCCTAAGGCTAGACTAGGGGCCGCTTATCCTAGGATAGTTGTTTCCGATTCGGGGAGAAATCCCTCGAACCTCTCGATTTTGTATGATTATCTCGCTCACTTCGGTGGGATCATATAATGATAAGGGTGATGGCGTTGGCTACGTTTTGACTCGTTTCTAACGATTACGTAACTAGCGACAATCCGGGCGTCGATTTCGATACCAACAACAATTCTCAAATCATACAAGATCTCGACGATCAAAATGACGAAGAAGGCATCCATCAAGGAGGCTACGAGAGTTCAACAAGCAACGGATCTATCTCGTGAGTTTCGAGGAGCTCCAGCTTACAATAGAGTTAGAGCCTTCGCATTTGGAAGATAATCCGAAGAGCCAGTCATTCCGATTCGGGAGGAGACACCGACAAACTCAATACTAGATTCGAAGAAATTACGAAGTCAACCTAAGAAGTGGAAAAGTTCTACCTCCAAGAATGGGTCCAAAAGACAAAGGAAAGCGGTGGTTGTTCAAGAAGAACCAACCCCGGCGGAAGACATACCCGTTCGAGAAGAAGCCGAGACGCATGAGAACAAAGTGGACTACAACGTGCTAGCCCATCTTAGGAAACTACCGGCCAACCGAGCATTTATGATGCTCTCATCTTATCAAAGGAGATGAGGGAAGCTCGATCAAGGCCTTACTTGATCCGGAAATTTGCTTAGCTCAAATGGCCGTGAGATTCCTTAGATGAGGTTTGCTCGTTAAAGGAACAGCGAGGTGTCACCTTCACGTACAATGACCTACTACTTGGGACGACGAGATCACAACCGATCGTTGTACATTTCGGTTACGATTGGGAAGTTTACGCTCTCCGCAGTTTTGGTGGATCCAGGAGCATCAATCAATATAATGAGTCTTCGAACACTAGCATACTTGGAAATTGATGCTCGTGAGCTCGAAGCGTACAAAATGTTATTAAGAGGATTCAACCGTAAAGGAGAAAGAGCCCTCTGGTCAATAACGCTACCGATGAAGACCGGTGATTTAGCAAAGACAACCGCAAAATTTCATATAATCGATTCGAAACGTCGTTCAACGCTCTACCTGGGCCGACCATGGATACATGAAAACAGGATGGTACCATCATCTCTACACCAAGTGCATCAAGTACTACGATGGAGGGGAACAAGTGCATCAAAGGTGACTTACAACCATTCTCCGTACATGAGATTGGAGTCCATGAAGATGCAACTTATTATGCACCGCCAAAGAAAACAATCTTCTCCGGAGATACCATAACAAATGAAGCAAAGAAAGTTCGGACAACGAAGAACCCGAAGTTCTAGTCCAACAACCACTCACCACTCCCTTCCGGCGAGATGGTGAAGGTTTCTCCACAACTCGCATCCGAGGTCGAGGCCGGGGACGAGGCCGTGGTAGAGACACTAGGACAATTGGACGTAAGAAACCAACCATCAATGTTGATTGGGATGATAGTTCCGAAGAAGAAAAAGAAATCAAGCAAGAAGCAAGCAACAATAAGTCGAAAGAAGCCGCAATACAAGATCTCCCTCGAAGATGAAAAGAACGAAGAATACAAATCAATGTACGAGAAGATTAACCACTACGTACATACTATGACCCTAACTCCGATCCATTCTAATAAGATCGAGGGTATGGAGGTCAAAGAGGTACGTAGTGACGGTGCAAAGCCGATCAAATTCTACCGTGGTGCTTCTTCCTCCAAAACCGAAAATAATGTACAATTCGAAGATGTCACTTCATCGAATTAATGGAATTACCTTTTGAGTGGTACTCTCCCCGTGTTCAAAATTTAATTCAACGTGGTTTCTTACCTCGACAATGGACAAAAGGCCAATCACAACATTTTGAAAAGTTATGGAATAACTCCGGCCGTCCTCCCAATTCAAAGTATGGACTCGGATTCGGCACGCAGGGTCGGCTGACGATACCGAATTTTGCTTGGTTGTCACTTGCAAGTCCAATGAAAACTCGCATGGAAACTACGTACAAACTCGAAGATTTACAAATTGGAGACGCTCCACCGAATTCGAAGAAGAAATCAAATCTACAATAGATGAGTTAACGGAAGTTAACTTGGGTACTAGCGAAGAGCCTAGACCTACCTTTGTTAGCTCCTTACTCAATAAAGAAGACTCCGAAGAAATAATCAAATTGTTAATGGAATTTAAGGACTCGTTTTGCTTGGAACTACGATGAAATGCCGGATTAGCCCCGTAGGTTGCAGTCCATAAGTTAGAGTGGATCCTACTTCGTTCCAGGCCGTACAAGGTCCCGAAGAATGCGTCCGGAAATCGAACAACAAGTCATACCGAAGTTAAAAAGCTAATAGACGCTAAATTTGTCCGTGAAGAACAATACCCGACTTGGCTAGCCAATGTAGTGCCAGCCGAAAGAAGAATGGTCGATCGAATTTGTGTGGACTTCGGAGATTTAAACAAGGCATGTCCAAAAGATGAATTCCCTCTACCAATTCCAGAACCGATGATCGATATTGCTTCGACACATGAAATATTCTCATTCATGGATGGATCTTCGTGATACAACCAGATAAAAATGGCTCCGGAGGATGAAAAGCTTACAAGCATTCGTAACGCCGATCGGAGTATTTTGCTACACAGGTGATGCCATTCGGACTCGAAGAACGCAGGAGCAACTTACCAAAGAGCAATGACAAGAATTTTTGATGATCTCATCCACAATCAAGTCGAGTGCTACGTGGACGATGTCGTCATCAAAAGCAAAGTAAAGGAAAACCACTTCGTATGATTTGAGAATTGTTTTCGAACGATTAAGACAATTTAACCTTAAGATGAATCCCTTAAAATGCGCCTTCGGCGTCACCCCCGGAAATTCTTAGGATTCGTTGTCCGACATCGTGGAATTGAAATCGACCCGGAGAAGATTAAAGCCATCTTAGAAATGCCGCCTCCCAAAACCTTAAAACAATTACGATCTTTTCAAGGGAAGCCGGCATATCTTCGACGCTTTATCTCAAACCCGTCAGTAGGTGTCAGCCTTTCTCGGCACTAGTTAAAAAGGACGCCAAATTTATTTGGGAAGAGAAATGCCGTAAGGCCTTCGAAGACATTAAACAATATTTAATGACACCTCCTCGTCTCGAGCAGCCTCGGCCTCGTGTAGACCACGATACTTTACACCGCGGCTTTAGACGACTCTCTCGGAGCCCCGTTAGCCTGTGTCAATGATGAGGGTAAAGAAAATGCTCTTTACTACTTAAGCCGTCGTTTACTTCCGACGGAAGTAAGGTATCCCGCAATTGAAAAGCATTGTTTGGCCCCGATCTTCGCCGCTCAAAAGCTCGTGCACTACATGCTTTCTCATAAGGTCAACTTGATTTCGAAGTTTAATCCATTGCAATACTTGATGACTCGTCCAATACTTTCCGGCGGACTTGCCGGATGGTCAATGATATTATTGCAATTCGATATAACTTTCGTGCCTCTCGCGTGCCGTAAAGGGACAAGTCTTAGCAGACTTCCTCGCAAAGACACCCTTTCGCCGCCGAATCTCCTCTCAATGACGATCTCGCCGGATGAACAAATAATGAACCTAGAAGACCCCGATGATCGACGTTGGGAATTGTATTTCGACGGAGCATCTTCAGCACACAAAGACGAAGAATCGCAAGTGATAGTGCCCGGTAAGGCAGAATCGGGCTAATCTTTATAACACCGGAGCGGGGGATGTTAAGATACTCCTACCACTCGACGAACCGTGTACAAACAACGAAGCGAATACGAAGCCCTCATAACGGACTCGGAATTAACCATTCAAATGGGGATAACGTACATCAACATCTACGGGGATTCACGATTAATCATTCAACGAGATCGCCGGACAATACAGAATTTTTAAACCAAGACTCGAACAATACTTCCAAGTATGCCATACAAATTGTTGAACGGATTCCAAATGTGACAATCTACAAAATTCCTAGAAAAGGGAATGCTTTAGCAGATGCTTTAGCCCGTCTCGCAAAAGAATTTGCCTGTTTGCAAGATGAATCAGTGGAAGTGTCGGTTCACGGACGTCGAGTCCTATCACGACTCGACATAGACACAATACACAAATCGAAAAAGAAAAAGAATCAGTTGCAAGAAGTGACGTAAAACACGTAAGATTGGCGACGACCATTGATGGACTACCCGCAAACAGAAAGCTACCGGACGATAGGTCGCTAGCCCATCGTATCAAGAAAAGAACTCGTCCTACGCATTAATAAACAACACATTATACGAAGGTCTTTTGATCAAATGTGGCTAAGGTGCCTAAGCGGGTCCGAGGCCCGTGAAATTGTTAAAGAGGTGCATTCGAGACTCGTGGCGCTCACCGACGGGTCCAAAGATGAAAATGAAAATTAAAAGACTAGGGTACTACCGGCCCTCGATGATGACCGACCGCATGAAAATCGCCAAGAGCCGTCACCAATGCCAAGTGCACGGAGTGGTTCTACACCAACCTCCAAATGTGCTACACCCGACAATTGCGTCGTGGCCATTTGAATGTTGGGGCACAGATATAGTGGGTCCGATAGAACCACCATCTTCGAAAGGACATCGTTTCATTCTTGCAGCTACAGATTACTTTTCCAAGTGGGCAGGCAGGCCCACTTAGAGAAGTGAAAGCACACCACGTGCTACGCTTTTCAAGAACCAAGTTGTCTACCGTTTCGGAGTGCCGCGCAGGATCATTTCGTATAATGGGTCGCATTCGAAGCACACAAATCAACAATTTTGTCGTGAGACACGGAATCGACCGGCGATACTCGACAATTTACTACCCAAGAGCAAACGGCCTCGCCGAGGCTTTTAATAAAACTCTCGTTCAAATCTTAAAGAAAACCTTGGACGATAATAAGAGAAATTGGCACGAGAAATTGTTAGAAGCCTTATGGGCCTACCGGACAACCTTCGTAACTCCTACTCAAGCTACACCTTACGCTCCGGTGTATGGGTCCGAGGCGAGTGTTACCTTTAGAGGTTCAACTTCCTTCACTCGGAATTGCAGCTTGCAAACAAGATCACGACGAAGAAAACGCCGATTACGACTCGAAGAATTAGAAAGCTTGGAAGGGAAAAGACTTGCAGCCGCAACGGAATTTAGAACTATATCAAGCTAAGATGGTTCAAGCCCATGACAAACCGGTCCGCCCAAGAACCTTCAAAGTTGGTGATTTAGTTCTCGTTCTCAAGAGACCTATTCTTGCACACCGCAAGATAGGAGGAAAATTTGAACCCACTCGGGAAGGACCGTTTGTGGTTGAAGCAAGATACTCGGGAGGTTCCTACCAGCTAGTGAATTGCCGTGGAGAGCGACATATGCTTCCAATCAACGGACGATACTTGAAAAAATATTACGCTACCTGATGTTTCGAAGGAATGAATTCTTCATCCCTAAGAAACACGGGTGAAGTAATTACTTATGATTGGGTCCGAACCCAAAAATAATAAAATGTGCTAAAATAAATAAAATCGTGATAATTAAGTTTTCCTTGTTTTCTTTTTCAAATCAAAATCTCTTTCCGGATCTTATCCTACTTCATTCCTGTTAAATTCGAAAATATAAAAAAAAAAATCTGAAAAATGACAAACACTAAGTTCACATGAACATTAAATAAACAACAAAATAAAATTTGAACCATTAAAAGATAAACGAAATCAACTTCAAAATCAAATTCCATCCTTCCAAATTCCGAATCAAATTTCAATCTTTTCAAATCTCAAATCAAATTCTCAATCAAATTCCAAATCCACTCTCGATCAAATTTCAAATTTGATCTTCCCAAATCTCAAGTCAAATCCTCAATCAAAATCTAAATCCAATCTCGATCAAGTTTCAAACTTGATCTTTCAAATTTCAAGTCAAATCTTAAATCAAGTTTCAATCGAGTTCAAACTCATCCTTCCAAATTTCCAAATTTCCAAATTCAATCTTTCCAGGCTTCAAGTCTCAATCAAATTCAAATTCAATCTCTATCAAATCTCAAATCCGATCTTCTAGATCTCACATCAAAATTCAAAACTTTTGGGTCGAGGATTTTACATCCAAGACCGCATCGCTTTAGGATTCTCTTCCTATCGCACCGAAATACATCAAAATTCAAAACTTTTGGGTCGAGGATTTTACATCCAAGACTCGCATCGCTTTAGGATTCTCTTCCTATCGCACCGAAATACATCAAATTCAAACCTTTTGGGTCGAGGATTTTACATCCAAGACCGCACTCGCTTTAGGATTCTCTTCCTATCGCACCGAAATACATCAAAATTCAAACTTTTGGGTCGAGGATTTTACGTCCAAGACCGCACCGCTTTAGGATTCTCTTCCTATCGCACCGAAATACATCAAAATTCAACTTTTGGGTCGAGGATTTTACATCCAAGACCGCACCGCTTTAGGATTCTCTTCCTATCGCACTCGAAATACATCAAATTCAAACCTTTTGGGTCGAGGATTTTACATCCAAGACCGCACCGCTTTAGGATTCTCTTCCTATTGCACTGAAATACACCAAAATTCAAACTTTTGGGTCGAGGATTTTACATCCAAGACTGCACTGCTTTAGGATTCTCTTCCTATTGCACTGAAATACATCAAATCAAAATTCAACCTTTGGGTCGAGGATTTTACATCCAAGACCGCACTGCTTTAGGATTCTCTTCCTATTGCACTGAAATACACCAAAATTCAAGACTTTTGGGTCGAGGATTTTACATCCAAGACCGCACTCGCTTTAGGATTCTCTTCCTATTGCACCGAAATACATCAAATCAAAATTCAACCTTTGGGTCGAGGATTTTACATCCAAGACTCGCATTGCTTTAGGATCATTTCCCTATCGCAATGAAGTACATCACATCAAAATCAAACTCTCGAGGTCGAGGATTTTACATCCAAGACTACACTCGCTTTAGGATTCTCTTCCTATTGCACTCGAAATACACCAAAATTCAAGACTTTTGGGTCGAGGATTTTACATCCAAGACCGCACTCGCTTTAGGATTCTTTCCCTATTGCACCGAAATACATCAAATCAAAATTCAACCTTTCGGGTCGAGGATTTTACATCCGAGACCGCATCGCTTTAGGATCTTTTCCCTATCGCAATGAAATACATCACATCAAAATCAAACTCTTGAGGTTAAGGATTTTACATCCAACACCACTTTGCTCTGAGATATCCTCTCATTGCAACGATTCAATCTAATCAATTCAATTTTCTTTCGAGGTTGAAGATGTTACATCTAAAACCTCAGAATTCCAATTTTCATTTCAAATCAAATCCTTCAAATTAATTTTGACAAACTTCAATCTAAATTGAAACTCCAAACTAAAATTTAAACTCACACATCAAAACTTAAACTAAAACAAAATAAAATCTAAATCGAAATTCCCCGCATCATGTGATTTGGGATTTACCTCCTTTTCCTTTCCCCAGCGAGAGTTCAAGAATCTCCGGTTCCAGAGATATACTTGACACTCCCCAGCAGAAACTCTTCTACTTCGTCCTAAGTTCGTCACTTGGACATCTGTGTTGGTTTTGTTGATCGCTTCGGTCAACACCAATACGCGCGGTGTGCTCCGTCACTCACCACACCTATTGGGGTCCATTTGTCGACCTCATTTTCGATGAGGTCTTCCTTTCTTCTTTTTAGTGCTTAAGATCTAGCCTTCGGGCTTTTCCTTCGACTATCTTAGAGGACTAGAATCGGGACCCGCCTTTTAGAAATTCAAACCACTTCTAAACTCCCCGCAAACTCCACAAACTCGACTATAGACCCCTAATCACCTAGAGGGTTGAAATCAAATGTGGAAGTTTAAAGGATGAGTTCCTATAGGATTCTTCGGCCTTAGATCGCCCTGCGGCACCTGGTCCAGTGAAGGGCCGACTTACACTACACTTACACACTACATTTCCACACACTTCCTAAAACCACACCCATACCCAACTTGACCTTCGACTCATGTAGGTGATTCACATGGATGGTCCTTAACCCCTAAGCCCTCGCTAAGCAGGGTTAGGAACAACATAGCTGAATGCCTCAAATGAGTCCTTTCATGGCTCATATGGGATTAAAATGGCTTCATGGCTCAGCCAAAATGATTTCACCCCACTCAAATTCACCCAATCTTCAATTTCCCAAATTTTCAATTTTTGACCCCCGGGACCCTACACCTACTAAACCCACCCAAAACCCTTGAAATTACCCAAATTTTGGCAAAATTTCCAAATTACCTAAAATTTTCCAAAATCAATCCCAAACACCTCCACATCACTCAAATTGATCATCCATACCCAAAAATACCAAAAATTCCAAGAAAACCTCCCAATACCCTCCAAATACCCAAAATACCCTTCTTGGCCTAAAAATCCAAAAATTCAGAAAATTCCCAAAAAATTCCAGAAAATCCCAAATATTCCCAATTTCATTTTGTCCAACTACACCATGGGCCAATTTTGTCAATTTACCCTACTTTTGTCAAAACCCCCAAATCGACCCATTTTAACCCAAAGTGGACCCAATGTCAAACCAAACCTACCCAATTGACCCCAATTTTGGTCCAATTCAATTCTAAACTTCAATTCAACATTCCCAATACCAATTTAGACCAAATCCAAGTCCAATTTGATTGACATTTGGATCCAATTTCACTTTGGGCCTTAAAGCCCAAATTTGGACCCATGACCCAAACTTAGCCCAAACTAACCCAATTCAACTCCAATTAACCCCAAATCTTTTCTAAACCTTCCTTAACATCCTCATAAACAAAACACTAACATGATTTGCCCAAGATTTTGACCCAAACCCCACTCAAATTCAACCCAAAATCAAAAAGCCCAAATTTGGCCCATTTACCAAATAAACCCAAATTCAACCCAATTCAAACCCAAACCACCTTAAATCTATTTCAAATTATTCATGAAACATCCCTAAACCAAAACCAACAACTATTTGGCCCAAACTTCTACAAAAATTCCCATCCATGAACACATCCTTAAACTTAAAAGCCCACTTCCCTTAAACCTTTCTAAAAGCCCATTTCCTTCAAAATTCAAAAGCCCAAATCTACCCTAAAGCCCACATGACATCTCCATTTGTCATCCATTTAATTAAATCCATTACCTAAGTCCTAAAATCATCATTGAATTATCCCAAATGAAGCTTCATCCAAATTCCCATCAAATTACCAAAAAATTTCTTAAAACCCTTTTCATGAAACAAATCAACCTTTTCCCAAGCCAAATGAAGCCATGAACAAGCCATTCTCAAGCCACATGAAGCCATGAGGGCTTTGACTTGTCATTAGTCCATTTATGGCAAGAAGAGGGGGTTCTTTCTTAAACCTCCTTTAACCCTTTTTTACCTTAATCATGTCACACACTAAACCATGTTTAGCCACCTCATCATGGATGGAGACTTCACCACTCCTTCTAAGCCGACCTAAATGATTCCCTCAGCTCAAAATCGAGCTTGGAAGGGTGCACCAAGCCCAAAATGGTGGGTTGACCCAAATCAAGCCAAAGTGAGCCTTCTCCCATTCCATTTAAATCAAACTCCTTTACACATGTCAAACCTCAATCGCCTACACTAAACCCCAGCCACGACCCACCCGACCAAGATGGTGACCATTGCTCGGCCGGCCGGCCACTGTGCCGCCGGAAAACACCATGGCCGAGAGCTCACATGTGAGCCAACATTGAAATTCTCACTTGCCGAGCCGCCCCATGCCCAGTGGTCACCACGGCCGATCTTCTCCTCACCGCAGCAAGCTCGATCCCAAGCCCTAACTCCCTCTGAGAGGCCTTCCACCCTCTCCTATTTAAACTCCACCCCTCTCGGCCATGAGAGGAGCTGAAAACAAAACCTTAAGGAAACTCTGCCAAAATCACTCCAGATCACTCTCTACACATAGAGCACCTGATCCCCACTGAATTCCAGCCCCAATTCCTTCTAGCTGAGCCCAATTTTGAGCTCAAACTTTAGCCCAAAAACCAGGACACTTCTCAACAGTGAGCCAATTCCCAAATTGATTGGCTCTACACCTTCACCAGACCAAGGGAAGGTGTCCACCACCAAAAGCCCCATCTCCGAGCCACCCGGCTTGCTCCGACCTCCAAGCTTTGTGATCGGGCTTGGTCGAAATCATATCCGGACAATTCACTGCACCGGGAGACTTCATCCGGAGCTTTCGGGACCCAATCGAAGGTGCAACAACTCTCAGATTGAAGCCACACTTCTCTGAGCCAAGGTATGAGCTAACTCTCCATCCCGAGCTTCTGGAGATTCTTCATTTTGAATGCCTTAGTTTCAATGCATGTTAGCCGTATAGATGTGTTCGTCTCTTCAAGACGAATCCATAGAGCATAAGAACATGAAAATCCATTGAGAATCGAGTGAGATCTTAGGGATTTAGTGTGGACGGCTCTCGGTGAGAACACTTGGGGACGATGAACGGATGCCGTCCATTCGATACACGCGCGCACGGACGGCCGGGATTGCGTCGGACCGGGAGACGGTACGAGAACCGCGGGGCCCGGGCCGCCGACTCGGGTGGCGGCGTCGAATGGGAGCGCGACGCGTGTGCGTTCGGAGCCGCCGAGGTTTCGCCGGCGCCGCGTGGATAAATAGAAAATTAGGGTATTTTCTTATTTATTTAATTCCCTAAACTTCAAAAATCCATATTTTTGTGTAGAAAAATCACAAAAATAAAATAAAAATACCCTCTTGCTCGAGTGAACGTAGGAGAATAATGTGGAAAAGAAATCATTTAATTTCATTAAGTATTTTATTTTTTATGATTTATTTACTCTCTGCATACATTTAATTCTCCATGCATGTATACAATTCACCATGGCATGAGACCATAGGGCTTTTGAAGCCTCCGAACTTGGGAACATTCCCTGAATTTTTCAAGGTCGGAGGCCATCTCCGTGAAAAGTTATTTATTTTTCAAATGCATGTTGCTCGTTTTGAGTATTTTAATTCCAAAAATTAGCATGTTGTGAAATAAATTCTAGAAATATTTGGTGATGTTCCTTATGACCGGAGAACTCTAGGAAAAATAGGACTTGAGTTAATTCACTCGGATTAACCCCAATCGGCTTAAACACCCAAAATAGGTCTTTAATTAATTAGAGTTAACCAGGTATCAAATTGACTTGAAATCAATTCTCCACTGACCTTTAGGATCAGAGGAATCCACCATAAAAATTTGAAGTCAATTGGACTTGGTTAGCCCCACTAATTGGGTTGATTAAGTCACTTAGCCATTTTAAACTTTAAAAATTCATAACTTTTAAAATACTTTTCAAAAATTCACCAAATTGGTTTTGGAGCCTCTCTGATATCAGGGGAATCTAAGAAAATTAAAATTTCAATTTTCTATAAAAGTTGATTTTTAATAATATTTTAATATTTTTAATAATTAAAAAATAATAAAAATCACAAAAATAATAAAATTCACCAAAATGTCACATTTTGAATTTTAATCACTTAGGAACAAATCCCACATTTTTCCTAGGCCTATTTAGTGAGATATTGAATTTTAAAGCCCTAGGGTAATTTTAAAATTAAAAAAAATGTATTTTCTAGCATTTTCACTAAAATAATTATTATAAATCATAGAAAAATCAGAAAATTGCAAAATTTGTTTCTCTGGTTTCCTTGATATCAGAGAGATTTTTGAAAAATATAAAATTCATTTTTCAACATTTATTTTATTTTAAAATTAATTAACACTCCAAAACTCAAAATAATTATAATAAAAATAATATAATTCAAAAAATCACCAAAATTGGTCCAAGTGCTTCTCTGGTCATTAGGAATGTCCCCTAATTTTCTTAAGGACAAAAACTTTCCCTTGGTCATGTTATCAAATTTTCCTTGAAAATCTCTATTTTCCACCAAAAATAATTATATAAATAAATTAAATACAGAAAAATCACATTTTCTCCTCTCATGTCTTTATTGACATATGAGTGAAGTCACATAAAAATTTCAAGTTCATTTGAGTTCAATTTAGTGAGTTATGAAATTATTAAGCTTAAGGGGTAAAATGGTAATTAAACTTTTAACCCTTAATTAAAACTTTAGGTTTAATAAAAAATCAACAAGTAAAATATTTGATCTTAATCTGATTTGGATGATTGAAATTTAAATAATTAAAGGGTAGAAACCCATTAAATAATTTCAAAATGATTAAACTTTAATTAAATAATGGATTAAATTTGGAAGAATAATAAAATTGGAATCATTAAAATAAGGGATATTTATTAGGAAGAGATTTATTCTTTAATTTAAAAATCCCTAAATTAATCATCTCATTAATATTCAACTCTTAATTAAAATGATAATTCAAATTCAAAATATTAAAAGACTTAATTAAATTATTAAACTCTTTTAAAATTTCAATTAAAATTAAAAATAAAGTAAATTAAAAATAAATTTAAATTAAAATTAAATTAAATTTAATAATTAAATTAAATTAAGACAAATTAAATTAAATTGAATTAAATTAAACAATTAAATTAAATTAAATTAAATAATTAAATTAAATTAAATCAAATCAAATTAATTAAACATCAAATCAAATTAAATTAAATTAAACTAAATATAAAGCAACTTGAACACTATTCCAAATTTAAACCCTTTAACTTAAATCAAATCATTTGAATACTAATTTACCCTTGAAAGCTTTGATTATTATAACTCCTAAATGGAACATCAAATGAAGTGTTATCTCACTCATAGGATATTCAAATGTCCTAGTTCACCGAGCAAGTTAACAAGACTTGAAAACCTCGGACGATCGATTCATTTATATAATTAAATTCATTTGTACTTAAAACAATCCTCGAAATATTGAAAAGATGTTTAAGATTCTTCTTAAGCACTTCCTCAATATGATAGGATATTTATAAGAACAATTGGACTTAATTGTCCTTTCGATGATGAAAATCGTCCTCAAACAACAAAAAACTCAAAGAACCTAGACGTCATAGGAGATGACTAGCTATAGGATTAGGAATTTGGTAGAAAACCATAACCTTTCCCTTAGCTTTACCTAGGAACTTGCTTAAATATTCTAATTGTGTTTTAAGTGCAGCTTGGGATGACGGGAAGACCCTCCAGTACGCTTTTATTTTATTGCAATTTACTTTCTTGCAATTTACTTTCTTGCAATTTACTTTATTGCAAATGCACTTTACTTTTCTTGCATGATAAAACAACCGTTGCATGAAAACCCACACCTTTAGGATAGACCCTAAAACTGAAACCAAAACTAAGTTAAAAGTCATTGCAAGATAAAATTCACCGCCACAACATTTCAAAATATAAAACAACTCAAAATTTAATCACAAACAGAACACAAAACTACAATTACAACTAAATTAAAACGTCCCGTTGGATGATCGGGAATACCTCGGATGATGTAACCTACGTGTTGCTAACGGGATTTCCCACGGTCTAAATGAAAGTGTGGAACTCATTCAGTTGAGTTTAGCAAATTCATCCGGACTAAGTGAATCCGATAAAAATAATGATGCCGGAAGGATGGAACCGTGGGATCTTAACCGGTGTCGTTATAATCAACTTTAAGATTTGTTTTAAATAAAACATAAAAAACACCTGGAAATTAAGATTTTCTCTAAACCAAAACACTTTTCTTAACTCCTGATTTATGATTTCTAAAACTAAACCTCTGCAACAACAAGGAGCTCGGAGCATGGTGGGCAGCACGACCATCGTCATCAGCAAAACCCGAGTCTACTTCAAGAAAACTTTCCTAGAATTAAAACAACCAAGCCATAGGACTTCGAGGTAGCTTGCCTAGTGCAACATAAATCCTCAACTCTTCGTTAGGCATTTGCATTGCAAATTAAGCCCTAACCGGTCTTAGGATTCCGAGGTAGTCGTCCGATACGACAATAAACCCTCACATCTTCTAGTGCTATTTGTTTGATTTTATCATACAAATATAAGCCCTAATTAATTGAAATTGGCAAGATTGAAATATCAAATAAACATTAGGACTTTCCTAAATTCAAGCCAAACGATAGGATAGTCGGGAAATTATCGAAGTTCACTTCGAATCAGTGATTTCTCCTACCTTTCTTCCTTTGGATTCACAAAACAAAATGTTCCAAAAATTTGATCCATTCCCTATTGAAACTCCAAAATTCAATCTTTGAAAACCTTAAACTTTGAAATTCTTGAGAGCAGAATCATTGATTATTATCGAGAGTTTTCTTAGGTGATTCCCGTCACTTAAGATGTAATTAACTATAGGGGCTTGCCCTTATAGGGAATTTTATAGAACCTGAGTAATATAAACCCCGTTTAATGTTTTCATATTAAGCGAGGGAAACTTGTCGGCTTATAAAATTGGTTCGCGGACCAAATGGATGTCACTAATCTTCTAGTTTATTTAATCAAGCCCCACCATCAAGCGCTGTGTCTATCCTTAGGGATAGATACACGGTTTGTGGTGCGGTGCTCGTTTATATAAACTATTTGGGATGTGAGGTTAGTTTAATCTCATATCTTAAAACCTTCAAATTTAAAATTATTTTCAAAATCAAATACTACTTTTCAAATTATTTATTTTAATTAAATTAAAAATTCGCCGACAGATTTCTGTTAGGCGACCCCTCTTCAAAATAAAACACGACCTAAAAATATGCCGACATGTCCACCTAAAGTTCATTTGGTTTCATTATGTTTTCCAATCAATCACTCATGTTCAACTATTGTTTGTTAATGATGTTTTAATCCTTGCTCAATGAACTTAGATGTTTTGATTATCCCTTGAGAGGGGTAACATTCATTTGATGTTTCATTTATGATTTATGTGAGTGAAAGCCTTTAGGGGAAAATTCAATTACTAGGGGACTTAGCCAATTTAATTAAGGTTGATTTAGTATTATTTTCAAAAATGATTGTATTCCCTTATCTAAACCTCATTTAGTTAAGCTAGAATTATACCTGGTTCACTACTTAGCCCCTAAGCTTTGATGGATGTATTTGTAATTTAAAGTATTATTAGGTTAAGTGACATTTGAACATTATTAAAGGTGACATTAGTGAGTTAAATTCTTCCTAGATCAAAACCCCTTACTTTAGAATCATAAAATTTGATTAGCTTCAAAATTTTAATAATTTAAAAAATTACAATTTTACCCTTAATGTTGAAAGTGGTGATTTAGTTTCTAGCTCTTAGTCACTTATGTTTCAATCATTTAAGAATGCCAACTAAGATTATTCATTGCCCATTTACCTTTTAGTTAGGCCTAAATTTTAATTGAAGCTTAAATCCCATAATTATCATTTTACCCTTTTAGGCTTATTACTTCATTACTCTTTAAATAAAACTCAAATGACTTTGAAATTTTTATGTTACCTCACTCTTAGGTCAATTAAAATATTAGAGAAGTAAATGTAATTTCCTAATTTTTGTTTATTTTATTTATTTATTTTAATTCAAAATTGGGTATTTTCCATGTTAATTCAATAACTTAGCCAACCTAAAAGATTTGTTCTTAAGAAATTTATTAGAGGCTCACCTACGTTAGAGGAACAGTTAAACCCATTTTCATAAATTTTTTTATTTTATTTCAATTAGTATAATTATTTATTGATTTTAAGTATTAATTAAATATAAATATTATTTAAGTTGAAAATTAAGTTTTATATTTTTCTTAAATCTATTTGAGTTTAAGGAGTCCATATAAATAAATTTCATAAATATTTTTTTTATTTGATTTATTAGAATTATTTTAGAGCAAAATTAATGAAAATCCATTTTAAGCCTTTTAAAATTCATTTTATGCCTTCTAAAACTTACAAAATTATTTGTAAACTTAAGAAAAATATTCTAATTGTTCCTAAGTTATCAGAAAGCAATTTGGAAGATTCTATGCATTTTAATATTTTAGTGATTTTTATGATTTTTTAATTATTTTAATTAATTTAAAAATTAAGAAATTGGTTAAAAATGAACTATTTACTTTAACTTCAATTTTATTTTTCTTAAATTTCTCTGGTCATAAGGAACTCTTAATACCATTTTATAATTTTTTGACTTATATTTTAATTATTATAAATTTTTTAATGTTAAAAATGTCATTTAACTTGAAAAATCAAATTTAGTGGTCAAATCAATTCATATTGAGCTCAAATTTTTATGGAGAGTTCCCCTGACCATTTCTTTTAGTGTGGATTAGTTTGCATGATTTTTCTTATTATATTTTAATTATTTAATTTTTCTTTCATTTTAATGCGTTAAATACAAAAAGTGACATTTTTACTTAATGAAATCCATATTATATTTTTCTTATGATCCTTTGATCCTAATAAATCTACCAAAGCAAACTTAACATTTCTAATTTATCTTTTAATTATTGTGAATTTTTAATTAAATAGAGGTGATTAATCTTGAAAATTAGGGTTCTAATACCAGAGATGCCCTCTGACGTTGCAGAAATCAAAGGATGCCCCTCTTAACATGTGGAATCAACCCCTAAAGTTTCAAGCCATGGTGATTATTATTTAATGAGTTATGATTAAAACATCATAGTTGGCATTTAAATAATTAAAAATCAGGGAGATATCAAATAATTTTAATTTTTATTCAACGTTATTCTCCTCTGTTCACTGTGCAAAAAGGTATTTTTAGTGAATTTTCTACACTGAGTTATAAATTTTTGAAGATTACTGAATTAAAGAAATACAAAAATCAGATTTTCCAACTTATCATAGTCTGCGCCACACAAACCTACGACAGATCGAAGCCTTAACGCAGTGTATTCTGGTTGGGTGTCTTCATCCGACTCAAAGCCACGCGACTCTGTGGTTTTGTTCCATTTCTTCTGCCCGACGCAATCTGAACCATCTATTTGATACACATGCGATCGGATGGTTCTAGGTCGTCGTCCCAAACTGGCTCAAATTGAGAACCACACATTTTCTAACCCTAGTATCTCCCTGGATTCTCAAACAAAATGCAAGAGATTTGTTCTTAGAGCTTCATCTAAGTGAGACGAACCTATCTATATGATTAATCAAGCATGGATTGCAAGTTTTGTTTCTAAAGTCTCAGGCAGAGCTTGAATTTGGAGAATTTGATCCATACCTTTATTTGAGAGGGGAGGCTTCGATCATATGCTTGGAGAAGCTTCGGTGTAGCCTGGAACACCTTCTACATGTGTTGATTAGCTCTGGTGAATGGTCTGTGTAGGACTTCCTCCTATATGTTAGCTCCTGATAAAAGTCTCATACAGAGGCTCCAATTGATGAGGATTTAGATGAGGAGCTTCCTTTCTTGCTTTGGTGAAGCTCATAGAACAATCAATTTAGGGTTTTGTGGAGTTTGGAGAGGCGTCATGTTTTCGGTCTAATTTTAGGCTTACAAATTGAGCTCAGGCAGAGGCCAGGGAGGCTGGAAAATGGTGGAGTGGAGCTTCTCTGGCTGTGGGGATGATTTAAGACATGTTTTACAGAGTTTATCTAGGGTTGGATGTATCATCCCTTTTATGCTTTGGAGGGTGGTTCTTAAATAAGAGAAGTCATGTCTGTCCTCAGGGTAAGTTGAGGTGGTGGGGAGGCCGTTTAAGTGGAGGAAAGAAGAGCTCCAGAGGCCAATTAGATTAAGCCAACTTAGGAGGGTTTAATTTTTGGGTTTAATCCATTTTTAACCTCTTGGGAATGGTTTTCTCCAGCGGCTGAGGTGGTTAGCCAGCCATAGTCAGGTCACCCTCTGGGTCAGGTGAGCCAGGGAGGTTGAGTGGTGGAGTCAATTTGGTTTTATGGTGCCTCCAAGGAGAAGATTCAATGGAGATATTGGATTTTGGCTAAGTTGGCTAGCTTGGCTTGGCTAAATCATGTACTAAAGTGGTTAGAGCTGCTTCTAAGGTCCTCAAGTGTGCTTAGATGAGGTTAAATGGTTATTTTAGGCATGGGGAAATTGCTTAGGAATTTCATAAAATGGGTAAACCCCAGTGGAGAGGGGAGATGGAGTAGTCACCTCCACTATCCAAATTTGGTAAATTTTACTTCAAGATGGTCATGGAAGGAACCATGGGACATGCCATGCCATGTATGAGCCCATGGGAATGTTTCATGCAAATGGTATTTAAGATTTTATGAATTTTAAATGAGAAAGGTCAACATGCCTAATTTTGGTAAAGTGACATGTACATACATGGTATGACTCATTTATGCCATGGTTAAATGATTTAGATGCCATGGATGATGAGGATAGGAATAATTATCATGTGGGCTCAAATTGGGCTTTTAAGATTAATGTCGTGGGCTTTTAAAAAGGCATAAGTGGATGAGCGTTTTAAACATGTACATGATAATTTAGATTTTTGAAATTGATTGTCGAATGACCAAATTCAACTCAGAATGACTAAAATTGGATTTAGGAAAGTTGAATTTTGGTTTGGAATTGAAACTTGGGAAAATTGATTGGTCATGAAGCTTAATTTGGTGAATTTGGGATTTTAAGTTAAAATTGGGAGTTTTGGTTCAAAATTGAAATTAGGGTTTTGGGTTGGTTCAATTAGGATTCAAATTGGTTTAGATTGGAATTGGACATGTTGAATTAGGTTTTAGAATTGGAATTGGTGAATTTTGGGATCAGTTTGGTGGAAATTGAAGTTGATTTGGGGATTTGGCAATTTAGGGGTAAAATTGAGATTTTGGTAAAAATTGGTTAATTTGGTCAAATTTAGCAAATTTAGGACAATTTGGCGATGTGGGGAAGTTTCAAATGATTTCTAGGACCAAATTGGGGGAAATTTGGTTTTTGTGATTTTGGCTATTTTGTGGGTATTTTAATAATTTGGCTAATTTTGGTGGGTTTGTGTGATTTTGGTTCAATTTTTAATTTAAAATGATTTCGGTAAGGTTTTCAAATGAATTTGGATGTTTTGGTAAGTTTGGGATTTTGTTTTGAATCTTAGGGTTTATGGTGGAATTATGATTTTGGGGAATTTGCTCATGGGTCTAAGCCATGCCTAACCACTTTAGGACCAAGTCTAGCCAAATTGTAACCTCTTTATCAACCTTAACATATTGACCCTATTCATCTCAATCAAAGACCAGAGACTTTAGACCACATATGTGAGTTTCTTAAAGGGGTGGAGGGGAATTGGTTTAGGGTTTTGGAGTTGGTGGGGAACTCAAGGGATTATGGGTGTGTGTGCAGGACAAAGCCCTAACCCCCAGGGTTGCCCTAAGTTCAATCATTCCTATGGGTACTCCTCTCTGAAACTTCTCATATTAGTCTTTATCCTTCTAAGTGGTTCTGTTGTTTATAACCATCCATGTAGGGTTCCAAGAAAAGTTAGGAAGTGGTTTAGAATTTTAGGTGGTGGGCTCCATCTCTAGTCCTCTAAGATAGGCAAGGGGAAGCCTTATGGATAGATCCAAAAAATGAGTTCAACAAATAGACCCCCAATGGTGTGGTGTACTAATTAAGCACACCACGTATTGGCGCTGACAAAAGAGGCCAACAAAACCAACACAAACGTCTAAGTGACACACTTAAAACCAAGCGTATAATTGAGTGAGAATTAGTTCCACTGGAGAGTAGCAGGTAAATAATTGAATTTGAAGATTCTAGAATTCTTGCTGGGGATTAAAAGGTAAATTTTCAAATTGCAAGATTTCAGGAATGGATTTTAGATTTGTTTTATTTTTCTCTCAATTTAAGGTTCTGATTCTGTTTTTGATCATGAATTTGAATATAGATTTGATTAAATTTTTTATATGAGAATGATATCAAGATTAGTTTTGTGGATATTTATTTATTTGAAACTAATTTTGAGGTTAATTTCTAAAATTTATTTTTGAAATTTATTTCACGATTGATATTGAAAATTGGTCTTGGGAATTTTGGATTTCAATTTTGGATTTAGATTTGAGGGTAAATTCTGAGTTTTGACTTGGGATTTTAATTTTGTAGAGAATTTTGAATTCAATGAGTGCAAGAATTGGTGGGTAGGATGTAAAAATCCATGGTCCAGAGGAGAGAATATGATGCCTTACTCCATTTAAGACAGTTTCATGCCTATCTCAGAATTCTGTGTTGAGAATCAGAAACCTTATTCCATTTATGGTGGCCTCACACCGATCTCGAGGGTGAAATTAGGATGCCTTACTCCATTTATGGTGGTCTCATACCTATCTCGAAATTTAGAGGGGAGAATCAGAAACCTTACTCCATTTAATGTGGCTTTAGACTGATCTCGAAGGTGAGAATAGAATGTGTTAATCCATTTAAGGTGGTTTCATACCAATCTCAAGATTCAGAGGAGGGAATAAAAAACCATACTCCAATTAAGGTGGCTTCACACCGATCTCGAAGGTGAGAATAGGATGCCTTACCCCATTTAAGGTGGTCTCATACTTATCTCGGGATTCAGAGGAGAGAATCAGAAATCTTAATCCATTTAAGGTGGCTTCACACCAATCTCGAAGGTGAGAATAGAATGCCTTAAATTCATTTAAGGTGGTCTTATACCTATCTCAGGATTATGAGTTGAGAACTGGAATTTAGGTACCAGCCTCAGGAAGAGAATCAAAATTTAGGTACCGACGACAAAATTCTGAGTTGAGGACTGGAATTTAGGTACTAGCCTGGAGATGAGAATCAACATTTAGGTACCAATCTTGAAATTCTCAGTAGAGAACCAAAATTTAGGTACCAATCCCAAAATTCTACGGAGAGAATTGGAATTTAGGTACCGATCTCGAAATCCTGAGGAATGTATTCAAGGTTTGTGAAGATTTTGCCAAAATTCAGCGTACGAATGTTTAGCGAGAGTTGTGAAAGATTTTTGTAGAAGGAAACATATTGAGAGAAAATATGAGGGTGTTTCATATCCCACACAAGGAGTTGATTCAAAATGTGTTTGTGTGGGAAAGGATGTGATCCGATGCGACCAGAACCAAATTGAAAAAAACTTCGCGGCTCCATGTCATTAGAATTAGCAAATCCTTTGTCAAACGATGGAGAGTATCGAAGGGATATCGATTATAGCCTGAGGCTGGGCAATTCAGATTTGGAATATGCATTCTTTATTTTCTTAGCTTTAATGATTTGATTTTGGTTTGATTTCAAATTTCGTTTTGATGAGAAATTCATTCTGATTAGGATTTTTTGTTGACTTAAGTTTCAATTTGATTTTGAATTTCATTTCGATTTTATTCATGTTGTATATTTTCTTCTTATTCAATTTTGATGCGTTCTCTTTCTTTCTTTTTGTTATTCTATTCAAATAGTTCTTCCTTTAACTTTTCTTAAATTGAGTTAAAGTCAAATTAATGGTATTCCCAGTCAATTGCACTAAATTGAAGGTAAACATTACATTGTTGTTTCCATTTAAATGTCGAAAAACATCACATAGTTCCACCAAAATATTTCTGAAGAGATTTCCCTTGAAAACAAACTGTTACATAATCCATATATATCGAAATGTAGACTATTCAAGATCTTCATGTTGTTTGTCAAAACTATTTGTCAAGTTCATTCACATCTTAATAGTAAGCTATGTAGGTACTAACATCACCTTCTAAGCTACCATTAGGAGGAAGACTCCATATAGTTGTGTATTAGAGGTGTGTTGTCTCTATGTAACTTATAGCTCGAGAGGTTGTAGGTTCTCTATCTTTGGATCTAGCTGAGACTAGAATGACAACTTGTCATTGCTCATCCTGTTGAAAGTGATGGAGACTCACAGGTAAGAAACTGATGGTATACAATGCTTTGTTATATCATTGTTATTTCCCTTCTGTACCAGAATTGAACCTACCGGTAGAGATATTTTTACTAACCCTCGGAATTCTCCAGAGCCGACTATCTGGAGGTCTGTCCTGAACATTATTTTGCATTAGTTGATGAATGACATTGTGCTGAAGTGCCTCACGATGTTATGATTGTCTATATGAGGCGGGATGCAGTCGTCTTCTTCATAAATTTTAATGATACAACTGTTAGGTATGCAATCAGTAGGTAATACTCGCCAGGACACCATTCTCTTGATCATACTCTTGATCAGTATTAGCTTAGGGTCTACTTCATCGTGGTAGATTACTTTTGGCGAGTTTCCCTTGCTGTCATTGGTGAAGTTGTAGCAACACCCGCACTGAATTGTAATTCTTCCTTTGCCTCGCTTCCACTTGCATGGCTCGGAGTAGGTTCTTCTTCTTAACAGTCCTACGTGGCCTTTGTCCCTCAGGTTGAAGACACATTTCACGATCTTAATTTGTTCATAGTAGGAGAACACGTTCATGTGCATCTCTAAACCATCCAACATGTTGATGTATTTGCCTTGTATTCACTGAGTATACTCAAAATCATGCATTCGTACTCTCTGGATTCTTTCCAATTCATGCTCTGAGACAATCTGGAACTGTCGGGGTCCAGTAATTTACTACGAAATGTATAGCACAACATCAGCATGCTCTCCCATATTTCTCATCACATCGGGGATAGTCTCCATCACGACATCCTACAGAATTGTTTCTGCCACTACATTCTTAAGAACTGTCCTTGCTTCAACATGCTCCAGAACTACCCTTCTCGGAGTAGTTGTATCCACTTTAGGAGTTGTCTCCTTATTCTGGTCCGCTGCCAACTTGATTTAAAATCTTGTGGATGCGGTGGTTTCTATTTCTTCTCTATATCGTAGTAAAAGTTGCTCTCCTCTTTCCTTAAATATTTGTAGGAATATCGCTGACGAGACTTCCTCCTGTTGTTGATATCATTGATTTTCATTGCTTGCATTAGCTATATCAACCTTTCCTAGTTTTATTTTCTTTGCTGCGACATGCTGGCCCTTGTTACTGAACTTCACCACTATCTCTCCACGGGACTCCTCTCGGTCCACAGTAGTCCAGGCGGCTTCTTCGTATTCTAGCTTTATTTGTGCAAAGTCTGCATCGAACTTAATCACAACATCAGCCTTCATTTTCTCTTCATTTAGTGTTATACTCATGCCATCTCTGAAAGTATGGATCAGCTTCCCATGCACCATCTTCCTTCGAGAACAAGGAAAAAATCAGAGGGCTGAATTCAGAAAAACTAGAACAATTTATTTATTAATGAATTTTCTTCTTGTTTTCTTTTCATTGTGATTATATATATACATTTATCTTAATTTGGGATTTCATAAAAGGGGAATGAAGTATTTAGAATCTAAAATAATTTTACACTTAAAGAGGAGTTCAAATTTTATTATTAGGAGAATTTCTTTTGCATTATTGAAAGTCCTTATCATATTTGGGTTCGCACCAACTTGCATACAATCACCAAATCAGTGCTTCTAGGAATGAGACTCTATTTCTAAAATATGCCCTTCATAACATCACATCGCATAATACTTCTTCAAGTATCATCAGTCAATGGGAAGCATAGGTCGTTCTCTATAGCAATCCATGAGTTGGCAAGAACCTTAAGAGTAAACTTTTTCAATGATAAACAGCCCTTCCCAAGTTGGTTCGAATTTACCTCTTATATTGGGTTGTGCAATAATAGATCTTCTAAGAACAAACACCAAGTCACCGGCCTTAAAATTTTTCTGGCGGACCAGTTTATCGTTGGCTTGAATCATCCTTGCTTAATAAAATTCTAAGTTCTATTGTGCTGAAAGTTGTTTTCGTCCAAGCTTTCTAATTCTTCTTGTCATAATTTTGCATTCTATTCGGTAGTAATCTTGTTGGTGATGACAATTCTAAAAGGCAAAAATTGAACCTCTAAAGGGAGGATGACCTCAGACCCGTATACTAGAGCGTAAGGTGTAGATTGAGTCGGAGTTCTAAGCGTTGTTTTGTAGGCATATATGGCTTCTAATAACTATTCATACCAGTTCTTTTTGTTTTCATCCACAGTCTTCTTTAGGATTTGGACAAGAGTTTTATTAAAATCCTCAGGCAAGTGTTCTCTCTTGGGTAGTAATTTGTTGAGTAGCACTAGTTTATTCCGTGCCTTCTGACGAAATTATTGATTTTTGTACTCTTGAATGCGGACCCATTGTCTGAAAAGATTCTACATGGTACTCCAAAACAATAGATGAATTGATTCTTGAAAAATTTTAGCAAGTGGTGTGCTTTTACTTCTCTGAGCGGTATTGCTTCTACCAATTTTGAAAAGTGGTGTGTTGCTGTGATGATGAAGTGATGTCCTTTAGAAGACGGTGGTTCCATGGGACACTATATCTGTGCCCCTAACGTTCAGATGACCACGACACGACCGTCAAATGTAGAAAATTTGGAGTTGATGTAGAACCACTCCATGCTCTTGGCACTGGTGACAACTTTTGGCAACTTCCGTGCAGTTGGTCATCATTGACGGCCAGTAGTACCCTAACCTTTTGATTTTTATTTTCATATTTGGATCCAGTTGATGAGCATCACAATGTCCTGTGTATACCTCTTTAATGATTTCCCGAGCCACATACTCACTTAGACACCTCAGCCACATCTGATCGAAAGACTTTTTGTAAAAGACATTGTCCGTTAAGGCATATGAAAGTGTTCTTTTCTTGATTGGATGTGCTATTGATTTGTTATCTAGTAGTTTTCCTATTTACAAATATTCTATTGTAGCAATGGATGTCACCAATCCTCTGTAGTTTCTGCTATTGCTACAATTGTTTCTTCATTTCATAATCTGTGTAACGTTTCTATGTCGATTAGTGATAGGACCTGTCATTCATGGATTGTCACTTTAATGGATTTCTCCTATAGGCATGCAAAATTTTTTTGCAAGACAAGCCAAAGCGTCTGCAAGGGCATTCTCTTTTCTGGGAATCTTGTATATTGTCACGTTGGATATCTGCTCTAGCAACTTCATGGTATAGTGAAAATACTGCTCGAGTCTTGGTTTTAGAAATTTATACTGCTCGATGAACTATTGTATGATCAATTGCGAGTCACTATAGATATTGATTTTAGTTATAGCCTTTTGAGTGGTCAACTCTAATCTACTTATGAGGGCTTGGTATTCAGCTTCATTATTCATACATGACTCTATTAAGTTGGAGTACCTTAACATCCCTCACTCTGGTGTTATGAAGATTAGTCTTATTCCTACCTTACAAGGCACTATTGATTGTAATTCTTTGTCTCTTTGTGCTGATGATGCTCCGTCAAATTATAACTCCCAGCATCAATCAGCAAGGCCTTCTAAGTTCATTATCTGTTCATATGGCAAATCATCATTGAGAGGCATTTCTGCCAGTAAAGTGTGCACTGCGAGGAAGTCTGCTAAGACTTGTCCCTTCACAGCATTAAGAGGAACAAAAGTTATATCGAATTGCAATAATATCATTGACCACCTCGCTAACTAATGCAGGAAAAATATATATTGTCTTTGATATATAATTTTACTCATTTTTGGTGATATTGCACTTTAAAGAAAAGTATTTTTCATGATTTATTTCAGGTATGATGATTTTAGGTGATTGGAGCGAAAAGAAAAGAAAAGGAACGAATTTAGATTGAAAAGGATGGAAAAGGACGAAAACAGCTTCTGGCGCCGCCGGCACCATTTTCTCGAGAGCTCCAGAATTATTTTGAGCAATAGAGCGCCGCCGGCGCCCAATGTCGGTGCAATTCAAATTGGAAGAGTTTTTGCGTCTTTTTGAAGGGATGCCCAAGGCAACTCTTGGGATTTCATTTCTAACTTATAAGTAACTATTTTGGGACAAAAAATAGTGCGTGTTCTGGAGTGCTAGTGTAGTTCTAGTGTGTGAGAGTGTGTGTTCTAGAGGGAGAGTGTGTGTTGAGTGTTAGGGTTTAGAAGAGTGAGTGTAGAAGTGAGAATTTGAGAGTGATTCTTCTCTAAGGAGTGAAGGAGAAGGAGTAAAGTGAGAGATTGCTTCTTCCTTTCAATTCTAAAGAGAGAATTGACTGTTGCAAAGAATAGAGAAAAGGATTCAAAGGAACTGCAAGGGATTTGCATTGGGGAAGAGAAAGAGATAAGTTGTATTTTCTTGTATGACTTTTCTTTTATTTATAAAATCCATGTTTTATTGTGTCTTCTCCATGAATTCTGAGTAGTCTCCTTTGTCTTTCTTCATGCATAGAGATGTGATGATGTGATGATGTGGATTTTAAGTGCTTTTAAAGTATTGAAGAAATTGTGATGGTTTTTCATTTCGAACTTAATTTACTTTTCGATCTGGCCAATTGAATTGTTAAAATATGTTGTTGAACATTAACTTTGAAAGGATTTAGTGTCCTACAACAATAATGAAGAATCCATTCAATGTCCATGGATGAATTGCGTAGTTCATGTGAATTAAGTGCAAATAAATAGGGAAATGTGTTTTGATAGACTTCAAATTGGAGGTTTCAGGGTGACAGGCTGAGATCCCAAATTTGGTCCAAAGATTAGTAACTAAACTCAAGGGTTAGCCTTCAGGTGAAGGGTGAGTGGGCTCCATAGTGACAGCCAATATCCTCCCAGCCTAGCCTTAGATTTAGTGACTAAACTTAGGATATGTCAATGTTCTTTTCATGCTTGGTAGAGGGGGTACTCTTTTGAGGGTAAAGAAACATTTATGCTTCTATTTGGCAAAATATAATAAATAATTATTCCATATCATTTACACAACATATACTCGTTGCAAGAGGAAAGATACTTTTCATATAGATCAAAACCTTTCAAATACCAAGCTCAGTGTGTGTGTTAGTTAATTCTGTTTTAAAGATATTAGAAGTAACTGTAGTTTGCTTAATTGTTACTATTTTCTGCATCTTGTTAGTAGAAGTAAACATTAAACGTTAATTATAAATTGAGTATTGGATTTTAGTATTACATTATCTATTGTAAGAATCGTGCCCTCCGCGTGGGATCTATAATCAGGACTCTATTAGAGCCCTCTATTACTTGATATGATACGTATACTTGCATTGAATGTTTGGACTTTATAAAATCATTATTAAATATATAAATTTGAGTTCAAAAGTTCTTGCAATATAAAAAAGTCTGACATGTCCATCACTAACCTACCGAAAAAAGTGGACGAGTCATCAAGTATTGCAATGGATTAAACTTCAAAATAAGGTTAACATTATGAGAAAGCATGTAATTCCTGATCTTTTGAGTGGCGAAGATTAGTGTCAAACAACGTTTTTCAATAAGAGGATATTTCACTCTCTTCAGAGTTAGATGAGGGCAGAAGTAGTAGAGAGTGTATTCATTACCCTTATCATTAACCTGGGCTAGCAGGGCTCCAAGGGAGTCTTCTAAACTTGTGGTGTAACGTACCAATGGTCTACCCGAGACTGGGGGCTGCTAAGACAGGAGGTATCATTAAATACTGTTTGATATCTTCGAAGGTGTGTTGACATTTGGTGTCCCAAGTAAACTTGGCATCCTTCTTAACCAAAGCAGAAAAAGGCTGACAGCTTCTTGACAATTTAGAAATAAAGCGTCGAAGATATGCCAACTTCCCTTGAAATGGTCGCAATTGTTGCAAGTTCTTAGGTGGTGGCATTTCTAAGATAGCTTTAATCTTTTTTGGATCGATTTCAATTCTACAATGTCGGACAATAAATCCTATGAATTTCTCGGATGCATTTCAGAGGATTCATCTTTAGGTTGAATTATCTTAACATCTCGCAAACAATTCCCAAATCATACAAGTGGTATTCTTTCAATTTTCTCTTAATGAGTACATCATCCATGTAAAATTTGACCAGGTTATGAATGAGGTTATCAAAGATCTTCCTCACTTCTAGCTGATATGTTCCACCGACATTCTTCAACCCGAAAGGCATTACCGTGTAATAATGCACTCCAATTGGTTTTGTGAAAGATGTGAGTTTCTCATCTTTTCATTCCATTTTGATTATTTCTAGATGACCTGTCCATAAAAGAGAAAATTTTGTGGGTCGATGTGATATCAATCATTAACTCTGGGATTGGTAGAAAGAATTCATCATTTGGGCGCGCTTAATTTATATCTCTTAAATCCACGCAAATTCAAATCTGGTCGTTCTTCTTTCTAACTGGCACCACATTGTCTAAATAAGTCGGGTGTTGTTCTTTACGGATGAACTTAACATCTATTAATTTTTTGACTTCGGCTATAACTTGTTGTTTAATTTCTAGATGCATTCTTCTAGGAGCATGTATGACTGGAACGGTTGTTTGATCCACTCCCAACTTATGAACTGAAACCTCTAGAGCTAATCTGGGCATTTCTTCATATCTCCAGGCAAAACAATCTTTGAATTCCATTAGTAGTTTGACTATATTTGCTGAATCTTCTTTACTGAGTAAGGAGCTAACAAAGGTCTGTCTAGTCTCTTCGCTAGTGCCTAAATTAGCTTCCATTAACTCATCGATTGTGGATTTAATTTCTTCTTGAAATTGTAGTGGAGAATCTTTGACTAGAAGATCTTAAGGTTATCTGAAGCTTCCAAACATTCTTCATTAGTAAAAACCAAGTAAAATTATGTAACATCATCTGGCCCTATCGTGCCGAAGCTGAGGCCCTGCTTTGAATTGGTAGGTCGAATAACATTCTTCCATAGCTTCTCAAAATGGTGTGATTTCTCTTTTGACCATTTTTTAGGAATGACGCTATGTTGAATTAAATTTTGAACACAGGGAGAATATCACTCAAACGATAGTTCCATTAATTCAGATGAAGCATTATCTTCTTTTTTTTACATCATTTTCAGGGCTATAAGAAGAAGCACCACGTTAAAACTTAATTGGCTTCACACCACCAACATGCACTTCAATGACCACCAAACCCTTGAATTACTAGGGTAGATCGAGGTTAGGGCCACAGTTTGCACAAAATAGTTTATTCTATCATACATTGATTTGTATTCTTTATTCTTCTCATCTTTTAGGAAGATCTTTAACTGAGCCTTGACCCTCGATCCGTAGCAATGCACCAAAAACTTGGTTTGCAATCGCCAAACAATGCAGCAATTTATGCTATCAAAAATATGTTATAGCCTATACTTTGACTCAAATAATAATAGCGGCTAGTGTATATAAATATAATTTTATGGAAAATATTTTACACACTATGGGTACTACGCAAGTATACGTATCGTTTCAAGTAATATAGGGATTTAAATAAAGACCCCAGTATCAATCCTACGAGGAGGATTACAGATTTTTTTTAAATATTTTGATTTTAATTTTATGTATTTCTTTTAAATTTAAAAAGTTGATATTTAATTTACTAGATGCAGAAATAAAGCAGTAATAAAGTAATGATTGATGTAAATAAAAATAAGCAAACAACTTTCTTCCTTTCAATTAATCCAAGACTTTTTAGATAATGTAATATTCGTGAAGAACATAAATTTATGGTATTGTGCCAAATGGAAGCATTCATATTCTTTACCTTCGCTCCATAGTATAAAGAACATAGGCTAATCTATAGATCAGGTATAGATGCATTGTTAATAAAATGGGTTAATCTAGGCTCACACTACTAGATGTCCAAGGGTGGCTATGGTCGGCCCAACTAGTGACCATTTCCTTCTCTATAAACCATATTACAAGAATTTAGCCTGTCACTTTAAAAACATATCAATTCTACGCCCATTAAATAATATACTTCTGTTTATTTGCACTTCACCTTGAATAACCCGCGCAAGGCCTTTGACTACCCAAAGATTCATGTGATATCTACTAGTTAAGATTTCATCTCCTTCTAGGTCTCAAAACTCTTCAACAGATTTTAACAATTTAAATGGCCAATTTAAATAGTAAATTAAGATCCCGTAATAATATCATCATAATGTTTAAAATATATATATAGTTTTAACTCTCCAACAAATTTTATATTATCTTATTTATCTTTTCATAATTGAAAGAAGAAAGTAAAGTAACTACTCAGAACACATTGAATTTAAACAACCAAACATATAAATAAAACTTTGAATCAAAATACAAATACTTATCTCAAGTGTTTCTCCAACTGAACCTCTGAATCCTTCTAACTCCAAAGTAAATAGACTTCAAAATCACCTGTTGACCTCATTTTTGATGAGGTCTTCCTTTCTTCTTTTTAGTGCTTAGGATCTAGCCTTAGGCTTTTCCTTTGACTATCTTAGAGGACTAGAATTGGGACCCGCCTTTTAGAAATTCAAACCACTTCTAAACTCCCCGCAAACTCCACAAACTTGACTATAGACCCCTAATCACCTAGAGGGTTGAAATCAAATGTGGAAGTTTAAAGGATGAGTTCCTATAGGACTCTTTGGCCTTAGGACTGCCCTGGGTGGCCTGGTCTGGTGAAGGGGCTGACATACACTACACTTACACACTACATTTCCACACACTTCCTAAAACCACACCCATACCCAACTTGACCTCCTGACTCATGTAGGTGATTCACATGGATGGTCCTTAACCCCTAAGCCCTCGGCTAAGAGGGTTAGGAACAACATAGTGAATGCCTCAAATGAGTCCTTTCATGGCTCATATGGGCTTGAAATGGCTTCATGGCTCAACCAAAATGATTTCACCCCACTCAAATTCACCCAATCTTCAATTTCCCAAATTTTCAATTTTTGACCCCGAGACCCTACATCTACTAAACCTACCCAAAACCCTTGAAATTACCCAAATTTTTGCAAAATTTCCAAATTACCTAAAATTTTCCAAAATCAATCCCAAATACCTCCACATCACTCAAATTGATCATCCATACCCAAAAATACCAAAAATTCCAAGAAAACCTCCCAATACCCTCCAAATAACCCAAAATACCCTTCTTGGCCTAAAAATCCAAAAATTCAAAAAATTCCCAGAAAATTCCAGAAAATCCCAAATATTCCCAATTTAATTTTGTCCAACTACACCATGGGCCAATTTTGTCAATTTACCCAACTTTTGTCAAAACCCCCAAATTGACCCATTTTAACCCAAAGTGGACCCAATGTCAAACCAAACCTACCCAATTGACCCCAATTTTGGTCCAATTCAATTCTAAACTTCAATTCAACATTCCCAATACCAATTTAGACCAAATCCAAGTCCAATTTGATTGACATTTGGATCCAATTTCACTTTGGGCCTTAAAGCCCAAATTTGGACCCATGACCCAAACTTAGCCCAAATCTAACCCAAATAGGCCCAAACCTCAAAATTAAAACCCAACCAAAGCCAAAACCTCTTTGAAACACTCCCATAAACATTTCTTAATATTTATTTTACATCAATTTCAACCCTAGCCCAACATTGGCCCAAGTTAGCCCAATTTGACCTACATTGGCCCATTTACCAAATAAACCCAAATTCAACCCAATTCAAACCCGAACCACCTTAAATCTATTTCAAATTATTCATGAAACATCCCTAAACCAAAACCAACAACTATTTGGCCCAAACTTCTACAAAAATTCCCATCCATGAACACATCCTTAAACTTAAAAGCCCACTTCCCTTAAACCTTTCTAAAAGCCCATTTCCTTCAAAATTCAAAAGCCCAAATCTACCCTAAAGCCCACATGACATCTCCATTTGTCATCCATTTAATTAAATCCATTACCTAAGTCCTAAAATCATCATTGAATTATCCCAAATGAAGCTTCATCCAAATTCCCATCAAATTACCAAAAAATTTCTTAAAACCCTTTTCATGAAACAAATCAACCTTTTCCCAAGCCAAATGAAGCCATGAACAAGCCATTCTCAAGCCACATGAAGCCATGAGGGCTTTGACTTGTCATTAGTCCATTTATGGCAAGAAGAGGGGGTTCTTTCTTAAACCTCCTTTAACCCTTTTTTACCTTAATCATGTCACACACTAAACCATGTTTAGCCACCTCATCATGGATGGAGACTTCACCACTCCTTCTAAGCCGACCTAAATGATTCCCTCAGCTCAAAATCGAGCTTGGAAGGGTGCACCAAGCCCAAAATGGTGGGTTGACCCAAACCAAGCCAAAGTGAGCCTTCTCCCATTCCATTTAAATCAAACTCCTTTACACATGTCAAACCTCAATCGCCTACACTAAACCCCGACCACGACCCACCCGACCAAGATGGTGACCATTGCTCGGCCGGCCGGCCACTGAGCCGCCGGAAAACACCATGGCCGAGAGCTCACATGTGAGCCAACATTGAAATTCTCACTTGCCGAGCTGCCCCATGCCTAATGGTCACCATGGCCGATCTTCTCCTCACCGAGCAGACTCGATCCCAAGCCCTAACTCCCTCTGAGAGGCCTTCCACCCTCTCCTATTTAAACTCCACCCCTCTCGGCCATGAGAGGAGCTAAAACAAAAACCTTAAGGAAACTCTGCCAAAATCACTCCAGATCACTCTCTACACATAGAGCACCTGATCCCCACTGAATTCCAGCCCCAATTCCTTCTAGCTGAGCCCAATTTTGAGCTCAAACTTTAGCCCAAAAACCGGGACACTTCTCCACAGGTGAGCCAATTCCCAAATTGATTGGCTCTACACCTTCACCGGACCAAGGGAAGGTGTCCACCACCAAAAGCCCCATCTCCGAGCCACCCGGTTGCTCCAGGCCTCCAAGCTTTGTGATCGGGCTTGGTCGAAATCATATCCGGACAATTCACTGGACCGGGAGACTTCATCCGGAGCTTGTCGGGACCCAATCGAAGGTGCAACAACTCTCGGATTGAAGCCACACTTCTCCGAGCCAAGGTATGAGCTAACTCTCCATCCCGAGCTTCCGGAGATTCTTCATTTCGAATGCCTTAGTTTCAATGCATGTTAGCCGTATAGATGTGTTCGTCTCTTCAAGACGAATCCATAGAGCATAAGAACATGAAAATCCATCGAGAATCGAGTGAGATCTTAGGGATTTAGTGTGGACGGCTCTCGGGTGAGAACACTTGGGGACGATGAACGGATGCCGTCCATTCAATACACGCGCGCACGGACGGCCGGGATTGCGTCGGACCGAGGAAACGGTGCGAGAACCGCGGGGCCCGGGCTGCCGACTCAAGTGGCGGCGTCGAATGGGAGCGCGCCGCGTGGCCTTTCGGAGCTGCCGAGGATGCGCTGGCGCCGCGTGGATAAATAGAAAATTAGGGTATTTTCTTATTTATTTAATTCCCTAAACTTCAAAAATCCATATCTTTGTGTAGAAAAGTCACAAAAATAAAATAAAAATACCCTCTTGCTCAGTGAACAGAGGAGAATAATGTGAAAAAGAAATCACTTAATTTCATCAAATATTTTATTTTTTATGATTTATTTACTCTCTGCATACATTTAATTCTCCATGCATGTATACAATTCACCATGGCATGAGACCATAGGGCTTTTGAAGCCTCTGAACTTGGGAACATTCCCTGAATTTTCCAAGGTCAGAGGCCATCTCTCGTGAAAAGTTATTTATTTTTCAAATGCATGTTGTTGTTTTGAGTATTTTAATTCCAAAAATTAGCATGTTGTGAAATAAATTCTAGAAATATTTGGTGATGTTCCTTATGACCAGAGAACTCTAGGAAAAATAGGACTTGAGTTAATTCACTCGCATTAACCCTAATTGGCTTAAACACCCAAAATAGGTCTTTAATTAATTAGAGTTAACCAGGTATCAAATTGACTTGAAATCAATTCTCCACTGACCTTTAGGATCAGAGGAATCCACCACAAAAATTTGAGGTCAATTGGACTTGGTTAACCCCACTAATTGGGTTAATTAAGCCACTTAGCCATTTTAAACTTTAAAAATTCATAACTTTTAAAATAATTTTCAAAAATTCACCAAATTGGTTTTGGAGCCTCTCTGATATCAGGGGAACCTAAGAAAATTAAAATGTCAATTTTCTAAAAAAGTTGATTTTTAATAATATTTTAATATTTTTAATAATTAAAAAATAATAAAAATCACAAAAATAATAAAATTCACCAAAATGTCACATTTTGAATTTTAATCACTTAGGAACAAATCTCACATTTTTCCTAGGTCTATTTAGTGAGATATTGAATTTTAAAGCCCTAAGGTAATTTTAAAAATTAAAAAATGTATTTTCTAGCATTTTCACTAAAATAATTATAATAAATCATAGAAAAATCAGAAAATTGCAAAATTTGTTTCTCTGGTTTCCTTGATATCAGAGAGATTTTTGAAAAATATAAAATTCATTTTTCAACATTTATTTTATTTTAAAATTAATTAACACTCCAAAACTTAAAATAATTATAATAAAAATAATATAATTCAAAAAATCACCAAAATTGGTCCAAGTGCTTCTCTGGTCATTAGGAATGTCCCCTAATTTTCTTAAGGACAGAAACTTTCCCTTGGTCATGTTATCAAATTTTCCTTGAAAATCTCTATTTTCCATCAAAAATAATTATATAAATAAATTAAATACAAAAAAATCACATTTTCTCCTCTCATGTCTTTATTGACATATGAGTGAAGTCACATAAAAATTTCAAGTTCATTTAAGTTCAATTTAGTGAGTTATGAAATTATTAAGCTTAAAGGGTAAAATGGTAATTAAAATCTTTAATCCTTAATTAAAACTTTAGGTTTAATAAAAAGTCAACAAGTAAAATATTTGATCTTAATCTGATTTGGATGATTGAAATTTAAATAATTAAAGGGTAGAAACCCATTAAATAATTTTAAAATGATTAAACTTTAATTAAATAATAGATTAAATTTGGAAGAATAATAAAATTGGAATTATTAAAATAAGGGATCTTTATTAGGAAGAGATTTATTCTTTAATTTAAAAATCCCTAAATTAATTATATCAACTAATACTCAATTTTTAATTAAAATGATAACTCAAATTTAAAATATTAAAAGACTTAATTAAATTATTAAACTCTTTTGAAATTTCAATTAAAATTAAAAATAAAGTAAATTAAAGATAAATTAAATTAAGATTAAATTAAATTTAATAATTAAATTAAATTAAATTAAACAATTAAATTAAATTAAATTAAACAATTAAATTAAATTAAATTAAACAATTAAATTAAATTAAATTAAATAATTAAATTAAATTAAATTAAATAATTAAATTAAATTAAATTAAAAAATTAAATTAAATTAAATAATTAAATTAAATTAAATTAAATTAAATTAAATAATTAAATTAAATTAAATCAAATCAAATTAATTAAACATCAAATCAAATTAAATTAAATTAAACTAAATATAAAACAACTTGAACACTATTCCAAATTTAAACCCTTTAACTTAAATCAAATCATTTGAATACTAATTTACCCTCGAAAGCTTTGATTATTATAACTCCTAAATGGAACATCAAATGAAGTGTTATCTCACTCATAGGATATTCAAATGTCCTAGTTCACCGAGCAAGTTAACAAGACTTGAAAACCTCTGACGATCGATTCATTTATATAATTAAATTCATTCGTACTTAAAACAATCCTCGAAATATTGAAAAGATGTTTAAGATTCTTCTTAAGCACTTCCTCAATATGATAGGATATTTATAAGAAAAATTGGACTTAATTGTCCTTTGATGATGAAAATCGTCCTCAAACAACAAAAAACCCAAAGAACCTAGACGTCATAGGAGATGACTAGCTATAGGATTAGGAATTTGGTAGAAAACCATAACCTTTCCCTTAGCTTTACCTAGGAACTTGCTTAAATATTCTAATTGTGTTTTAAGTGCAGCTTGGGATGACGGGAAGACCCTCCGGTACGCTTTTATTTTATTGCAATTTACTTTCTTGCAATTTACTTTCTTGCAATTTACTTTATTGCAAATGCACTTTACTTTTCTTGCATGATAAAACAACTCTTGCATGAAAACCCACACCTTTAGGATAGACCCTAAAACTGAAACCAAAACTAAGTTAAAAGTCATTGCAAGATAAAATTCACCGCCACAACATTTCAAAATATAAAACAACTCAAAATTTAATCACAAACGTAACACAAAACTACAATTACAACTAAATTAAAACGTCCTCGTTGGATGATCGGGAATACCTCGGATGATGTAACCTACGTGTTGCTAACGGGATTTCCCACGGTCTAAATGAAAGTGTGGAACTCATTCAGTTGAGTTTAGCAAATTCATCCGGACTAAGTGAATCCGATAAAAATAATGATGCCGGAAGGATGGAACCGTGGGATCTTAACCGGTGTCGTTATAATCAACTTTAAGATTTGTTTTAAATAAAACATAAAAAACACCCGGAAATTAAGATTTTCTCTAAACCAAAACACTTTTCTCAACTCCCGATTTATGATTTCTAAAACTAAACCTCCGCAACAACAAGGAGCTCGGAGCATGATGGGCAAGACGACCATCGTCATCAGCAAAACCTGAGTCTACTTCAGCAAAACTTTCCTAGAATTAAAACAACCAAGCCATAGGACTTCGAGGTAGCTTGCCTAGTGCAACATAAATCCTCAACTCTTCGTTAGGCATTTGCATTGCAAATTAAGCCCTAACCGGTCTTAGGATTTCGAGGTAGTCGTCCGATACGACAATAAACCCTCACATCTTCTGAAGCTATTTGTTTGATTTTATCATACAAATATAAGCCCTAATTAATTGAAATTGGCAAGATTGAAATATCAAATAAACATTAGGACTTTCCTAAATTCAAGACAAACGATAGGATAGTCGGGAAATTATCGAAGTTCACTTCGAATCAGTGATTTCTCCTACCTTTCTTCCTTTGGATTCACAAAACAAAATGTTCCAAAAATTTGATCCATTCCCTATTGAAACTTCAAAATTCAATCTTTAAAAACCTTAAACTTTGAAATTCTTGAGAGCGGAATCATTGATTATTATCGAGAGTTTTCTTAGGTGATTCCCGTCACTTAAGATGTAATTAACTATAGTGGGCTTGCCCTTATAGGGAATTTTAAAGAACCCGAGTAATATAAACCCCGTTTAATGTTTTCATATTAAGCAGGGGAAACTTGTCGGCTTATAAAATTGGTTCGCAGACCAAACGGATGTCACTAATCTTCTAGTTTATTTAATCAAGCCCCACCATCAAGCAGTAGTGTCTATCCTTAGGGATAGATACACGGTTTATGGTGCGGTGCTCGTTTATATAAACTATTTGGGATGTGAGGTCGGTTTAATCTCATATCTTAAAACCTTCAAATTTAAAATTATTTTCAAAATCAAATACTACTTTTCAAATTATTTATTTTAATTAAATTAAAAATTCGCCGACAGATTTCTGTTAGGCGACCCCTCTTCAAAATAAAACACGACCTAAAAATATGCCGACATCACCGACTCTTCAAATACTCTCAATACAAACTCTAAAATAAACTCACTAATTAATAAAAAAACTATAAATATGGCCCTTAAAATATTTCTCTAATTTCTCTCTCTAAATGAACTATGGGGCTAGGGGACTAGGTTGGGCGTTGGTGGTTTGTGGGCCTTTTTCTCTGAAGGAGTAGCCTCCTATTTATAGGCTTCAAGGGTTGCCTTGTGGCACCTCTTCAAAATATATCCATGTTTAATCAATCTTCTAGAAGGTGTGTCTGGCGTCTAGGCGCCGGACTCTGCGTCCAGTTCTTCGCACCTCTTCACTTTGGATCGGACCTCTTCACAGTTGTAACCATTTCTAAGCATCCAAATACAATGTATCACATGTCCTATAATCCAAGAATAACTATCAATCTTCTAGATGGTCCAATAACCACTAACACCGTCAAAATAACCGTTCAAAAGTCATCAAAAATATTACAGAATTCTGTATTGAATTGGTTCTTAGGCGCCGAATTCTGGCGCCAGGCCAATTATTTTGACAATTTTGCATTTTGGCTCTATTTTCTCTCCTTTTTACTCCTTTTTCATCCTTTTTTCCTTCTTGAACATTTTTTCATCACCTACATCGAAAACACAAAAATACCTTTCATTAAAGCATATTATCCTTAAAAATTTGATAAAAATCAAGGCATAAAAATAGCTATTTTTTCATGGATCAAAATCCTCCAAACTTAAACTTTACTTGTCCTCAAGTAACCCTTTTTACTATATAAAATGTATAACAATTGGAATAAAAGATAAATATTTAAGATTTCTTATAATTTTTTATTTTATAAAGGCTTTAGTAAATCATTAACCAAATTTAACTAACTAAGTTTAATTTTAAGAATTGAAAGAATATTTAACTACCAAATCATAAGATTTCAAAAAAATTTCATTCACTTCGAAAATAATTGTAGTTTATTATATTAAGATCACATAAATTATTTACAAGTAAAAGATCTTCATGAAAATCTTTTCTAATAAAGATACATGCATAAAAATTAAGTAAAATATGTAATCAATTTTTTTCTTATAAGCTAATTTAAGTGAAGCCAATTTTTGATTAGGCATCTCCTTAAGCTTCTTTTCTCTCTTCTTCTTCTTCTTTTTTTTTAAGAGAGGATTACTATATCTGGATAGCCTATTAATGGTTTTGAACTTCGCTATCCTTAACTTATAATTTCAAACTTATATATTTTCACTTAATTACTATAACATGAATAGATTTCAAAAAGAATTTCAATCTTTTCTTTTTTAAGTTATAATTTTTTATTTCTTAATACTTCTAAAATTCAATTATTTCTACTATGAATAGGAAAAATTTCTTAATCTTACTCTTCTTTAAGTTGAATAATTCTATTCTTAAAATCAATCAATGTTATTAAAATTATAGTTAAGTCTATTAAATTATTTATAATTTCAAAAATTTAAACGATCTTAAATAGATTCTTCATTTCTTATGTTATGTTAATATTTTTTTTAGAAAATATTAGTTCATTAAGGACAAATAAAATTTAAATTTGCATGTATTTTCCCTTCCCCCAAACTTAAGTTTTGGTATATCATGAAAAAAATTAAATTATGAGAGAAAGAAAGGTATAATTTAAAAAGGAATTTTTATAAGTATGTAAAAACAAGTATAAAAAAAATTTACTTCTACACATGCTTTTTTTGAATATTACTGAAATAACGAAGCATAAATAAAAGTAAGCAGTGCTCATCATATATATATATATATATATATATATATATATATATATATATATATATATATATCTCCAACGATCTTCATACTTGCTTTTGATTATTTTTCTAGATTTCTTAACCAGTGCTCACGTAAATTTTCCCTATCTATGTTATCATCACAGCTTCTAAACCTATTATAAGCCACCTTGCTTATGCTGATGATGTGATCCTCTTCACTAATGGTGGCAAACAAGTTATAAAGAAATCTTTGGATATTCTGCACCATTTACATCAAGTCTCAGGGTTGGAACTTAACAAGCACAAATGTCAATTCTTGGCTGGAAAACATTTCAGAAATCTGAATTGAATTAAGGATACTACTGGCTTCTCTATTACTGAATTACCTTTAAAATATCTGGGTGTTCAACTAATCAAAGGCAGGAAGAAACAAACCCATTATGATGAAGTGGTTCATAAGGTTACGACTCAGATTAACAGTTGGACCAACAGCTTTCTTTCTAATGGTGGAAGGGTGACACTTCTCAAGAGTATCCTCACCACCTTTCCATTGTTTACTATGCAGATGATCAGAATGAAGAAAAATATACAAAGATCGTTGGAAACTACCTTTAACAAATTCTTGTGGGAGGGGCGAGCACAAACAAGCACATTGGGTCACATGGAATAAGCTTTGTAAACCCATTAACTCTGGAGGCCTGGGGTTCAAGAGTTTTCAACACATTAGAAAAATCTTCCTTTGTAAGCAGTGGATGAAATTCAGAAAATAAGATACCCTTTAGGCTCAATTCTTATCAGCTAAATACTGCAAAACCTGCCACCCTGATGTAGTAAAAGTGAAAATTGGAGATTCTCAACAATGGAAAAGTTTACTGAAGGTAAAGATCAAAGCTAATAATTTTTTTTGCTGGGAGATTAGAGATGGATCTGCTAATTTTTGGCTTGACAATTGGCTTTTGGAAGATCGGCTGTATCCCATCCCAAACATTCATTTGAATTATAACTCTAGAGTTGCTGACTTCTTGACAAATCATCAATGGGATGAAGACAAATTAGAGGAGGTTGTGGATTTATCTTCTATTCAGAGTATCAAGGAGATCCCCATCAATAGTGCATAGGAGAATTCTGATCAGCTAATTCTCAAGAAACCTCCCTCTCAATCTATTAACTCCTACATCTACCAGTCCTTACATCACTGACCTCAGAATAATTGGGGTTGTCACCTATGGAATAAGTATTTGACCCCTTCTATTTCATTCTTTTGCTGGAGATTGTTTCACAAATTCTTGCCTACTGATGATATACTGAAATTGAAGGGCCTTAGACTGCTTTCCAGATGCCATCTTTGCTGTGCTCAGGAGGAATCATATGACCACCTACTTCTTCACCGTCCCGTGATTAGGGAGGTATGGAATAGAGTGCTTGGAACATTTTCAACTTACACATCACTTCGTGGACTCGGATTTCGTGGAGGACTGCTAGGCGGATTGGCTTCGCATCGAATCATTTTACCCACTGATCATTTGGTGGTTTGTCTGGATGGCAAGGAATAATAATAAGTATGAGAACTCTTTATGTTCTATTAACCAGATCTTTGCTAATTGTGCACCTACATACATAGGTATTATAATACACATGAATTGAAGAACAAAACCAGGATCCAAATTAAGTTATTTCACTGGATCCCTCCCCCCACTTCTTGGGTCAAAGTTAACATTGATGGGAGTTATTCCCCTCTTTCTTCTGGATGTGGGGGAGTGTGTAGAAATCATCAAGGTAGATTACTCGTGGGGATTTCAAACTTCTATTGTCTCCGGTTCTCCTCTTCAATCCGAAATGACTGCTTGCCATATGGGCTCTAAAGTCGCAAAGGTCGACGGGCATTCTCTTATCCGGATGGAATCGATTCCCTTCAACTAGTCAATATTATGACTGGCACTACTGATGTTCCTTGGATGCTTATATACCTTCACAGAACCCTGAAGGCTTTCACAAAGGATGTAACAGTCTATTGGAGTCATCTGCACAGGGAGGGAAATCAGCCAGCCAATTGGCTAGCAAAAACGGCTTCAAAAACTGCAACTTTTAAATGCTTTACTTTCTCTTTTGGGCATCTAAAACAGTTACTTTTTGGTGATTTGCTTTCACTTCCTTTTATCAGATGTATCTAAACTTTTGTTTCACTAATGCATCTTATATTTTGCTGAAATATATATATATATATATATATATATATATATATATATATCGATAGACTGAATTAAATGACTACACTACTACTAGTAACAGAAGTAGAACAACATTACTAACTATTTAAAAATACTAAGCAGTATACTGAAACAGAAATAAACATTAATTCATCCAAATTTCAGTCTTCAACACAATACACTAAATCCACACAAAGTTTCATAAACAGATCTACACTAACAAACAACAAACAACAAACAATAAAAGCAAACAAGAAATAAACTAACAACAAAATCAGCACGTCTCAGAGGTAAATCAAGCTACTAATCACTATTTGTAGCCTCGTCATTGTCATCATACCGGTATAATTTTAGGTTGTGTTGTACTTTAGAAAAAGGGGCCGCTTAACATAAATTGTCGGTGAATTTTAGATTTTAAATTTAATTTAAATATATATATATATATATATATATATATATATATAATTTTAAAGTAGCATTTAATTTTGAAAATAATTTTTAGTTTGAAAATATTAAGATATGAAATTAAACCGATCTCACATCCCAAATAGTTTATATAAACGAGCATCACACCACAAACTGTATATCTATTCCGAAGAAAAGACTCACTGCTTTACGATGAGGCTCGGTTAAATAAACTAGAAGATTTGTGGCATCCGTTTGGTCTGCTAACCAATTTTATAAGCTGACAGGTTCCCCTGCTTAATATAAAGAAATTAAGCAGGGTTTATATTACCTAGGTTCTTAAAGTTCCCTATAAGGGCAAGCCTCTATAGTTAATTACATCTTAAATTACTGGAATCACTTAAGAAAACTCTCGATAATGATCAGTGGTTTTGCTCTCAAGAATTTCAAAGTTTAAGGTTTTCAAACAGTTGGATTTTGGAAATTTCAAAAGGGATTAGCTCAAATTTGGAACAGTTTACTTTAGGAGTCCAAAGGAAGAGAAGTAGGAGAAGCTGAGGATCCAAGAAGAATCTTGGAAACTTCCCAAACTATCCTATGGTTTGGTTTCGATTTGAGAATTTATTTAATGTTTCAATCCTACCAATTTTAATTAATTAGGACTTATATTTGTATGATATAATCACACAAACAACCTCGAAGATATGAGGGTTTATGTCGTACCGAACGATTACCTGGAGTCCTAAGACCGGTTAGGGCTTAATTTACATGACATGATCATGCAAATGCCTAACGAAGAGTTGAGGATTGATGTTGCACTAGGCAAACTACCTCGAAGTCCTATGGCTTGGTTATTTAATTCTAAGAAAGTTTTGCTGAAGTAGATCTGCTTTTCGCTGATGACGATGGCCGTGCTGCCCATCATGCTCTGAGTTCCTTGTTGTTGCAGAGGCTTAGTTTTAGAAGGTGAAAATCAGGAGATGAGAGAAATGTTTTGGTTTAGAAATCTTAAAATCCAAGTGTCTTTAGTGTCTTAATTAAAACAAATCTTAAAGTTATTTAAACAGAACCGATTAAGATCCCACGGTTCTGTCATCCCGATACCGTTATTTTCATCTAATTCACTTAGTCCAGATGAATTTGCTAAACTCAACTGAATGAGTTTCAAACTTTAATTTAGACCGTGGGAAATTCCGTTTGCAACATGTAGGTTACATCATCCGATGTATTCCTGATTATTCAATGAGACGTTTTAATTTAGTTGTAATTATAGTTTTGTTGTTCTGTTTGTGATTAAATTTTGAGTTGTTTTATATTTTGAATGTTGTGGCGGTGAATTTTATCTTGTGGTGATTTCTAATTTAGTTTTGGTTTCAGTTTAAGGACTACCCTAAAGGTTTTGGTTTTCATGCAACAATCTTGTTTAACATGCAAGAAAGGTAAAACACAGTGCATGTAAGAAAATTGTATAAAAATAAATTGCAACATAATAAAAGCGTACCTGAAGGGTCTTCCCGTCATTCCAAGCTGCACTTGAAATACATGTTAAGGTATTTAAATATTTCAACAAGTACCTAGGTAAAGCTAATGGAAGGTTTTGGTTGTATACCAAGATCCTAATCCTATAACTAGTCATTCCTATGACGTCTAGGTTCTTCAATTTGTTTATGGATGATTTTCTACACCAAAGAACAATTAAGTTCTATTGTTCTTCTAAAACTACCCATTGTATTGAGGGCGTGCTTAGGACGAATCCTAAACATCTTTTCAATATTTTTGGGTCTGTTTTGAGTCCAAGGGAATTTAATTGTACATGTGATTTAGTCATCCGAGAATTTCGTTGAGTTTTTTTTCTTGCTCAGTGAACTTGGACATTTGATTATCCCATAGGTGAAGTGACATGTCACTTAATACTCTATTTAAGAGTTATAATAATTAAAGCCTTTAAGGGCAAGTTGGTTTTTTGAGAATTTTAATCATTCTTAATTTGAAGTTTGAGTTAATGGTTTAAAGTGATTTAGTTTAATTATGAGGTTTTAATTAATAATTTTAAGTTTGGAATAGTGTTCAAATTATTTTTTGGTTTAAATCTTTATACTTTAGGTGATCTTAATATTTTAAATTTGTTTTACTTTTATTATTGAATGATGTTAACTTAATTTAATTTAAATTTGATTTAATTTAATTTAATTTAACTTCAATATTTTTTAATTTAGCTTAACTTAATTGTTAAAATGTTAATTTAATTTAATTTTAATTTTAATTTAATTTTTACTTAATTTAATTTAATTTTATTTAATTTAATTATTAAATATTTAATATTTTAAACTTTTTTTCTTTAATTTAAGAGTTATTTATTTTTTTTAATTTTTAATTTACTTAGTTTGGATTATCATTTTAATCTTAATTAAAAGGTAAATATTGTTGAAGTGATCTATTTAGGGATTTTTTTATTAAAGGATATATCCTCTTAGGTTATATCCTTATTTTTAATAACTCAAATTTTTATTACTCTTCCAAAAATTTAAATTGTTTAAATAATTAAAGTTTCATTTTTTATTAAAAGTGATTAATGGGTTCCTACCCTCTTAATTTCCCAAAGTTTTAATCATCCAAGAAAGATAAAATCAAATATTTTACCCTCTATTTTAACTAAACCTAAAATTTTAATAAAGGGGTTTAAATTCTTTAATTATTAAAATGCCCTTTTAAGCTTATTTATTTCATAACTCAGTAAATTGAGTTTAAATGAACTTAAAATTTTTATGTCACTTCACTCACATGTCAATTAAGACATTAGAGGGGAACATGTGATTTTTCTGAATTTAATTTATTTATATAATTATTTTTAATGAAAAATAGGGATTTCCAAGGAAAATTCAACAACATGACCAAGGAAAGGTTTTTATCCTTAAGAAAATTATGGCATGTTATTAATGACTAGAGGACCACTTGGACCCATTTTTGTGATTTTTTAAATTATATTTTATTTATTATCATTATTATAAGTTTTAGAGTATTAATTAATTATAAAATAAAATTAAAGTTGAAAAATGAATTTTATATTTTTCTAAAACTCTCTGACCTCAAGGAGTTTAGAGAAAGAAATTTTACAATTTTTTTATTTTTCTTTGATTTATTGGAATTAATTTGGTAGAAATGTTGGAAAATACATTTTTTAATATTAAAAATTGTTTTAAGGCTTTAAAATTCAATAACTTAACCTAGACACTTAGGAAAAATATTGGTTTATTCCTAAGTGATTAGGAGTCAAAATATGAATTTTTTGTGATTTTTATTTTTTTATGATTTTTATTATTTTTTAATTATTTAAAATATTAAAATATGATTAAAAATAAAAAATTTTAAAAAATTCTAATTTTAATTTTTATAGACTTCTCTGATATCAGAGAGCTCACAAAACCAATTTGGTGAATTTTTGAAATGTATTTTTGGAGTTATGAATTTTTCAAATTTAATTTTGGTTTTGTTACTTAATTAATTCATTTAGTGGAGTTAATCATTTCAAACTAATTTCAAATTTTTACGATAGGTTCTCTGTATCCTAAAGATCAGTGGAGTGTTGATTTCAAGTTATTTTGATGTGTGGTTAATCCTAATTAGTTAAAATTCCATTTTAAGGTTTTGGCCAAATTAGAGTTTGTTTGATTGAAATAAATCTTGAAATAAATTTCTAATATTTCTCTGGTCAAAGGGAACATACTCTAATTCTTCTAGGTTTTTCTGAGTAACATTGTAATTTTTATAATTATTATAGGAAAACTGAAGCATAATCTTGAAAAATAGATATCTCATCATGGAAATCTTTCTTGACTTTGGAAAAATCAGGAAAGATCCATAATTATGCATAGAATAACATATAAAAATTTCAAGTTATGGTGAAGCTCCTACATGCATGAAGAATTAAAAGATTGAAAACACTATTTAGTTATTTAAAAATAAAATATACATTAAATAAAAATAAAATTACTTTCACATTATTCTCCTCATTTTCAGGAGCAAGAGGGTATTTTTATTTTATTTTTTGGAGTTTTCTAGACAAAGTTATGATTTTTTGAAGTTTTGTGTCAAAAAGAAATCCAAAAAAATCCATTTCTCGCTCAATCCACGTGTCGCTCTCCTATTGGCTAGCGTGGTTCTGTATGGAGACTGTTCACGGATGAAGATCCGTTCGACGGCATCAGGGCCGTCCGTCAGATACACGCCTGATCGGACGGCTGCTGCTCCTCTTTCCTAGTGCTATTCACCCAAAACCGTCCACCTCCAAACCTTGATATCTCACTCGTTTCTCAATGAAATTGAATTAAATTTTTTTTAAAATGATTGTCTAATTGAGTAACACACATCTATATGGTTATGATATACTTAAAGCATGTGAATATTTATAGAGATTTAAAATATGCTCGGTTGAAGGAGGAAACATTTGATACCTTCGTCCAAGAGGTGAGGCCTCAATTGGAAATGGTTTGATTGAGCTTAGAAATGCTTAGAGAAGCTTTGGGTAAAATTTGGCATGGTCTCCCCAAGGTAATCTTTCATCTCCACCTCTTGGCCATGGAGGTGGGGTTTAAATAAGGAAGGTTATGATGGAGCTTTGGGTGGCCATGGGGGTTGATTAGTGGGTTCAAAATATGTGTTTAAGTGGAGGGGAGGTTAGAGTTTGATTTTGGTGCAATCAATTTGGGATTGCCATGTGTAAAGTCAAGGATTTAAATGGCATGGGTGTAAGGGGCATTTTTGGTCCAATTTGGGTAAATTCATGGTTTTGGCTTGGTTCACTCACCAAGGCTTGATTTGGACTGATGTGAGATCATTTGGGTCAGCCTCACATGTGTGGTGAAGTCCCCATCCAAGGTGAGGTGGCAAATTATGGTTAAAGTGTATCATTGATGGGGTTAAAAAAGGTTTAGTGAAGGCTTAGGAAAGGCTCCCCTCTTCTTGCCATAAGTGGCATGGTGAGGCGGAAAGGGCTCCCCATGGCTTGCATATGGCTTATGCATGGCTCCATGGCTTCATTTGGCTTGCTCGTGGCTTGGGAAAAGGTTGGCTCACTTGCATGGAAAAGAGTTATTTGGAATTTTGTAAACTTTGGATTCCTTTGATGGGATTTGTCATGATACTACAAATGGGTTGATTTCATGATGGTTTAAGACTTTGGTCAAATAGGATTATCAAAGGAATGATGAAGAAAAGGTTTCATGTGGGCTTGGGGATGGATTTTGGGCTTTTGAATTTGATGGAAAGTGGGCTTTTAAAGGCTTTATGGAAGTGGGCTTTTAAGTTTGAAAACAAATTGGTGGATGGAGATTTTGTGAAAGATTGGGCTAAACAAATGTTGGGTTTAGTTTAGGAGTGTGGCATGAGTGATTTGGAGAAGGTTTGGTGTCATTTAGAATTGAGATAGGTTTAATTTGGGCCTTTTTGGTAATGGGGCCCAAAATGGGTCAAATTGGGCTAACTTGGGCTATCTTGGGTTAATGTTGGTTTAAGGTTGGATTTGATGTAAAATTAATTCTGGGAAATTTTTATGGGAGTTTTATAAAGAGTATTCAACTTTTGTTGGGCTTTGATTTTGGGATATGGGCCTATTTGGGTTAGGTTTGGATTTAGGCCAATTTAGGGGATTTAGGCTTCAAATTGAAATTGGATCCAAATGTTAATCAAGTTGGGCTTGTATTTGGTCTATATTGATATTAGGGATATGAAATTGAAGTTTATAATTGAATTGGACCAAAATTGAGGTCAATTAGGGTGGTTTGGTTTGACATTGGGTTCATTTGGGTTAATAATAGGTCAAATTGGGGGTTTTGGTAATAGTGGGCTAAATTGACAAAATTGGCTTATGGTATAGTTGAATAAAATGAAATTGGGAATATTTGAGATTTTTTGGAATTTTCGAGAAATTTTTTGGGATTTTTTGGAATTTTGGACTAAGAATGACATTTTGGGTATTTTTGGAAATTTGGGGGTATTTTTGGAAACTTTGGTATATTTGGCTAAGGGTGATCAATTTGAATGGTGAGGAAATGTTTAGGATTGATTTTGAGTAATTTTGGGTAATTTGGGAAATTTTGGAAATTTTGGTTATTTTCAAGGGCATTTGGTAGGTTTAGTGGGTGTAGGGCCTTGGGGGTCAAAAATTGAAATTTTGGAAAAATGAAGATTGATTGAATGTGAGTACAATGGAATCATTTTGGTTAAGCCATGAAGCCATATAAAGCCCATAAGAGCCATGAGAGGACTCATTTGAGGCATTCACTATGTTGTTCCTAACCCTCTTAACCAAGGGCCTAGGGGTTAAGATTCATCCATATGAATTACCTACACGAGTCAGGAAGTCAAATTAGGTATGAATGGTTTTAGAATTTGGAATGTGTGTGAAAGTGTAATGTGTGCAGGTCAACCCTTACCAGACCAGACCACCCAGGGTAGTCCTAAGGCCAAAGAGTCCTATAGGGAACTCATCCTTTAAACCTCCACATTTGATCTTAACCCTCCAAGTGAATTAGGGGTTTACAATCAATCTTATGGGGTTTGCAGGGAGTTTAGAAGTGTTTAAATTTCTAAGTGGTGGGTTCCATTTCTAGTCCTCTAAGATAGTCAAAGGGAAAGCCTAAGGCTAGATCCTAAGTACTAAGGATAGAGAAGTAAGAAGAGAAAAGACCTCATCAAAAATGAGGTCAAAACATCACCAAAAGAAAACTCCACATCCTTTGGATCAACATACGGTGAAAATCTAGGACAGGTAGAAAATTGAACATCATGCTCACCCTTCAAGAACCTCACTTAAGACTTTAAATACTCAGCATCATACTCACTTTTCCTTTGGGTAAACTCAGATAAATGATCAATCTTCTTGTCTATAGTATCTACTCTGCAGTGAGTTAGAAATAACTCATTCCGTCGCTCCATAAATTGATCATGCATCGATTTCCAGAAACTAGATGGTGGCTTAGCAGTAGAAGTAGAAGGTCTATAAGTAGAAGCTCTACCTGGAGTAGGTACAGAAGTAGAAGGACCAGTAGATCTCTTCCCTCGAAGACGATCATAAATGTTAACACTCTCCTGTCCAATTGGCTTTGTTGTCTTCAACTTCTTCTCTGATATATCAGCAGAAACTCCATTGCTCATGCATAAAGAATGAATCAAGGATGAGAATCCTAATCCCACAAAAGTGCTGGATCTAACAATCGATTCCACTAAATCATAAATAATACTGCCAACATCTATCGGCTTCCTCTCCTGAATGCAGTAGTTCAGAATAGCTCGATGTCTGGTAACTTCACTTAGGTGGTTGGAAGGTAGAAGTCCAGCAGAAATAAAATAATGCCATGCCTTTGAAATACCCATTAGCTTAGAAGATTTAAACTTTACCTGTTTGTCGTTCCGGATCTTCCAAGCTCCAGTGCCATCAGTCAGATATGCAATAATCATCTCAAGATCTCCCTCAGATGGAGATAAAACAGAATAGTAGCACTGGATGGTAGGTGGCAGGCCGTAGAAAATATCGATCCATTCCGGAGTAAATCCTACTCTGACACCTCTAACGAAGACTTCGTAGTCTTCTACATCCAAAAAGTTGGCATAAAACTCGAGTACAATAGGAATAACGACAACAACAGTAAAATAACAGAATCATTGCCAGTTGTGTGCAACGATCATGTTTACAATCATTTCACCAGGATTATAAAAACTGCGCTCCGAGATAAACTTTCTTGACGTCGCAAATCGTGATAACGAAAATGCGCTGTCGTAGTCGAAAACTTGCTGCTGTCGAAATTTTATCGTGCCTTTCCTCGCTTAGATTTTGGTGCCATCTAAACGTGAAACAAAACACAAATAAATTAAGGAATCTAAGATTTAAATTCTTTTATGCTTGAGAAACTTAAAATGAGTTTAAAAATCCATGGAGAAACTCTAAAAATCAAAATTTTTCTCAAATATTCAGTTTTTAGCAAACAAAATAGGAAAAACTATGGTAAGAATAAAAAATAAATGGATTAGAAGGTATATCTGACCTCGAGATGAAGAAATCAAGTGATTTCGGGCTCAAAAACTTGATGTATTGACCTCAAAATGGATCTAGGGGGTGTATTTTCATGAAAAAGAGGAAGGGGATGAAGCTTAGGCGTCAACCATGGCTAATGGGATTTAAATGCTAATTTTCGGTAAGCAGGCTGAACCGGCGCCTAGGCGCCGAATTATGGCGCCTAAGCGTCAGACTTGACTTTCACAAAAATCACTTTAAAAAATTTATTTTCCACCAAAACTCATAAATTCAACTTCTAATTACTCATATTATAGTAGTGCTTCAGTTTCCAACTTCCAAAATATTTCCCAAAAATTTTAAAAATTAAAAATTAAATCCACCAATTAAACACAAGGTTTAAATCAAACTCTTCTAATTGCATTCATATTCTTCAATTTTGGCTCAATACAATACAGATAAGTATAGTAATATGATTCAAGTCCTAACAAACAATCAAACTACACAATTTCAAAGCAAATACAACACATATTGAACAATAAAACAAATACACAAACAATACAATCGATTTACCAAATCGATACAATGACACACTAGTAAAAGTCTAGATCACACCACAATAACTATCTAATCTTCAAATTAGAAATTCCAATTCTCTTCACAAGGAAAATCCATAGTCGTTTTCGCATCGATCCAGTTGTTCTAAGCATATATCTCCACTTGAGCATCTTGATAAGCCGCTAGATGATCAAATTGAAGCTTCGCCTGCCATTCCAGATGTTCAATTTGATGATACATCTCATGGAGGAGATCTCTAATACTTTTGAATTCTACTTCAAATTTATCTAGACGACTTGAAATTTTCTCCAAACATACAGCGATAAAACCATTGAAGTAGGGTTGAGGATCCTTTGAAACTTTGTCTCTAGCCTCCTCTCCAAGATTTCTTCTCTCCATTTCTTCAAAAATCCTCTCTAATCTCTCAAGAATGAAGTTTCTAGGTCGTAATTTTGGTTGCTTAGGGATTGGGGACGAAGATAGGGTAATTTAAAGGAGAAAATCGTGTGAAAAACTGAAAATTTTTTGTTTTTACACGATCCAGTAACTATGGTGCTTAGGCACCAAATCTGCGCCCGGATGCCGGACCCATCGATACACAGTTTTACTCTGGCGCGTAGGCGCCAAATTCTGGAGCCTAGGTGCCAGAACCATGTTCGACTCCGTTTCTCCTATCGTCAAATTTCAAAGTTTCGTTCTCCAAAATAAGTAAATTAGAATGGTAAGATCAATATAGACTTAGTAACACAAATTATAAACATTCATAATGAAGGTTAACTTGAACTCCTTTTTATTCACATATGAAATGGAGTAATCCAAAGTCCAAACTTTATATACTTTAAAATAATCTTTAGCTAAAGTCAATAAAGACTTGTTAGCGTCCGACTTTCTAAAGTTATATAAAGTTAGTCAAGACTGAGGCATAACCTTACATTAAAAATGAAAAAAAACACACAAAAAATTTATGGGTTGCCTCCCACAAAACTCTTCGTTTAACGTCATCAGGCCGACCTAATTAAGTCTTTAATCAGGTAGACTCAACTCGTAAGCCTCTTTATAAATCATTTTAATGTCTGCCAAATAAGGCTTCAGTCTTAATTCGTTAACTTTAAATATTTTTCCTGTTTTGGGGTCTTTAATACCATAACTCCAGAAAGGTATACTTTCTCAATTATATATGGCCCCATCCATTTAAATCTTAATTTTCCAGGAAAAAGTCTTAAACGAGTATTAAATACTAATACTTCTTGTCCAGGCTCGAATATTTTTCCTGAAATTTTTTTATCATATAACAACTACATTTTTTCTTTATAAATTTTTGCATTTTCATATGATTAATTTCTTATTTCATCCATCTCATTTAATTGTAATAATCGTTTTTCTCCTGCAGTCTTCAAATCAAAATTAAACTCATTTATCGCCCAATAAGCTTTATGTTCAAGTTCAACAAATAAGTGACAATGTTTACCATAAATTAACTGGTAAGATGACATTCTGATTGGTGTCTTATAAGCTGTTCTATAAGCCCATAATGCAGAATCAAGTCTATCAACCCAATCGGTTCTTTTAGGATTAACAGTCTTCTCTAAAAATCTTTTAATTTCTCTGTTTGATACTTCAGCCATTCCACTTGTTTGAGGGTGATACGCAGTGGCAATTCTGTGTTTGATTCCAAATTTGTCCAGTAATAATTGAATTATTATATTTCTAAAATGACTTCCACCATCTATGATAATTACCATAGGCATTCCAAATCTTGAAAAAAATCATTTTCTTTAAAAATTTTGAAACACTTTTGGAATTGCAGTTAGGTAAAGCTACAACTTCAATCCACTTTGAAATATAATCGACTGCTAATAAAATATAAATCTTTCCAGATGATGGTACAAATGGTCCCATAAAGTCTAAACCCCATATATCAAAATTTCAACTTCCAATATATAGTTTAAAGGCATTTCATCCTTTCTAGATATATTTCCCATCCTTTGACATCGATCACATGTTTTCATAAAATGTCTCACATCTTTGAACAAGGTAGGCTAACAAAATCCTGAATTTAAAATTTTAAATGCAGTTTTATCTACTCCAAAGTGTCCTCCAAAATCGGAATCATGACATTTTTGAGTAATAGCAAAAGTTTCTTCATAAGGTACACATCTTCGAATTACAGAATCTCTTCCTAATTTAAATAAATGAGGATCTTCCCAAATATAAGATTTAGCATCATTTTTAAATTTCTTAATATATTTGTTATTCAATCCATAAGGTAGAATATTGCTAACTTAATAGTTAACTATATCCGCATACCAAGGTGTTTGGCATCCTTGAATAACATATAAATGTTCATCAGGAAATTTCTCATTTATATTTTCCTCATTAATAATATCATTCTTAATTCTTAATAAATGATCAGCAATTTGGTTATCAGTTCCTTTTCTATCCATTATTTGAAAATCAAATTTTTGTAGAAGTAAAACCCATCTTATCAGTCTAGGCTTAGCATCTTTTTTTGTCATTAAATATTTAATAGCGGAATGATCAGTATGAACTATGCATTTGGTACCAAGAAGATAAGGTCTAAATTTATCAAAGGCATATACTATAGCTAAAAGCTCTTTCTCAGTAGTAGTGTAATTTCTTTGAGTTTCAACAAGAGTTTTACTAGCACAATATTTAACTTTGAAAATTTTCTCATATTTTTGTCCCAATACAGCTCCAATTGCAAAATCACTTGCATCACACATTAATTCAAAGGGTTTATTCCAATTAGGTGCAATAATTATAGATGCAGTTATTAATTTTGCTTTTAAAATATTGAAAGCATTAACACAGTCTTCATTAAATTCAAATTTAGCTTCTTTTTCCAATAAATGACAAAGAGGTTTAGCAATTTTAGAAAAATCCTTTATATATCTTCTATAAAATCCAAGCATGACCCGTGAAAACTTCTCACATCGATAATGAGTAGTACGTGGTTGCAGTTGAGCAATAATTTTCACTTTTGCTTGGTCAACTTCCATCCCTTTTTGTGAAATTTTGTGACAAAGTACAATGCCTTCTGTGACGATAAATTGACATTTTTCCCAGTTTAGAACAAAATTTGTTTCTTCACATCTTTTCAAAACTTTGGAAATATTTTCCAAACAAGATTCAAAAGAAGTTCCAAAGACTGAAAAATCGTCCATAAATATTTCAATTCCTTTATCAATCAAATCACAAAATATTGACATCATACATCTTTGAAAAGTTGCAGGTGCATTACATAAACCGAAAGGTATTCTTCTAAACGCAAATGTTCCATAAGGACTTGTAAATGTTGTTTTCTCTTGGTCCTCAGGAGTGTCAGGTAATTGATGATAACCAGAATATCCATCAAGAAAATAGAAATATGAGTGTCCAACTAATTTATCAAGCATTTGATCCAAGAAAGATAAAGGAAAATGATCCTTTCTAGTGGCGTCATTTAATTTCTGATAATCAATGCAAATTTACCATCCAGTAACTTGTCTTGTCAGAATTAGTTCATTTTTATCATTGATAATGATAGTTACTCCTTTCTTCGGAACACAATCAATAGGACTTACCCATTGGCTATCCGAAATAGAATAAATAATTCCAGCATCTAACCATTTTAAAATTTCTTTTTTAACAACCTCTTTCATGATAGGATTTAATCTTCTTTGAGGTTCAATAGTAGGTTTACAATCTTCTTCCATTAAAATTCTATGCTTACAGATGGAAGGGCTTATTCCTCTTATATCAGCAATAGTCCAACCAAAAGCTTTCTTATAATTCTTTAACACTCCTATCAGTTTTTCTTCTTGATCTAAACTTAGTTTAGAAGAAATAATAATAGGTAAAGTTAATGAATTTCCCAGAAAATCATACTTTAAATGTGTAGGTAACATTTTTAATTCCAGTTCAGGGGCCTTTTTAATTGAGGGTAAAAGTATATCATTTTGTGTTATGTCCAAAATTTCCCAGTTATCTTTAATATAATGAGTTTCTTTAAATAATTCTTCTTCTTTTAGTTCTTCATTTTCATCGGTAAATAATTCAATTTTTTCTTCAGAAATGAATTTACATCTTTCTTGATAATTTTTCTTCAATAATATAATCAATAATATCCATTCGATTGCATTTTTCTTTATCAGGGTACTTCATTGATTTAAGAACATTAAATTTAATCTCTTGATCATTAACTCTCATGGTTAATTCTCCTTTTTGCACATCAATCATAGCTCGTCCGGTAGCTAGAAAAGGTCTCCCTAATATAATTGGTATTTCTTTATCTTCTTCCATATCAAGTACAATGAAATCCATGGGGAAAATAAATTTATCCACTTTAACAAGAACATCCTTTATAACTCCTTTAGGGTAAGTGATAGATCTATCAGCTAACTGAAGGGATACAGTGGTGGGAGTAATCTCTCCTAAATTCAACCTTCAAAAAATAGAAAATGACATGAGATTAATACTTGCTCCTAAATCACATAAACCTTTTCCACAAAATTTTTCTCCAATAGCACAAGGTATAGTAAAACTTCCAGGATCTTTATGTTTCTGAGGTAATTTCTTTTGAATTATTGCACTACATTCTTTACTTAATGCAACAATTTCAAAAGCTTTAAATTTTCATTTCTTACTTAAAATATCCTTCATAAATTTTGCATAAGTTGGCATTTGTTCCAAAGCTTCAGCAAAAGGTATGTTAATGGTAAGTTTCTAAAAAAATTCAAAAGCTTAGAAAATTGATGATCAAGCTTCTGCTGTTTTAGTCTTTGAGGAAAAGGTGGTGGTGGTTTTTCAACATCCACATTAATAGGAATAACAGTCTGATCTTGACTAGGAGAAGGATTTTCTTTAGGTTTTTCAATCTTTTCAACCTCAATCTCATTTTCAATTCATTCTGCATTGTTTCTTTTAATTCTTTTCTACTTCTAAGTTGTACAGCTTTAACATGTTCATGTTCTTTTCCAGTTTCTTCTGGATTGGCTTCAACAATACTAGGAAGTGTTCCTGGAGGTCTGTAATTAATTAAATTAGCGATTTGTCCCATTTGATTCCCAATATTATTAATAACAGTGTTTTGATTTTGTAATTGATTACTTAGTTGTACAATTAATTCTTCTATAGATAACTTTTTCTGTTGATTATTAAATTCAGATGGTTTATAGTTTGAATTTACTTGATTGTTCCAATTTCCAGCTGGATGGGATTGATTATTACCCCGTTGTTGTTGCAAATTATTCCAGTTAAAGTTAGGGTGATTTTTCCATCCAGGATTATAATAATTGGAATAAGGGTTATTTTTGCTAGCAATAGCTTGTAAAGTTTCAATAGTTTGAGAATCTTCAATATTAGCAGAGTTGTTATGTGATATATTGATAGCAAAATTATCTAATTTCTTAGATATTGCAGCTACTTATGAAGCTAAGATAGAAAAGGCTTCGTTATCATGAATACTTGCCATTCTTTTAGGATTAATCAGAAGGCCATTAAAAATTATTGTTAGCCATTTCTTCAATTAAAGTATAATCTTCTTCAAATGATTTAGCCATTAAAGAACCTCCAGCAGCAGCATCAATAATTGATTTAAGTGATCCAGTTAGTCCGTTATAAAATGTTTGAATAATTAACCAATCGGGTAAAGCGGGATGAGGACATTTTCTTAATAGTTCTTTAAATCTTTCCCAAGTTTCATAAATTATCTCTCCGTCAAATTGACTAAATGAAGTAATATCATTTCTTAATTTAGCATTTTTAGGAGGAAAATATTTAGCAAGAAATTTTTGTGACATTTCAGCCCATGTTTTAATAGAACCTGTTGCTAATGAGTTCAACCACATCTTTGTTTTATCTTGTAAAGAAAAAGGAAAGAGTCTAATTCTAATAGCATCATCAGAAACATTATTATATTTAAAGGTAGCACAAAGTTCTAAAAACTAGCATGGTGTAAATTTGGTTCCTCATTTGGTGTTCCCCCAAATTGTTTATTTTGAACCATTTAAATAATAGACGGTTTAAGATCAAAATAATTAGGATCTACAGTAAGTATTTGAATACTACTATGAAGTTCATCAACTGTAGGGTTAGCATAATCCCTTAATGGTTTGTAAAGATTTTGTTCATTAATTTCAATTGGACTTTGTAAATTGTTATGTAATATAGCCATCTCTTGATATTTTGGAATTTGTTTTCCTTTTTTAATTCTTCTAACAGTTCTTTCTAATTCAGAATCTAAAGGTAATAATCCTTCAGATCCAGAACTACGCATAAAAAGTAAATAAAAAGTAAAAAAGCAAGAAATTATTTTTTTTTATTTTTGGTTTTGTTTTTTTTTTAAATAATTGTTTTTGTATTTTATATTTTTGAAAATAAAAGAAATAAATAAAATAAAATATTTAAAATCTGTAAATTTTGCCTCCCCAGCAACGGCGCCAAAAACTTGACCCTCGATCCGTGACGATGCACCAAAAACTTGGTTTGCAATCGCCAAACAATGCGATAATTTATGCTATCAAAAATATGTTATAACCAATACTTTGACTCAAATAATAATAGCGGCTAGTGTATATAAATATAATTTTATGGAAACTATTTTACACACTAGGGGTACTACGCAAGTATACGTATCGTTTCATGTAATATAGAGCTTTAAATAAAGATCTCAGTATCGATCCCACGAGGAGGATTATAGATTTTTTTTTAAAATATTTTGATTTTATTTTTATGTATTTCTTTTAAAGTTAAAAAGTTGATATTTAATTTACTAGATGCAGAAATAAAGCAGTAATAAATTAATGATTGATGTAAATAAAAATAAGCAAACAACTTTCTTCGTTTCAATTAATCCAAGACTTTTTAGATAATGTAATATTCGTGGAGAACATAAATTTATGGTATTGTGCCAAATAGAAGCATTCATATTCTTTACCTTCACTCGATAGTATAAAGAACATTGGCTAATCTATAGATCAGGTCTGGATGTATTGTTAATAGAATGGGTTAATCTAGGCTCACACTACTAGATGTCCAAGGGTGGCTATGCTCGGCCTTACTAGTGACCCTTTCCTTCTCTATAAACCAAATTACAAGAATTTTGCCTGTTACTCTAAAAACTTATCAATTTTATGCCCATTAAATAATATCTTCCTGTTTATTTTCACTTCACCTTGAATAACCGCGCATGGCCTTCGACTACCTAAGGATTCATGTGATATCTACTAGTTAAGAATTCATCTCCTTCTAGGTCTCAAAACTCTTAAACAGATTTTAACAATTTAAATGGCCAACTTACATAGTAAATTAAGATCTGGTATTAATATCATCACAACAATTAAAATATATATATAGTTTTTAATTCTCCAATGAATTTTATATTATCTTATTTATCTTTTCATAATTGAAAGAAGAAAGTAAAGTAACTACTCAGAACACATTGAATTTAAAAAACAAAACATATAAATAAAACATTGAATCAAAATACAAATACTTATCTCAAGTGTTTCTCCAACTAAGCCTCTGAATCCTTCTAACTCCGAAGTAAATAGACTTCGAAAGCACCGACTCTTCAAATACTCTCAATACAAACTCTAACATAATCTCACTAATTAATAAAAGAAAATATAAATATTGCCCTTAAAATATTTCTCTAATTTCTCTCTCTAAATGGATTATGGGGCTAGGGGACTAGGATGAGCATTGGTGGTTTGTGGGCCTTTTTATCCGAAGGAGTAGCCTCCTATTTATAGGCTTCAAGGGTTGCCTTGAGGCACCTCTTCAAAATGTGTCCATGTTCAATGAATCTTCTAGAAGGTGTGTCTGGCGCCTAGGCGCCAGAATCTGGCTCCTAGGCACCGGACTCTGCGTCCAGTTCTTCGCACCTCCTAACCGTTTCCAAGCATCAAAATACAATGTATCACATGTACTATAATCCAGGAATAACTGCCAATATTCTAGATGGTCCAATAACCACTAACACCATCAAAATAACCGTCCAAAAGTCGTCAAAAATCTTACAGAATTCTGTATCGAACTTGGTCTTAGGCTCTAGATTTTGGCGCCTAGGCGCCGGATTTTGGCGCCTAGGCGCCGGATTTTGGCGCCTAGGCGCCGGATTTTGGCGCCTAGGTGCCAGGCCAATTATTTTGACAATTTTGCATTTTGCCTCCATTTTTGTTCCTTTTTGCTCCTTTTTCATCCTTTCTTCCTTCTTGAACATTTTTGCATCACCTACATCCAAAACACAAAAATACCTTTCTTTAAAGCATAATATCCTTAAAATTTTGATAAAAATCAAGGCATAAAAATAGGTATTTTTTTCATGGATCAAGCCTTCTTTCAATTTATCATCATTTATTCCTTCTTGATTTCTTTTTCTTCTTCAAAAATGTCTTCCCAATAAAAATTGATAACCGAATTCTTTTGTTTAACTATTCTATCGTTCCTTCCTCGACCTCGTCCCCGGCCTCGACCTCGGATGCGAGTTTTGGAGAAACCTTCACCATCTCACTATAAGGGAATGGTGAGTAATTTTTGAACTAGAATTAGAGGATTTTTCATCATCTTGTATTTCTTCTGGTTTGTTTGGCACAGTATCTCTGGAGAAAACTGTCATATTCGGAGGTGAGTAGTAAGCGACGTCTTCATGAACTCACACTTCATGCATGTAAAACGATTGTTAGTCACCTTTGGTGCATTGCTCTTCACCTCCTTCATAGTATTTTATACATTGGTGTAGAGGTAATGGTACCATCCAGTGTTCATGGATCCAAAGTCGACCAGTAGAGCATTGAATGATATTTCTGAACTGATGATAGGGAATCTTGCAATTATTCTTGCTAGATCGCCAATTCTCAGAGCTAGTGTTATTGATCCGAGAGCCCTATCTCTTTTCTGGTTGAAGCCCTTTAGTAACATTCTGCCTGCTTTGAGATCGTGGTCATCAATTTCTAAGTATGCTAAAGTTCATAGATTCATCACATTGATCAATGCTCCGAGATTAACTAACACCCTGGAGAGGGTAAAATTGTCTATGGTGACTGAGATGTACAAAGGTCGATTATGATCTATCGTACTGATGCACCAAAAATATGTTTGATTTTCTATATATATATATATATGATACTTATTTTTTGGTGATATTGCACTTTAAAAGAAGTTATTTTGATATTTTGTTGCAGATATGATGATATTTAACACTTGGAGTAAAAATAAGCAAAAAGGAAGAATAAATGATGAAATTTGGTGTCAAAAGAACCAAAATAGAATATTGAACTAGCGTCGATGACACCATTTGATAGAGAAGGGAGAATTACAAAGCAAGCCTTTGCACCAACAGCACCCAGAGCAGTTATTGGATGATTTCTAGAAGGATTCAATATATTTGGACATTTTTTGAAGTGTTTGTTGAAGCACCTCTTGGCAAATTCATTCCTACACTATTTTAAAGAGGAAAAATGGCCAAAAAAAGTGTCGTGGGTCAAATTTTTATTCATTTATAGTCCAGCTCTTTTCATTCTTGAGTCTTGAAGTATTTCTTCATGTTCAATTGAGTCCTATGAGAATTTCTCTTGTAGTTGGGTCCTGTGAAAATTTGTTTTCTAGAGTTGTTGAAGAGGAAGTGATTCAAAGGAACTTCAAGGGATTTGCTTTGAGGAAGTGTTTCTGATAAGTTCTGTTCATTTCCTGTTGTTTGTATGAACTTTCTTTTATATATAAAATATATGTTTTCTTGTATCTTCCTCATAAGTTCTGAGTAGTTTTCTTGTCTTTGTCCCTACAATGAGATATGGTAAAATGAAGAGATAGATTGAATATCTATTTAAATATTAAATATATGTGATGATTTCTACACTTCACACTGCAGTTACTTTTCGATCTAACAAATTAAAATGTTAAAATTTATTGTGAAACTTACAATTCGAAAGGGCTATGAGTTCGACGACAAAGTGAGAATCACATTCAAGTTCTTGAAGGTTTCTGTCGTTCATGGGGATGAATGCAAATAAAAGGGGAAATATACTTTGTTGGGAGTAGATTTGGAGATTTTAGGGTGATAGACTAAAATCCACAATTTGGTTCTACTGTTTGGAAACTAAGTGAGAGTTAGCCCTTGGCTGAGGGGGAAGTGGGAGTTCTGGAGTGGGAGCCATTATCCTCCCAAGCTAACCACGAATTTGGTGACTAAACCTAGAATTAACCAATGGTCTTTATACACTTCTCCGAGGGTAAAGAATAATACTGCTCCTATTTGGCACAATACAAAGTCCAACAATCTTGATCTTTCATTCACCATAAACTCATTTTAGTAGGAAATATACTTTCTCCAATTAAACTTTCGTTACATAAATATAGAATTAGTTAACTTTACTTTAAAGTAAATTTAGTAGTCGAGTAAATTTAGTTCTGCTAGAAACATTTAAACACTTTCAAACTTGTTCTTATACTTTCAGTCTTATAATTTGAATATTGTGTTATTGATACTACTTTATTAATTTACACCTTCCTTGTGGGATTGATAACCAGGACTCCATTAGAGTCCTGTATTACTTAAGCGATACGTATACACGCTTTTATTTACCGGTGAACGTATGTATAAAATCAACAATTTTCATTAATCATTAGGACTACATTAACTTCATTAATCTGTTCATACCTACTTATTAAATATCAATATTAAGTAATTAAAACATGTTTTTTGTTCAGCTGCTTAGGGTTAAAATAACTGTTACTTGTCGCACGTCACATCAAGTTTTTGGTGCAGTTGCCAGGGAAGGTAATGGTAAATTTAGTAGTATTTAAAAGACTATCTTTTATATTATTGTTGATAGTGTTTGTTTATGCGTGGTAGTGGATCTGAAGACTTAGTACCATACGATTCAGAATTAGAATGTGCTATTAGAAAAATAAAAAAATATTAAAAAAACAAAATGAAATTAAATATTTTAACGAAATGGCGAATAACTTAGATATTCTAATAATTGATAATAAACATAGGAAAAAACCTTTAAAAGATTTTGTTAATCCTATAACAGATGAAATTCACTTAACTTTTCAAAATTCAGATGTAGCAGCTAATTCATTTAATCTTAAACTGACTATTATCCAAATCCTACAAAATTATCAGTTTGAAGAAATCACGTACTGATGATCCTAACTTACATCTTGCTAGTTTTCAAGAAATATGTGCTACTTTTAAATATGACAGACTGTCAATTGACGGTATTAGACTTTGACTTCTTCATTCTTCATCAAGGGATAAAGCTAAGGTGTGGTTAAATTCATTATCACCTGGATCTGTCAGAAATTGGGGAGAAATATCTCAAAAATTCTTTGCTAAATATTTTCCACCTTAAAAAACTACTAAGCTTAGGAATGATATTACATCTTTTTGTCAGTTTGAAGGGGAATCAATATATGAAAGTTGGAAGAGATTTAATGATCTCATTTGGAAGTGTCCACACCATGATTTACCTGATTGGTTAATAATTTAAACTTTTTATAATGGATTAGTAGGTTCTCTTAGATCTATTATCGAGGGTACTGCTAGTGGATCATTAATGTCAAAACCTTTTAATGAAGCATATTCTTTAATAGAGGAAATGGATACTAATAATTTTCAATGGCCATCTAAACGGATTATTTAAAAAAGAGTAGCTAGTATCCATGATTCTGATGCAATATCGATTTTGGCTTCTCAAGTCGATGTAATATCAAAAAAATTGATCACTTTAGAATGAACTATTCTCCAAACATCCCCAGTGTTAGAGGAAAATTCGATGGGAAAATAATTGATGTACAATCATCTTATGAGACTTTTATTGCTATAAATAATATAACTAATAATCCCTACTATAATAATTATAATCTTGGTTGGAAAAATCATCTTAATTTTAATTGGAATTATAACAACAATTCGTTGAACCCTTCGGAAATTCAAACAACCAAGGAAATTCTAACTATAGACCTTATTATCCTCCTGGTTTTAACATAAATTCACAGGTTAAGGAGAAGAAATTTTCTATAGAAGAATTGATATTAAACATGGGAAATCAATTTCAAAATCAAGGAGCTATAATTCGAAATATTAAAAATCAATTAGGACATATTGCTACTGCACTTAGTAAAAATCCATCAGGAATTCATTCTAGTAATGTCGAAGTTAATCCAAAAGATCAAAATAAAGAGCAAAATAAATTTATTCAATTAAGAAGTGGTAAAGAATTGTAAACAAGAGTTTAAAAAGAAACTAAAAGTCAAAAGGAAACTGAAAGTGAAAAGGAAAGGGTGAAAATTGGAAAAGATAACAATGATACATATCCCGATTTAGAGTATCCATTTAAACCAATGAACCTCTACCTCCATTTCCTCAACGATCGAAATAACAAAAGATAGTCAAAAAGTTTACAAAATTTTTAGAAATTGTTAAAAAATTAATAATAAATATTCCTTTTGTGGAAGCTTTAGAACAAATGCCAAATTATGTGAAGTTTATGAAGGATATACTAAACAATACAATGAAGTTTTAAGATAACGAGACAGTTGCACTTAGTGAAAAGTATAGTGCAAATATTCAGAACAAGATTCCTGAGAAACAAAAATATCCTCGTAGCTTCACTATACCTTTCTTGCTGTTGGTGAGAGATTTTTGGAAGAACTTTATGTGATTTGAGAGCCAGTATTAACCTTATGCCACTATCAATTTTTAAAATGTTGGGTTTATGAGAGATTTCCTCTATTAATGTAACTCTTCAGTTTGTCGATCAATCAATCACCTATCCTAAAGGAGTTATAAAAGATGTATTAGTAAAAGTTAATAAATTTATCTTTCCTGTGGACTTTATTGTTTTAGATATGGAGGAAGATGAAGAAATTCCTATCATATTGGGGAAACTAGTGCTTGCAACTGGAAGAGCCATCACAAATGTTCAAAAAGGAGAATTAACTATGAAAGTTAATGATCAAGAAGTGACATTTAATATAGCAAAAGCTATAAAATATCCTACTACATAAAGAGATAATGAATTTTTCAGAATTGAAGTCTGTGATTATTTGAGTAATGAGCATTTTAACGATAAGCTTGAAGAAAAATAAGAACAAGAAAAAGATTTGCAATATGAGGATAAGAATGAGATAGAAAATGAGAAGTTAGAGTATATTCAGGAGAGAATTGAGATGTTGGACCTTACAGAGAATGATAATAAACATCTTATTCCTTCAAGTATTAAACCTCATGTACTTTAATTGGAAATATTACCTGCACAATTAAAATATGTATTTTTAGGAGATTCAGCTACTTTACCTGTTATTATATACTAAGATTTAACTGAACCATAAGAGAAAAAATTATTAGAAACTTTAAAAAGATATAAAAAAGGCTTTGGATGGGCTTTAACTGACATTAAAAGAATCAGTTCTTTGATTTATTTATTTATAGAATCCTTTTGGATAAACATCATGAGCCTAAAGCTGATCCTCATAGGAGATTAAACCCGATAATGAAAGAAGTAGTTAATAAGTAAATATTAAAATGGTTAGACACTAGATTTTTATATCATATTTCAGATAGTGCTTGGGTAAGTCCAATTCAAAATGTCCCAAATAAAGGAGGAGTGACAGTACAAGTAAATGAGAATAATGAATTAATACAAACAAGACAAGTCCGTGGTTGGCTAATCTGTATTAATTATAGAAAACTAAATTTCGCCACTAGGAAAGATCACTTTCCTTTACCTTTTCTAGACCATATGTTGGCGAATCTGTATTATTATGTTTTACATGGATAAACCGGCTATCATCAAATTCCTATGGCTACAGAGGATCATAAAAAGACAACATTACTAGCTCTTATCAAACATTTGCTTTTTGAAGAATGCCCTTTGAATTATGTAATTCACCTACAACATTTCAAAGATGTATGCTGTCAATTTTTTGCAGTTTAATTTAACATGAAATGGAAGTATTTATGGATGATTTTTCAATATTTGAAACTTCATTTAAAACATGTTTAAATTACTTAGAAAATGTTCTAGAACTATGTGAAAAGACAAATTTTAGTTTTAAATTAGAAAAAATGTCAATTTATGGTTGTAGGAGGAATCATGCTTGGGCATAAAATTTGTGAAGATGGCATGGAAGTAGATCTGGCAAAAATTCAAGTTATTGCAAAACTAACACCTCCTTCTAATAGAAGTTTTTTAGGACATGTTGGTTTCTACAAGCGTTATGTAAAAGAATTTTTCAAAAATCACTACGCCTTTATGCCAACTTTTAGAAAAAGACATAAAATTTGACTTTAATGAAGAATGTATAAAAGCTTTTGAATTATTAACAGAAAAATTAATCACTACTCCAATAATTGATTCACCTGATTGTGATAAACAATTTGAGATAATGTGTGATGATAGTGATTATGCCATAGGATCTGTTTTAGGGAAAAGATATCACAAAATTTTTAATGTAATATATTATGCTAGTAAAGCTCTAAATAATGCTCAAATTAATTACACCACCATAGAAAGAGAGTTATTAGCTATTGTATATGCTTTTGATAAATCTAGATCATATTTAATTGGAGTTAAATGTATAGTGCATATTGACCAATCTGCTATCAAATATTTAATGCAATAAAGGATAGGAAACCAAGATTAATTTGATCGATGCTTCTATTGCAAGAGTTTGATTTTGAGATAGTGGATATAAAAGGAATTGATAATCAAATAGGTGATCATTTATCCAGAATGGAACGAAATGAATTAACTAATATTTTAAATGAAATTGCAAAAACTTTCCCTGATGAACAATTGTATACTTTTAATGTACAGTGGTATGCAGATACTGTTAATTGTATTATAAACCACAACTAAAGAACTTCATTTATGATGTAAAATTTTACTTTTGGGTTGACACATACTTATATAAACAATGTAAATATCAAATTATGAGAAGATGTGTACCTTATGAAAAAATTGAACAAATTATTCAAAGTTGTCATGATTTTGAATTTGGAGGAATTTTGAAAAGAATAGAACTGTACATAAGATTTTTAAATTTGGATTTTATTGTCCTATTTTTTTTAGGGATGTTAATGAATATATTAAAACCTGTGATCAATGTAAATGAGTAGGAAATATTTCTAGAAGAAATGAGATGCCTTTGAATTATACATTGGAAGTAGAAATTTTTGATGTATGGGGATTAGATTTTATGGGACCATTAATTACTTCATATAGAAATTTATATATTTTAATTATTGTTGATTATTTGTCGAAATAGATTGAAGCAATAACTTTACCAAAATGTGATGCTCGGAGTGTTTCAAAATTATTGATAAAAAATATTTTTATAATATATGGAAGGCAGAGGGTGATTATTACTGATGGTGGAACAAATTTTAGGAATAACTTAGGAACAAAATTTAGGAATTGGTTGGAAAATATAATATTAAGCATAGATTCTCGACAAGTTATCATCCCCGGACTAGTAGTCTAATAGAAGTATCAAACCGTGAAATTAAACAAATTTTAGAGAAATCTGAAAGTTCCAATAAATTGGATTTAAATGCATTATGAGCTTATAGAACAGCCTATAAAACTGCTGTAGGAGTGTCCCCATATAGATTAATTTTTAGAAAAACTTGCCACTTGCCAGTTGAATTGGAACATAAAGCATATTGGGCTATTAAAAAATTTGATTTCAATTTAAAGGATGCTAGTGAGAAAAGATTATTGCAACTTAATGAACTTGAAGAGAGTAGAAATGAATCTTATGATAATACTAAAATTTATAAAGAGAAAAATGAAATTATGGCATGATCAAAAGATATTAAAAAAGAAATTTGAACCTGGACAAGAAGTTTTATTGTATAATACAAGTTTAAGATTTTTTCAAGGTAAATTGAAGTCTAGATGGTTTGGACCATTTATAGTAATTAAAGTCAATCACTTTGGAGTTTTTAAAATTAAAGATCCTAAAACTAGAAAGAAATTTAAAGTTAATAGACATAGATTAAAATCTTACTTTGAAGGGCATATACCACATTGTTTAAAGGTTTTAATGTTGAGTCAACCTGAGTAAAAATTGGTACGTCGGCTGACAACATTAAACCAAGCGCTTTGTGGGAGTCAACCCATAGTTATCTTAGTTATCTTAGTATTTTATGTTGTTTAATTATTATTATTAATATTACGAGTTAATAATACTCTAGAGTCACACCCATTTATTTATGTCAAAAATCATGGAAAATATTAGATTTTATGGAACATTTGGAATTCATTTAAACTAAAATAAAGAGGTAAACAAAGCTGCTCTGGGGCCGACGGTGTGAAAATGGGCACCAATGGTGCCATTCAATAGAAGCTTCGGAGCCGACGGATCAAATGCAGTGACAACGACATTGCAGCTACTGATGTGGTTTGGATGGTTCTTTGAACGGTTGGCAAGTTTTAGATGGATTTTTCACCCAAATAAGTCCCTAAACTTTTTTTTTAAAGTCATCTTGGACAAAAAAATGGCAGTAGACTTGTCATTTATGAATTTCATGGCTTCCAACTCCAATAAAACTTCAAGATATGAGATTTTTAACAGGAGAAAATTCATCAGTTTCGATGCACAGAGATTTTTTGATAAAGTACTTCAGTAAAGAAACTAATCAAAGAGAGGGTCTTCGTGAATAGAGGATTTAGTAATCCATGTTCTAAAGTGGAAGATATCATTGTGCAAAGTCATTGGGAATTGTTATGTTACTCAACTGTTGTGGTTGTCGTTCCTCTGGTGAAGGAATTTTATGCCAATATTCATGGAATCAACCAAGGAGTCGTCTATGTTCGAGGGAGCTAGGTACTATTCACTCATTCTCAGATTAATGATATGCATTTGATTGAAAGTGTCCCAATTTTTAACTACACATATTTTATACCTAAAAGAGATAATATACACGATGTCTATTGATACTTAACTCATGAAAATTTTAATTGGGAGATAAGAGATGACAGATAGGTAAGTTTTTCTGCTTCACTCTTAAATCTTCTATCAAAGAAATGGCATTATTTTATTTTAGAAAAGTTACTTCTTGCTATGAAAGTAAGCAAAGTTACAAAGGAAAACGTTATCTTAAATTTTTTCATTCAAACAGGACAACCTATTGATTTGGGTTTCATTATTGTGAAATCTATTCTGGAATTAATTATGCATGGATCTACATATGGACTGGGGCATCCTCATACCATTTTCCTGCTTTGTATTCAATCACAAGTATCCTATGAGAATTGGGCAAAAGTGCTTTTACCCTGAAAACCTATGGACCCATATGATAATTATAAATTCATAGAAAATGGGGGAGCAGATGATATCAATATTCTTATGGGTCAACCATCTAAAGTGTCTTCATCTATAAGGCCTATTACACCTGATAATTCACAAGTTATTCTAAAGAGAATCAAGAGATTGGAGAAAGAAATTCAGAATATTTTGAATGCAATTAAAAAATTTATCTGAACTATTTAATTATTTGAATTGGAGGTTTAAAGAAAATTTGATCATACAGGGCGTATTGAAGTAGGTATAATACAAATGTTCAAGAAAAATACTTGGATTAAAAAAGATTCTACTGATCAATTTCCATATAAACCTTTCTACAACCTATATTTGCATCACCAATTGATGGGAGACATCCGTGAAGAAGATATCACTGATGATGAGTAATATAGACTCTACAGTATAAACTATAGTAGTTGAACTTTTATATGTTTGTGTGTTGGATTTGGATTTGAATTTGCTTTGATTTTACACTACTTATGCTTTAATAATGAGTGAATGGTACCCACTGACGAGGCCCGAGTACAGAAAATACCCTGAATTCCCTTTAATTCATGAAATGGCCTTAAGAACCGCCATTTGTGCCCCTGTAGTTGTCTTCTATCTCCTGCATAGCTTAAAATTCGCAACTAGGGCTTCATAGAAGTCGATTTGAGTTGATTTGAAGAAGAAATGAGTTTGAATCTCATCTTCCCTTGGTAAGAGCTATACTTTAAACTAGAAATTTTTTAGTTTCACCATGGATTTCTCTTGCACTTTAAAGATCCAAAAATTTTAAAGTTTTTGGAGAAACCTTTGAGAAAATCTATGGGGAAAGTTCTTATTTCTTATATTGATTTTAGAGTTTCCTACATTGTTCATTTGAATTTATTTGGATTTTTTTACACATTTTTAGAATTTGTTATGGCTCCAAGAATGAGTAAAGGGAATAGAAGACTTGAGTATGATGAAAAGAAATTTGTGAACCTTAAGGCTCAGTATCATTATGATACTCAACTGAGTACGAAGAAAATCATTCAAGATTGAGCATTTCAAATTCGTGGCGAAGAAGTGAAAAGATCGATAATTGCTCGACATTGGGAGAATTTTTCTATTTCACTGCAGAGGTTGCTGTTAGTATAGCCTGAGAGTTCTATGCTAACCTGAAGGAGATTTCTGAAGATCAAGTGTTTTGTACAAGGAAAAATGGTTGAATACACTTCTAGAAGGATCAATGATTTCTACCAGTTGAGAGGTGTATTTCACTGTGAGGATATTTCTTTCTCTGCTGATGATGCTAGTCTGGAAGAGGTTATAGCTTTTCTGACTAATGTAAAAGGAGTTTGGAAAACAAAGAATAATATGATGATAGATTTCTCTGCTTTTATGTTGAATGTGTCATCTAAAGCCTGACATTATTTTATTTCTGGAAGATTATTACCTTCTTATCACCATAGCGAGGTGGTAAGGGATAGAGCAATATTAAACTTCTGCATTTAGCAAATGAAGATGATTGATATAGGCTCTATCATTTATAGAAGTATTAGAACCATCACTATGTGTGAGACTATTAGAGGATTGTGGCATCCTACGCTGTTTTTCACTCTATGTGAACAATCAGGAGCTAATTTCAGCATGGAAGAAGAGATGTTTGGGCCCATAAAACCTATAGGAAAGGTGAATATTAAAATGCATGAATCTCATGTTAGATGGAGATAAGGGAAGAGAAGTAGGGATATCCCCTCTGCTTCTACCACTCCTACTTTCAAGACTTTTATGGGAGAAATGATGATCCAACAAAGAGACATATTGAGGATGGATAATAGGATTGAGAATATGGAGACCAGAAATGCTCACAATGATGACCTTATAAGAAGGAAGTTTGAATAAGATGCTATGATGAGGCTATGGTAAGATATATGAAGGGCTATCATTTAGTACAATTCCCTACTTACCCCATCTTTACACAATATCAGCGACAAGTATTTGATGTCAAAACAGAGGTAGGAGAAGATGATGATGAAGAAGAGGATAGGGGTGATGATTTTTAAATTTGTTGTATTTCATTTTTGATTTGTTTGCTTTGTTATTTTAAGTTGTATGTTGCATTATTGTAGTTGAACTTTATTAAACTTAGATATAACTCTGTTTAAAGGATTGAAATGTTTGTTTTTAAAACTTCTTGTTAAAACTTAGATGTAAATTGTTTATTGTTTTAATGATTAATGTTGATTGTTTAATGTTTATAATTTTATTACTCTTTATCCTACAAATCTATTACGTTAAATGTTTAGTAAATTCTCTTCAACGTTATATACATGTTAGTGTACATTATTAATCAATACCTGCATAGCATACAAAGAAAGAATTGATGAAGTCTAAAAACCAGTACAAAAGGTTAGTGCTTTTGCTATTTCTCCCCGCATTTTATATTCTAATGTGTTATATATATTGAAAATTTTAAGTTTGGGGGAAGAAAAACTGAACTTTATTTATCCCTAATAACTATATAATTTTAAAAATAACTTTAACATGAATTTTGGTATTAAAGCGTAACTGTAAATGGCTATACTTTTGATTTTATTTAAATATGTTAGAAAACTTAAGTAAAGTTTTTAATACAAAAGTTAAACTTAAGGTTTAAGATATTCAGTATAAGAGTATTAGATTAGAGTTTACTGTTTAAAGTAAAAAGAAATTGTATTTTTGAAGTATTAAATCTTAGAAATTTAAATAAGAACAAAGGATTTTGACCCTTTGATGAATCATTAAAAAGCTAATATACACTTATAAATAAAGAAATGTAATAAGTTCCAAATTTAGGGAGAGGATAGTGAAGTTCAAAAATAATAAAGGCTATTCAGATATAGTAATCCTCACACACACACACACACAGATATATATGTATATATATAAAATAAAAAAAGAAAAGAGAAGGAAGGATTGAAACAAAATCCATAATTTTAAAAAAAACAAAAAAAAAGAAGAGAAAATAAAATAAGTGTGAGGAGACGCTTGAGGAGATGCCTAATAAAAAATTAGCTTCACTTGATTCACTTAAAGAAAGTACTTATATAAGTTCATGAATTTGTATTTATGTGCTAGCATCCTCACTAAAAGGGTTCTCATGAACTTCTTTTTTATAACATTTACTGGCATCGTTAATTTGGAAAATTATAATTATTCTTGAAATGAATAGAAGACTAGAATCTTAGACTAAATTACTTAAATATTCTTATACCTGCAAGTTTAACTTAAATCATTAAAAAATTTTCTAAATGTCTTTCTATTATATTTACTTAAAGCAAAATCTATAGTAATCTCAGTTTAGTTTACTATCATTTTTCATATCCTTTATATAGTAAAAGAGTCGCTTGAAGACAAGTAATAATTAAGTTTGAGGGATTTTGATGCACCAAAAATATGTTTGATTATATATATATATATATATATATATATATATATATATATATATATATATACTCATTTTTTGGTGATATTGTATTTTAAAGGAAGTCATTTTCATGTTTTGTTATAGGTATGATGATATTTGACACTTGGATCAAAAAGAAGGAAAAAGGATAAAATTTGGAGTAAAAAGAACCAAACCAAAATTTGAACTGGTGCCGACGGAGCCATTTGACAGAGAAGGGAGAATTAAATAGCGCGTAGTGGCGCCGATGTCACCCAGATTAGTTATTGCACTATTTCTATAAGGATTCAATGTATTTAGAATTTTTTTGAAGTGTTGCTTGAAACTCCTCTCGTCAAATTCATTCAGAAAAGTGTCGTGGGTCAAAATTTTGTTCAGTTCTAGTCTAGTTCTTTTCATTCTCTGAGAGTCTGGGAGTATTTTGTCAAGTTCTGTCAAATCTTGTGCGTGTTTGACTTGTGGTTGGGTCTTGTGAGTGTTTTTTTTCTAGATTTATTGGAGAGGAAGTGATTCAAATGAACTTCAAGGGATTTTCTTCGAGGAAGAGTTTCAGATATATTATGTTTATTTCTTGTTGTTTGTATGAACTTTCTTTATATATATATATTATATTTATTGTCGTATCTTCCTCGTGAATGCTAAGTAGTTTTATTGTCTTTCTCCCTACAATGAGATATGGTAAAATGAAGAGATAGATTGGATATGTTATTTAAATGTTAAATATTTGTGATGATTTCTATACTTCGGACATTATTTATTTTTTGATCCAACCAATTGAAATGTTAAAATTTGTTGTGAAACATACGATCCGAAAGGGCTATGAGTTCCACAACAAAGTGAGAATCACATTCAAGTCCATGAAGGAGTGTCGTTCATGGGTTTGAATGCAAATAAATAGGGAAATATACATTGTTGGGCACTGATCAACCTAAAAAGGTACTACTTTTTATGATAAATTTTATAATGATATTGCACTTTAAAGGTATGTTTTCTTTGGTTGTAGGTACATCAAATTGAAGAGTTTAGAGTGATTGGAGCAAAAGGAACAAAAATGGTGCATACTGAAGCAAAATAGATCGAACCGGACACTTTTGTACCTGTGTCTAGTGGCTAGGTGCCACCAAATGGGGCTTAGCAGCCAGGCAGTGGCGCCTATGCACCAAAAATTGGAGCATAGCCGCCAGTGACGGTCTTTTGCATAACTTCTAGAAGAAACGTTGAATTTGGAGGATTTTTTAAGTGTTGCGAAGTGTGTCTCTTAGGAAATTTGTTGGTAATGATAAAATAAACTTTCTAGAAGAGTTTGGGTCAGTTAGAAGTAATTATTATGGAAGAGATGTCTCTTGGAGTGAAAAGGTACTTAAGGTACCCTTTGGAAGATTCATTGAATGTGGTCTCTTTTTGAAGAGAAACTTAAGAATCTCTTATGAAATTATAAAAACACCCTTGAACTCTTGAAGAAGAAGATAATTAGGAGAGAAGATTAGAAGAGGAGAAGAAGGATTGGAGAAGAAGTGAAGGCTTGGGCATGAGCCCAAGTGGGACGACAAGGTGTGAGAGAAAGAGAGAGTGTAAGAGTCTTTTTTCTTTTCTTTTCACTTTGTTCTTGGAGAGGATTGTAAGGAGATTACTTTTTTAATATAAGGAGAGTTTGATTTTCATCAAAGATAAATATTTTCATTGTATTTTGGTTTGAATTTGGTACTTTGTTTGTATGGATTCAAATTATTGTTCCATGAAAAGTTATTGTTGTTTCTCCATGTGTAGTGAGTAGTTTTCTTTACTTTTCCATCTTACAATAAATTAGTATGCATGTGTAGGTTATAGAGTTGATTAGATTCAGAATATATTGTGATTATTTTACTTTGATCTTCATTTACATGTAAAATTGATCAACTTGCATGTTAGAATATGTTGTGAGAACTTGTAAGAACTAATGCAATATTTCTTAGTCAACTATTGGTAAAAATCACATGGGATTATATGGTTAAGAATTTAGTCCATATGGTTGAGTGCAAATAAATAAGGAGATATGTTTGTTTAAGAGGTGTAGAATTAGAGGCCTTTAGGGTGACAGACTAAAGCTCCTAATTTGGTTTAATGTGAAAAGTTTTATTTTGAGATGTTAATACCTAGGTGGAAAGAGAAGAGGGAACTCTAGAGTGAGAGCTAGTATCTTCATTGCCTAAACCATCTTTAAGATTTCAGAGCATCAGATTAACCTATTTTCTTATAGAACCAAGTGAGTGTAAAAAATATAATTTCTCCTATTTATCACAATCTCTCTCGCTACTTGTTTTACTTTACACATGTCACTAATTTCATTGCATGTGGAAGAGTAGTTTTAGTATATATAAACCCTACTTTATGATTTTCACCAAGTATTTTAGTTTAGAAGTAGTATTGTAGTCATAGTTTTAGGATTTAGTTGAAACTAAACCTTTATCGACCTTCCAAGCTAGGATGTTTTATTGTAGACTAGAACTTCTCTTGAATGCCGCTGTGATTTACTGTGATCTCCGTGGGATCGATGTTCGAGGATTAATCAGAAAGCCCTATATTACTAGATAAAGATACGTATACTTGCGTAAAATCCTTACTATTTGAAGACATAATTGAAATCTTACTTTGCTTTAGAGTCATGTTTTTGGCACTGTTGTAAAAAAAGAAAATTAAACAAGAAAATTAAAGGATTAAACTTTTGTATATTATTATCGGGGATCAAGTTTTCGGCACAGTTGACAGGATCACAACGGTTGATCTTGACTTTTAGAAGGATTTTAATTGAAGTATTTAGTCTTAGACTTGGAAAATTGTAGTGTCGTAAAAACTATTTTGTGTGAAATATGTTTTTTGTATGTAAAAGTGTTGGGAAGAGACTGTTTGTGTAAAAAACAAGGTGTTTATGAAAATGTTTTCTTGTGTTGAAAATATTTTTTGTTTAATTGTTATTGTATTATATATTGTGTTATGTTTGCGAATTAAAGGTTCTGCAGAACATGTGCCTTATGATCCCGAGTTAGAAAAAATGAAAAAAATAAATAACAGAAAGGGCTTGAAAAACTAGAAATGGAAATGGAAAATATTCAAAATAATAACTTAGAAAATCATCATAAATCATTAAGGGATTATGTAAATCCTACGATAGGTAAAATTCACTCATGTATACAAAACTCTGTCGTAGAAGCTGACTCATTTGAACTAAATCCAGAGATTTTCCAACTGGTGCAGAACAACCACTTTGAGGTAACTCCTGCTGAGAATCCCTATTTACACTTTTCATATTTTCTCGAGCTTGTGCTACATTTTATTATAACTTTATGTCAGATGATGCTATTAGACTAAGGCTTTTTCCTTTCTCACTAAAGAATAAGGCTAAAATATGGTTATACTCATTAGCACCTGGCTCTATTAAAAATTGGGAGGAGTTAACTCAAAAATTCCTAGCAATGTATTTTCCACCTTCAAGGACTACTAAACTTAGAAATGATATTATCTCATTTTGTCAGTATGAAGGGGAATCAATATACGAAGCCTGGGAAAGATTTAAGGAAATCCTAAGAAAGTGTCCACACCATGCTCTACTCGACAGGTTAATCATTCAAAATTTTTACAATGGGTTAGCAGGATCCCTTAGGTCTATAATTCACACTACCGCAGGTGGGTCATTAATGTCAAAACCATATGATGAAGCCTATGCATTAATTGAAGAAATGACTACAAATGAATTTCAATGGTCCTTTGTAATGGTAAATCCAAAAAAAGTAGCCAGTATTCATGATACAGATGCAATTGCAATTCTTGCATCTTAGGTTGCTGCAATAGCAAGGCAGTTGGACCAATTTGGAATCAACAAGCCTTAGATTACTCTAGTAAGTGAGGAAAGTTCATTAGGGCATATGATTGAATCTAACTTATCATATGAGACTTTAAATACCATAAACAACCTGTATTCTAACTTTTACATTCAGGTTGGAATAACCATCCTAATTTTAACTGTAATCATACTACTGGGGGTGGAAACCAACAACGGGAAAATAATCATACAAATCCTAATGGAAGTTGAAATTATCAGGGGAACACAAACTATAGACCTTCATATCTATTGTACTCTAACAATGATAAAAAATTTGAGGATAAGATGACGTCTATAGAAGAAGTGGTATTGCAAATGAGAAACAATTGCAAAGTCAAAATGTCGCGATTATAAACATAGATAATCAACTAGGATAAATTGCTAACTCACTTAGCAATAGACCCCAAGGAACAATTCCTAGCAAATAATTGAAATCAAACATAAAGAGAACACAAGTGAACAAGTAGAAGTTGTCTGATTAAGAAGTGGAAGAGAGATAGATGATGTGGTTAGAAAAGAAAAAGTAGTTGTGAGAGAAACAAAGGAAAATAAATGACCTAAAGAACATATTTCTAAGGATTTAAAAAAATTTATATCTCCAACTAAAATGACTTTAGAAAGACCACCACCTCCATTTCCTCAAAGACTTAGACAATATGAGTTGGATAAACAATTTTCAAAATTCCTAAAAGTACTTAAAAAGTTAATGATAGATATTCCTTGCATTGAAGCTTTGTAACAGATGCCAAGTTATGCAAAGTTTATGAATGAGATATTAAACAAGAAAATGAAACTTGAGGATTACGAGACATTTGCATTAAGTGAGGAGTGCAGCGCTATACTTCAGAAAGAGCTTCCTCAGAAACTTAATGATCCTTGTAGCTATACAATTCCTTGTGCAATTGGAGAAAAATTATGTGGAAAAGCTTTATGTGATTTAGCAGCGAGCATTAATGTGATGCCTCTATCTATATTTAGAAAGTTAGGTTTAGCTAATATTTCTCCCACTACTTTAACTCTTCAGTTAGTTGATCGATCTATCATTTATCCAAAAGGGGTTATAGAAGATGTGCTTGTTAAAGTTGATAAATATATTTTTTCTTTGGACTTTATTGTATTTAATATTGTGGACGATAAAGACAATTCAATTATTTTGGAGAGACCATTCCTTGTTACTGGACAAGCTATGATAGATGTGCAAAAATGAGAGTTAACTATGAATATTACTTATCAAGAAGTAACTTTTGATGTATTAAAGACTATGAAATATCCAACTGAAAGAAAAGATGATGATTTTTTGGATGGATGAAATTGATTATCTAAGTAAAGACCATTTCCAAGAGAGTTTTGAGAGTAAGTTAACAGATGAGATTGAAATGGACTTTCACAATGAGTTGAAAAAATTATTTAAAGAAGACTGTATGTATGTTCAGGATAGGTATGAAATGATTGACGTTATCAAAAATAGTAGACTTTTAATTCCATCTTTTGAAAAATCTCATGAATATAAGATGGATATACCCCATACAATTTTAAAGCCTACCTATTTAGGGAATTCATTTATACTACCAGTCTTTACATCTTCGGATTTGACTCAATCTCTAGAAGAACCTGAATTGAATGATGAAATCAGTAAAAGATCTCCTAATAAAGAGTTATTCAAAATCATTGAATGGCATATTCCGTGATAATCAGAAAAATGAATGAGATTCTGATGCTGAGGTAACCAGATTAAACATTGGATACATCAGGTGATCGATGTTTGACCAAGCACTTCGTGGGAGTCAACCCATGGTTATCTTTGTTATATGTTTAGAGTGATTGTTGTAATATTGGATTGGATAATAGTGAGATGTAGGACTTTGATCCTTGTTTGATGTGTAAGATGGGTTTAGGTTAATGTTGTGAGGTTATGCCTTGGTCTTAACTAAATTTCGATATGACTTCAAGTTGTAGTAGGCTAATGAGTCTATTATGACTTAGTTCTCATCCGGAGCTAAGAATTACCTTGAAGCATATAGAGTATGGACTTGGACCACTCCATGTCAACTCTATTACTTCCTTTATCTGACTTTGTCTTTACTGAGTAAGGTCATGAGCTTACTTAGTGAACAACAATTGGATGAGCTGCACTACTTTTATTTACCAGAATGTGTATACCTTATACTTAGAGTAAACCTGAAATTGAAAATATATGAGTTTTTATAATAGAGGAATTCTGGTCCAAGGGTGATGAACATATAAAAAAATCTTATTACACCCACGTTATTAGTGTAGTTTCTTCCGTTAGAAATTGAAAGTACGATGGGGAAATGTGAGTAGAAGGGAGATCAAATTAACCTCAGTTGTTGTTTGTTTATGATCTGTGAGTCTATGTAATGGATTTTGTGTGTATATGTTTGTGAGTCAAGTTGAAAGAGTCATTGGAGACAACATAACTTATCTTAATATTTTAAACTTGTTAGCATCCAGCAATTCCTTTATAAAGTTTAAAATGTGTTCCTGTTTAATCTTCAGTTTGTACCTATTCTACAATTTAAAAATCCTTTACAGTGTTAGGTAAAGCATGTTTAGGCTAAATTTATTTTTTACTGCAATATTCTGCCAAGTGCTATTTGTTGATATTTTTGTAGGATGTGTAGTAAATTGTAAAAGTGATCTTACCCTGCCGCATATTTTTATACTATATTGTTACACATGTTTAAAAGCGATGGTGATATAGATGGGGATGTTAATAGTAGAATTCAAGTTGGTTGGTTGAAGTGGAGGAATGTGTCTGGCCTATTGTGTGATAGAAAAGTACCGCTTAGACTGAAAGGAAAATTTTATAAGATGGTGGTGAGACCTTCAATGCTCTATGGTGCTGAATGTTGGCCTTTAAAAGAGAAGCATAATGTTAAGTTAAGTGTTGCCGAGATGAGAATGATTAGGTGGATGAGTGGCTTTACACTTAGAGACAAAATGCGAAATGAATATATCCGTAAAAGGGTTGGAGTTGCACCAGATGACGGATAAAATTAGAGAGAGTCGCCTTAGATGGTTTTGTCACATTAGACGTCGACCACCCGATGATCCGATTAGGAGAGTAGATGTTTTAAATACAACTTATGTTAAGAAAGGCGAGATGCGGACCTAGGAAAACTTGGGCTTATTGCATAAAAAATGATCTTAATTTATTAGAATTAAACGAAAATTTGACACTAAATAGGACGCAATGGAGAAAAAGGATTCATGTAGCCGACCCCACTTAGTGGGATTAAGGCTTTGTTGTTGTTGTTGTATTGTTACACATGTTTAAGCTTAAGTTTGGGGGGAAAGAAAAATGTTTCAAATTTAAACCTTATTTGTTTTCAAAACTACTAAAAAATTGTATTTTATTTCTAATGATTATTTTTATGTGGAGTCACCTTAAGGATGTTAGAATTTTAAGTATGTAAATGGAGTAGAAAAACTTAGTTGATATCTTTAGTGAAAAGGGTGAAGCTAGAATTAAAGATATTTAGTGGAGAACATGGGAAAATGAATAACTATCTTTAGTGGGAAAAGTGTATTTTTTAAAACTAAGGATTCTTAGAATTTTTATTTTCAAACATTTAAGGCTCTTTTAGAAAGTTTTTTAAAAATATATATCTTTTCAAGTGAAGGAAAGTAATAAGTTTGAAATTTAGACGAGGATAGTGGAATTTAAAATCATTTAAGGACTTCTCGAGATATATTAATCCTCACATACAAAAAAAAGAAAGAAAAGAATGGATCAAAAAGATCCTAAAAAAAAAGAAGTGTGAGGAGAAGCTTGAGGAGAGGTCCTAATCAAAAATTGGTTTCACTTGAGTCTTCCTAGAGTAAATAACTTAGAACAATCCTAAGCTTGCTTTTTATACTTATATTAGTAACATTATTTTTAAGAGAGTTCATAAATCTTGAAAGTAAAGTTCATAGGATCCGATGTTTGAAAAATCTGAATATTTTTTTGAATAAGACAGGAAAGCAAATTCCCAAGTTTGATGATAAATATCTTAGACCCTGGGCTAGTATAATTCATTAAAAATTCTTATAGGTTGAACTATCCATTTTTAGAACAAAATTTTAGTAATTCTATAGGGTGACCCATTAACTCTAATCTAAAAAAATTATTTTAAAAGTGTAGTATTACTTGAGGACAAGTAATGTTTATGTTTGGGGTATTTTGATCAATCTAAAAATGTATTACTTTTTATGCAAAATTTTATAATGATATTGCACTTTAAAGGTATGTTTTCTTGTGTTTTTTGTTATGGGTACATCAAATTGAAGAATTTGGACTGATTGGACTAAAAGGAACAAAAATAGACCAAAATGGACCATACTAAAGCAAAACGAGTCAAACCAGAGCATACCAGAGCAAAATGGGTCGAACTAGACACTTATGTACCTATGTCTAGCACCTAGGTGGCACCAAATGGGGCATAGCTGCCAGGCAGTGGTGCCTATGCACCAGAAATTGGTGCATATCCGCTAGTGACAGTTTTTGGCATAACTTCAAGAAGAAACATCTGATTTGGACGAATTTTGAAGCATTGCAAAGTGTGTCTCTTGGGATATTTTTTGGGAATCATAAAATAAACATTCTAGAAGAGTTTGGGTTGGTTATAAGGAGTTATTATGGAAGAGATGTGTCTCTTAGAGTGAACACACACTTAAGGCACCCTTTGGAAGATTCATTGAATGTGGATTCTTTTTGAAGAGACACTTAAGTATCTCTTGGGAAATTATAAAATTAGTCTTGAACTCTTAGAGAAGATGATAATTAGGAGAGAATATTAGAATAGGAGAAGAAGGCTTGGAGAGGAAGTGAAGGCTTGGGCGTGCGACCAAGTGGGGCGACAAGGTGAGAGAAAAAGAGAGAGTGTGAGAGACATTTTTCTTTTCTTTTCACTTTGTTCTTAGAGAGGATTGCAAGGAGATTGTTTTTTTATAAAGGAGAGTTTGATTTTCATCTATGATAAGTATTTTCCTTATATTTTTCTTTGAATTTAGTACTTAGTTTGTATGGATTCAAAGTGTTTTTCAATGAAAAGTTGTTGTTGTTTCTCCATGTGTTGTGAGTAGTTTTCTTTACTCTTCCCTCTTACAATGAATTAGTATGCATGTGTAGGATATAGAACTGAGGAGAGTTAGAATATATTGTGATGATTTTAATTTGATCCTCATTTACATGTAAACTTGATCAACTTGTGTGTTAAAATATGTTGTGAGAACATGTAAGAGCCAATGTGGTATTGTCTCAGTCAACTGTTGGTAAAAATCTCATGAGATTATATGGGTGAGAATGTAGTCCATATGGTTGAGTGCAAATAAATAGAGAGATATGCATGTTTAAGAGGTGTAGAATTAAAGGACTTTAGAGTTTCAGACTAAAGCCCCTAATTTGGTTTGATGTGAAAAGTTTTGTTATGAGATGTTAGCCCCCAGGAGGAGGGAGAAGAGGGAACTTTAGAGTGAGAGCTAGTATCTTCCCTGCCTAACCCATATTTAAGATTTCAAAGCATCAAATTAAACTATATTCTTTATAGAACCAAGTAAGGTTAAAGAATATAATTTCTCCTATTTGTCACAATCTCTCTGACTACTTGTTTTACTTTTACACATGTCATTAATTTCATTGCATGAGGAAGAGTACTTTTAGTATATAAACCCCACTTTCTGATTTTCAGCAACTATTTTAGTTTAGAAGTAGTTTTGTAGTGATAGTTGTAGGATTTAATTAAAACCAAACCTTTATCGACCTTCCAAGCTAGGGCGTGTTATTGTAAACTAAAGCTTTTCTTGAAAGCTGCTGTGATTTTCCATTATCTTCATGGGAGCGATATTCGAGGATTAATCAAAAAGCTCTATATTACTTGACAACAATACGTATACATGCGTAAAATCTCTACTATTTGAAGACATAATTGAAATCTTACTTTTCTTTGGAGTCAAGATTTTGACACCGTTGTAAAGGAAGAAATTTAAATAAGAAAATTAAAGGATTAAACTCTTGTAATCAGGGATCAAAGATCAGGCACAGAATTGGAGATTTTGGGTGATAGACTAAATCCCCAATTTGGTTCTAATGGTTGGAAACTAAAGAGAGAGTTAGCCCTTAGGTGGGGGGAGTGATCTACCTAAAAAAATACCCATTTTTATGCCTTATTTATTATTCAATTCTTAAGAATATTATGCTTTAATGAAAGGTATTTTCATTATTTTGGATGTAGATGATTAAAACAGAGTCCAAGGAAGAAAAAGAAGGAAAAAAAGAAAAAAGGAGCAAAAATGGAGCTTATTGAGCAAAATTTTGGAATTATTGGACTGGCGCCTAGGCGCCAGAATCCTGCGTCTACGCGCCAGTTCGATAAAGACACAAACAAGATTTTTGACGACTTTGGGCAGTTATTTTGACGGTGTTAAGCGGTTATTGGAGCTTCTAGAAGACTGAAATTTAATCCTAATATATAGGATATGTGATACAATGTATTCGGACACAAGGAAACGATCTTGATCATGAAGAGGTGCGATCCAAAGTGAAGAGGTGCGAAAGACCTAGACACGGAGTCTAGCGCCTAGGCACGACAGTTACCTTCTAGAAGATGCATTAAATTTGGACGAATTTTGAAGAGGTGTCTTAAGCAACCCTTGGTCAAATTCAGAGCTCTATAAATAGGAGCCCATTCTACAGAAAAAATCGCACCACCACCCCCCCCTTCTTAGTACCTATACCTCTTTTAGCATCTTCTTTCCCCTTTTAGTTTTACTTAGTCTCTTCCATACTTAGGGTGCCACTTTACTTTGTATCTAGTGAGTTTATATTGAGTATTTATTGTGTGTTATTGTTGTTGGAGTCTTTCATCATTACTTTGGAGTCAGTAGAAGTCAGCGGATCACTTGAAGGAACACTTCAGATAAGTATTTGTACTTTGGTTCAAAGTTTTATAAATATGTTTTGTTGTGTTATTTTAATGTGTTCTTAGTAGTTAATTATCTTTCTCCTTTCATCTATGAAAAAATAATAAATTAATTAAATTTTGTAGGAGAATTAAATTAAAAATATTTTAAAACATTGTGATGATATTAATATCTGATCTTAGTTTACCTTTTAAATTGGCCATTTAAATTGTTAAAACCTGTTAAAGAATTTTTACACCTATCTGGAGATAAATTCTTAACTATTAGATATCACATGAATCTTTAGGTAATCGCAGGCTAGACGCGGAATATTTAAGGCGAAGTGCAAATAAATAGGAAGATAATATTTATTGGGTGTAAAATTAATTAGTTTTTAGAGTGACAGACTAAATTCTTATAATTTGGTTTATAGAAAGGGAGCGGGTCGCTAGTAGGGCCGACCATAGCAACCCTTGGACATCTAGTAGTGTGAGCCTAGATTAACCCATTCTACTAATAAAACATCCTGAACTGATCTATAGATTAGTCAATGTTCTTTGCACCTGGAAAAAAGGGTAAAGAATAGGAATGCTTTTATTTGGCACAATACCATAATCTAAATTCCCTACAAATAATAATTATTCTATAAATCTTGGATTAGTTGAGTATTTATTGAATTTTAATTATTGCTTACTTTACTTTATTACTGCTTACTGCTTACTTGCTTATAGTAAAAATTGTTAGTAAATTAAATTTGAAAATATATATATATAAAAAGTATATATAAATTGCATTTAATTTGAAAATTCTGAAATATTTCTTACATTTCTTACTTTTTATAAATTTACTATCCCCGTGGGATTGATAATCAGGACTCCACTGGAGCCCTGTATTACTTGAACAATACGTATACTTGCACTTAAAATTGTAACTTTTACAATATTTATTATTAAATATAAATATAAATTAATAAAACTAAACCTCGTACATCAAGTTTTCGAAGTCATTTACCAAGAATTAAATATTCTAAAAAGTGGTATCAAATTCTTGTATTTTAAAGAATATATAAAGTCGCATCACATCAAGTTTTTGGCGCTGTTGTTGGGGATAGTATATATATATATATATAAAGTAAAAAAGAAAGATAAGAAAAATAAAAATAAATATAAAACAAACACAACAAAACAAAAGTAAAAATATTTTAAATTTTATGCGGAGTTCTTGATCTAGAGGATTACTACCTTTTGATTCTGAATTAGAAAGAACGATTAAAAGAATTAAAAAAGGAAAAAAAATTTCAAAACATCAAGAAATGGCTAACTTATATAATAATAATCAATATACAATCGAAATTAATGAACAAAATATTTATAAACCACTAAGGGAATATGCAAACCCTACAGCTGATGAACTTCATGATAGTATTCAAATGCCAGCTGAAGATGCTAATTTTTTTGAGCTTAAACCTTCTATTATTCAAATGGCTCAAAATAATCAATTTGGAGGAACACCTAATGAGGATCCAAATTTACATCTTGCTAGTTTTTTTAGAAATTTGTGATACCTTTAATTATAATAATGTTTCTGATGATGATATTAGGCTTAGCCTCTTTCATTTTTCCTTAAAAGATAAAGCAAAGATGTGGCTTAATTCATTAGCAACTTGTTCTATTAAAACATGGGCAGATATGACACAAAAATTCCTTGCTAAATATTTTCCTCCTTCTAAAACTACTAAATTGAGAAATGACATTACTTCATTTACTCAATTTGATGGAGAAACAATTTATGAATCTTGGGAAAGATTTAAAGAACTATTAAGAAAATGTCCTCATCATGCTTTACCAGATTGGTTACATTTTATAATGGACTTATTGGATCACTTAGATCTATTATTAACACTACTGCTGGTGTTTCTTTAATGGCTAAGACATTTGAAGAAGCCTACACTTTAATTGAAGAAATGGCTAATAATAATTTTCAATGGCCTTCTGAAAGGGTTAATCCTAAAAGAATGGCCAGTATTCAAGATAATGAAGCATTTTCTATTTTAGCTTCACAAGTGGCTGCGATATCTAAGAAATTAGATAATCTTGCTATTAGTATATTGCATGTAAGTAATGACAATTCTGATAATTCTGATGATTCTTAAACAATGGAAACTTTACAAGCTATTGCTCGTAAAACTAATGACCCTTATTCCAATTACTATAATCCTGATTTGAAAAATCATTCTAATTTTAATTGGAGTAATGGACATCAGGTTAATCCAAATTGGAACAATCAAGGAAATTCAAACTATAGACCAACTTATCCTCTTGGTTATAACAATCAGCAAAAAAAGTTGTCTGTAGAAGAATTGATCTTGCAACTAAGCAATCAGCTACAAAGTAAAAACACTGTTATTCGTAATATTGATAATCAGATGGGTCAAATCGCTAATTTCATTAATTACAGACCACAAGGAACACTGCCTAGCAATGTCAAAATTAATCCTAAAGAATCTGGAAAAGAACATGAACAAGCAAAAGCTATACAACTCAGAAGTGGAAAGAAATTAACATAGAAAACACAGAATGAGATTGAAAAAGAGAAAGAAGTTGAAGAGATTGAAAAACCTAAAGATACCCTTTCTCCAAGTAAAGATCTGATTGTTGTACCTATTGAAGTGGAAGTTGAAAGACCACCACCACCTTTCCTCAAAAGACTAAAATAGCAGAAGCTTGACCATCAATTTTCTAAGTTCGTTGAAATTTTTAAGAAAATTACCATCAACATTCCTTTTGCTGAAGCTTTGGAACAAATGCCAAGCTATGCAAAATTTATGAAGGATATTTTAAGCAAGAAGAGAAAATTTGAAGCTTATAAAAGTGTTTCATTAAGTGAAGAATGTAGTGCAATAATTCAGAAGAAATTACCTCAGAAACTTAAAGATCCTGGAAGTTTCACTATACCATGTGTTATTGGAGAAAAATTCGGTAGAAATGCCTTATGTGATTTAGGAGCTAGTATTAATCTCATGCCATTTTCAATCTTTCAAAGGTTAGATTTACGAGAGATTTCTCCTACCACTATAACTCTTCAGTTAGCTGATCGATCGATCACTTATCCTAAAGGAGTTATAGAGGATGTTCTTGTTAAGGTAGAAAAATTTATCTTCCCTGTGGATTTCATTGTTCTAGATATGGAAAAAGATAAAAAAATACCTATCATTTTTGGATGGCCTTTTCTAGCTACCGGTTGAGCTATGATTGATGTGCAAAAAGGAGAATTAACGATGAGAGTTAATGATCAAGAGATAAAACTCAATGTTCTGAAATCAATGAGGTATCCTGATAAAGAAAAATGCTATCAGATGGATATTTTTTATTATATAATTGAAAACCATTATCAAGAAAAATGTAAGGTCATTTCTAATGATAAAGATAAAGAATCTATGTTATACAATGAGTCATTAAATGAAGAAAATTTATCTGTAGAAACTCATTATATTCATGAAAATCAGGAAATTTTAGACACAACTAAAAATGATATACTTTTACCCTCAATTGAAAAACCCCCTGAACTGGAATTAAAAATGTTACATGCACATTTAAAGTATGCATTTCTTGGAAATTCATTAACTTTACCTGTAATTTTTTCTTTAGAATTAAGCAAAGATCAAGAAGAGAAATTAATAGAAGTTCTGAAGAATTATAAGAAAGCTTTTGGTTGGACTATTGCAGATATAAAGGATTTTAATGGAAGAAAATTGTAAACCCATTGTTGAACCTCAAAGAAGATTAAATCCAATTATGAAAGAGGTTGTCAAGAATGGGATTTTGAAATGGTTAGATACTGGAATTATTTATCCTATTTCTGATAGCCAATTGATGAGTCCTTTTCATTGTGTTCTGAAGAAAGGAGGAGTAACTGTCATTGTTAATGAAAAAAATGAATTAATCCCAACAAGACAAGTTACTGGATGGCGTATTTGCATTAACTATAAAAAATTAAACAATGACACTAGGAAGGATCATTTTACTTTACCTTTCTTGGATTAAATACTGGATAAAATAGCTGGACACTCATATTTTTGTTTTCTGGATGGATATTCTGGTTATCATCAATTACCCGTTGCTTTTGAGGATCAAGAAAATACAACATTTACTAGTCCTTATGGAACATTTGCCTTTAGAAGAATGTCTTTCGGTTTATGCAATGCACCTGCAACTTTTCAAAGATGTATGATGTCAATATTCTGTGATTTAATTGATAAAGGAATTGATGTATTTATGGACGATTTTTCAGTTTTTTAAACTTCTTTTGAATCTTGCTTAGAAAATATAATGAATGTTTTGAAGAGATGTGAAGAAACAAATTTAGCTCTAAATTGGGAAAAATGTCAATTTATGGTCACAGAAGGAATTGTACTTGGACATAAAGTTTCACAAATAGGAATGGAAGATGATCAAGCAAAAATGAAAATTATTGCTAAACTGCAACCACTTACTATTGTTACTCATGTGAAAAATTTGTCTGGGTCATGTTGGATTTTATAGGAGATATATAAATGATTTTTCTAAAATTGCTAAACCTCTTTGCCATTTATTGGAAAAAGAAGTTAAATTTGAATTTAATGAAGATTGTCTGAATGCGTTCAATATTCTGAAATAAAAATTAATCACTGCACCTGTCATTGTTGCATCTGATTGGAATAAACCTTTTGAATTAATGTGTGATGCAAGTGATTATGCAATCGGAGCTGTATTAGGACAAAAATTTGAGAAAATTTTCAAAGTTACAAATTTGCAAGCAAAACTCTTACTGAAACTTAAATAAATTACACTACTACTGAAAAAAGAGCTTTTAGCAATAGTATATGCCTTTGATAAATTTAGACCATATCTTCTTGGAATAAAACGTATCGTACATACTGATCATTCTACTATTAAATATTTAATGTCTAAAAAGGATGCTGAAACTAGATTGATCAGATGGGTTTTACTTTTACAAGAATTTGATTTTGAAATTGTGAACAGAAATGGAACTGGCAACCAAATTACTGATCATTTATCAAGAATAAAAAATAATAATGAGAAGATTTATGAAGCAAATATAAATGAGAAATTCCCGGATGAACAGTTTTTGAAGATTTATATTTTATTTAGCAGTTGATTATGTTTCAAAGTGGATCGAAGCTGTAGCTTTACCTAACTGTGATTCTAAAAGTGTTTCAAAATTTTTAAAGAAAATGATTTTTATAAGATTTGGAATGCCCAAGATAATTATCACAGATGGGGGAAGTCATTTCAGAAATATAATAATTCAATCATTGGTGGAAAAATTCGAAATTAAACATAGAATTGCAACCGCTTATCATCCGCAAACAAGTGGAATGACTGAAGTATCAAACAGAGAAATTAAAAGAAAATTGAAAAAAATTGCTAATCCTAAAAGAACTGACTGGGTTGATAGACTTGATTCTGCATTATGGGCTTATAGAACAGCTTATAATACACCTATTGAAATGTCACCTTATCGGTTAATTTATGGTAAACATTGTCACTTACCTGTTGAACTTGAACATATAGCTTATTGGTTGATAAAGGAGTTCATATATAATTTGAATACTGCAGGAGAAAAATTATTATTACAACTGAATGAAATGGAAGAGATAAGAAATGAGTCTTATGAAAATGCAAGAATTTATAAGGAAAAAAATGCAGAAATTGCATGAAAAAACGATTTCAAGGAAAATATTTGAGCCTGGACAAGAAGTATTATTATTTAATGCTCGTTTAAAACTTTTTCCTAGAAAATTAAAATCTAAATGGATGGGACCATTTATAATTGAGAAAGTATACCTTTATGGATCTGTGGATATTAAAGATCCAAAAAATGTAAAAGTTTTTAAAGTTAACGGATTAAGACTGAAGCCATATATGGGAGAAATGAAATTAAATTACAAAGAGGCTTATGAGTTGAGTCTACCCAATTAATTCAATTAATTAGGTCGGGCTGACGACGTTAAACCAAGAGCTTTGTGGGAGGCAACCAATATTTATTAGTGTGAGTTAAATTATTGTTGTAAGGTTATGTCTTGGTCTTGACTAAATTTGTATATAACTTCTGGAAATAGAAGGCTAACAAGTCTGTATTGGCTTAAGCTAAACATTATCTTGAAGTATATAGAATTTGAACTTGGACCACTCCATGTCAAATGTGAGTAAAAAGGAGATCAAGTTAACCTTCGTTTGTGATTGTTTGTGATTTGAGTTTTTCATAATTATGTTTGTGTGTTGATCATACCCGTTTGTTAGACATATTTTTACGACTGAAACTTACAAAATTTGACAATAGGCGAATCAGAGTCGAACGAGGTTCCAGTGCCTAGACACCAAAAGTTGGAGCCTAAGCGCCAGAATGGCCTACGTATCGAAGATCTGGCGCTTAGGCGCCAGATTCCAACGCCTAGGCGCCAGATTCCAGCGCCTAGGCGCCAGATTCCGGCGCCTAAGAGCCACGGTTACAAATCATAGAAAAACTGAAATTCTTCAGTTTTTCGCACGAAATCTCTTTATACATTGCCTATTCTTCGTCCCCAATCCTATAGAAAACTTAATTTCGAAAAGATTAACCCATTTTGGAGGAGTTAAGAAGGATTTGGAGGCAATGGATAGAGGAAATCATGGAAATGAGGTAAGTGATAAATCGCCTAAAGATCCCCAGCCTTATTTTAATGGTTTTTATTGTTGTTAGTATGGAGAAAATGTTTAGTCAATTGGAGAAGATTGAAGCGGAACTTCAAAGTATTGGTAATTGTCTTCATGAGATGTACCACCAATATGAACACCTGGAATGGCAAACCAAACTTCAATCTGATCATATGGCTGCCTATCATGACGCTCAAGTAGAAATGTACGCAAAGAACAAATGGATTGATGAAAAGATGGCTTTGGACATTCCAAGGGCGTTGGTTTTCTATCCCTTTGGTCCTAGTGAACTTCATTGCGAAAGAGATGGTAATTGAAGATCGGTGTTAAGTAGATCTTATATGTGTTTTAGTTATGATCGAGTCTTGTGTTAGTGTGTTGAATATTAAATTTTTGTGTTTGCTTAATTGTTCAATGTGTGTTGTTGGATTTGAATGTTTGTTTTAAATATGTTGTTGTTTGTTTTATTTATAAAACTATGAACCTTGATACAGTCTTGTACTGAAATTTATTGAATTTGGAATGGAAATTAGGGATTGGAATTGACGAATTAGAATACATTTTTGTGGATCTATTCTATCATTTTAAATTGATTGTGAAAATGTTTGGAGGATATAAATTGAATTAATACTCTCACAAGAGTAATTGGGAGTCAAATTTGATAAGATTTGGTGGAAAATATAAAATTTAAATTTAATTTTTGGAAAGGCGAGTCTGGCGCCTAGGAGTCGGTTCTGCTTGAACCTGAAAACTCATCTTCTTAAACCCCCCACGCCATTCTTGAAGCCTAAGCTTCCTTCTCCACTAGTTTTCGCAAAAATACTACATATAGATCCCATTTAAAGCCAGATTTTTCAAGTTTTTGAGCTTGAATTCATCTGATTTCTTCATCCTGAGGTCAGATCTACATTCTAAAATCATTATTTTTTATTTTTACCATGAATTTTGCTATCATTGAGAAAAACTGAAATTTTGAGAAAATTTTTGATTTTAAAGGTTAAATCCATGAAATTTTTATGCTCTTTCAAGTTTAAGAGGCTTAAATTAGTTTATTTTCCTAGATCCATTGAATTTATTTTGCGTTTTTCTTTCCCGTTTAGATGACACCCAAATCTAAGCAAGGTAAGGAACGAGAAAATTTTTATCGTAGCAAGTTCGTCCCTGCTGCTGCCCACTTCCAACACAATGATTTTGCTAAGACTCGAAAATTTATCTCGGAGCCAAATTTTTATAATCCTGGAGGAAGAATTGAGGAGACAATCATTGCGCTTAACTGGCAACGATTCTGCTATTTCACTGTTGTTGTCGTTATCCCGGTTGTTAGAGAGTTTTATGCTAATTTCGTGGATGCTGAAGCATACGAGATTTTCGTTCGAGGAGTTGGAGTAGGATTCACTCCTGAACACATCAATATTTTTTATGGCCTATCGCTAAATATTGAGTGTTATTACTCTGGATTATCTCCATCTGAGGGAGATTTGAATATGATCATTGCCTGCCTGACTGATACTACTGGAGCTTGGAAGATTCGAAATGGAAAAAGGGTAAATTTTTCATCTTCTAAGATTAATGGTATTTCAAAGGCATGGCACTACTTTACTTCTACTCGTCTCCTTCCATCCAATCATCTGAGCGAGGTTACTAAAGATAGAGCTATTCTCAACTACTGCATTCAAGAGAGGAAGCCTATTGATGTAGGGAGCATTATTTATGATTTTGTAGAGGCTATTGCTCGTTCTAGCACTTCTATTGGACTTGGTTTTCCATCTCTGATCTATTCTCTATGTTAAAGTGCTGGAGTAGTTGCTGAGCTTTCTGAGGAAAAGCTCAAGTCGACCAAGCCTATAGGAAGAGAAAGCGTCAGCATCTATGATCAACTTCTAAGTAAGAGTTCCACTGCACCTTCTGGTTCATTACCTACTTCAAGTAGAGCTTCTACTTCTAGACCATCTACTTCTGCTGAGCCACCATCTACTTTTTGGGAAACCATGCATGATCAGTTTATAGAGCAACAGAATGAGTTATTCCTAACTCATTGTAGAGTAGATACGATAGATAAGAAGATCGATCATCTTTCTGAGTATACACAAAGAAAGAGTGATTATGATGTTGAGTATTCTGAGTCTTTAGTGAGATTTCTGAAGGGTAAGCACGATGTTCAGATTTCTACTTGTCCCAAATTTTCACCATACGTTGATCCAAAGGATATGGAGTTTTCTTTTGGTGATGACGATGATGAAGCTACAGACAGTGATTAGTAGCTTGACTTACCTCTGGAGATTGTTGGTTCTGTTTTTTTGTGTGTGTTTCTTGTTTCTTGTGTTGTTTAGTGTGATGTTAGCTATTAGTGCTTATGTGAAATTTTTATGTTGAAACTATTTTTAGATTATCTGATGTGTGTTTAATACTGAAATGTGAATTAATTTTATAAAAGTTTATTTCTATTTCAGTCTACTGTTTAGTGTTCAGGAATAGTTAGTAAATTTGCATGTTCAAAAATAAAAAAAAGATTTTTTTTAGAAAGTAACTCTTGCTCTTCAAAACATTTCTATATATGCTTAATCATTTCTGTTATATTAATATTGAAGCATGTGTAGAAGTAGAAGTTAGTTTTTCCATACTACATCATTATTGTATTTTAATTAATTCCTGTTTATTTCTTTCTCTCATGCTTTAGAAAATTTCATGATTTATATTTATACTAAAGCTGAAGTTTGGGGGAAGGGAAAACATTTATCAAATTTAAATATTATTTGTCCTTAATGAACTAATATTTTTTTAAAAAAATATAATAACATAGCATAAGGAATGATAAATCTGTTTAAGATTTCCTAAATTTTTTTAATTTATAAATAATTTAGTAAACTTAACTAAAATTTCAAAAATTTTGATTGATTTTAAGAATAAAATTATTTATTTTAAAGAATAATAAGATCAAAAATTTTCTATTTATAGTAAAGAGAATTGTATTTTTGAAATACTAAGGAATCAAGATTATTGCTTGAAAAAGAAAAGATTGAAATAATTTTGAAAAACAATAAATTATTAAAAAGGTCATATTTATTAAGTAAAAATGTATAAGTTTTTGAAAATAAGTTAAGGATAGTGAAGTTCAAAATCATTAACAGGCTATCAAAAAATAGTAATCTTCACTTAAAAAAAAAGAGAAAAAAAAGAAGTAGGAGAAGCTATGAAGAAATGCCTAATAAAAAATTGGCTTAACTTGAATTATCTTATAGTAAGAAAACTAATTACATTTTTAACTTGATTCCAATGTAGAAATATTTTTACTAGAAAAATATTTCATGAAAATCTTTTTCTTGTAAATAGTCTATGTGACCTTAATATGATGAACTACAATTATTCGTGAAATAAATAAAAAATTGGAAATCTTATGATTTGGTAGTTAATGTCCTTTAATTCTTAAAATTAAACATAATTAGTGAAATTTGGTTAATGATTTGCTAAAGCATTTATAAAACCAAAAATTATAAGGAATCTTAAATCTTTTAACTTCATTCCAACTGTTATCTATTTATGTAATTAAAAGGGTTACTTGAGGATAATTAACGTTTAAGTTTGGGGGAATTTGATCTACCTAAAAAAATACCCATTTGTATGCCTTATTTATTATTCAATTCTTAAGGATATTATGCTATAATGAAAGGTATTTTCATGTTTTTGGATGTAGATGATTAAAAAAGAGTCCAAGGAAGAAAAAGAAGGAAAAATGAGCAAAAATGAGCAAAAATGGAGCTTATGGAGAAAAACATTTTGGAATTATTGGCCTGGCGCCTAGGCTCCAGAATCCGGCGCCTAAGCACCAGTTAGATACAGATGCAGACAATATTTTTGTCAACTTTGGGCAGTTATTTTGATGGTGAAAGCGGTTATTGGAGCTTCTAGAAGACTGGAAGTTACTCCTAATATATAGGAATGTGATACAATGTATTTGGACATAAGGAAACAGTCTTGATCGCAAAGAGGTGCAATCCAAAGTGAAGAGGTGCGAAAGACCTGGTCACGGAGTCCGTCGCCTAGGTGTCAGATCCCGACACCTAGGCGTCAGATCCCGGCGCCTAGGCGCGACAGTTACCTTTTAGAAGATGCATTGAATTTGGACAAATTTTGAAGAGGTGCCTTAAGCAACCTCTGGTCAAATTCAGAGTTCTATAAATAGGAGCCCATTCTATGGATAAAACTGCACCACCCCACCCCCACTTCTTACTACATATACCTCTTTTAGCATCTTCTTTCCCCTTTAAGTTTTACTTAGTCTATTCCATACTTGGGGTGTCACTTTACTTTGTATCTAGTGAGTTTATTTTGAGTATTTATTGTGTGTTGTTGCTATTGAAGTCTTTCATCATTGCTTTAGAGTCAGTAGAAGTCGGTGGATTACTTGAAGGAACACTTCAGATAAGATTTGTACTTTGGTTCAAAGTTTTATAAATATGTTTTATTGTGTTATTTCAATGTGTTATGAGTAGTTAGTTATTTTTCTCCTTTCATCTATGAAAAGATAATAAATTAATTAAATTTTGTAGGAGAATTAAATTTAAAATATTTTAAAATATTATGATGATATTAATACCTGATCTTAGTTTACCTTTTAAATTGGTCATTTAAATTGTTAAATCCTGTTGAAGAATTTTGAGACCTATCTGGAGATAAATTCTAACCTAGTAGATATCAGATGAATCCTTAGGTAATAGCAGGCTATACGTGGATTATTTAAGGTGAAGTACAAATAAATAGGATGATATTATTTATTGGGCGTAAAATTAATTAGTTTTTAGAGTGACAAACTAAATTCTAATAATTTGGTTTATAGGAAGGGAACGGGTCACTGGTAGGGCCGACCATAGCCACCCTTAGACATCCAGTAGTGTGAGCCTAGATTAACTCATTCTACTAATAAAACATCCTAAATCGATCTATAGATTAGTCAATGTTCTTTGCACCTGGACCAAAGGGGTAAAAAATAGGAATGCTTCTATTTGACACAATACCATAATCTAAATTCCCTATAAAAGATAATTATTCTATAAATCTTAGATTAGTTGAAAAGGAGAAAGTCGTTTTTATACTTGCATTGAATTTTAATTATTCCTTACCTTTGCTTTATTACTGCTTACTGTTTACTTGCTTATAGTAAAAATTGTTAGTAAATTAAATTTGAATATATATATAAATTGCATTTAATTTGAAAATTCCAAAATATTTCTTACATTTCTAAATTTTTATAAAATTACTATCCCTGTGGGATTGATAACCATGACTCCACTAGTGCCCTGTATTACTTGAACGATACGTATACTTGTGTTTAAAATTGTGACGTTTATAATAATTATTATAAATTCTAAATATAAATTAATAAAAGTAAACCTCGCACATCAAGTTTTTGAAGCCATTTACCAGAAACTAAATATTCTAAAAAGTGGTATCAAATTCTTGTATTTTAAATCATATATAAAGTCGCATCGCATCAGGGAGTGGGAGCCAATATCCTCCCAGCCTAACAACTTATTTGGGGACTAAACCTAGGATTAGCCAATGTTCTTTATACACTTGTCTGAGTGTAAAGAATAATGCTGCTCCTATTTGTAACAATACATATTACAACAATCTTAGTCTTTCATTCACCATAAACTCATTATAGTAGGAAAGATACTTTCTCCAATTAGAAATTTGTTTACATAAATATAGAATTAGTTAACTTTACTTTAAAGTAAATTTAATAGTCTGCTAGCTTTAGTTCTGCTAGAAACATTTAAACACTTTCAAACTTCTGCTTTATACTTTCAATCTTATAACATGAATACTATTTTTTGGATACTATTGTTATCAATTTACACCTTCATTGTGGAATCGATAACCAGGACTCCATTAGAGTCTTGTATTACTTGAGTTATACGCATACTCACATTTATTTACCTATGAATATTTATATAAACTCAATAAATTTCATAAATCATTAAGAGTGCATTAAATTCATTAATCTTTCATACCTACATATTAAATATCAATATTAAGTAATTGCATCAAGTATTTATTGCAGTTGCTTAGGGTTAAAATAAGTGTTTGTAAACAGTCGCACATCACATCAAATATCGAGTAGCAAGTCATTATCGATGAAAGTAACACGGTATTATCATTTTAACGAGCAAACCTCATCAAAAGAATTACGGGCCATCAGAGCTAATCAAATTTTTGGATCAAGTAAGGCCTTTACCAGAGTTTTCCTCATCTCCTTTAATATGAATATAATGTCGTAGAAACTTAACTTACCTGGCAACTTCCAAAGATGGTATAGCACGTTATAATCCACTTTCTTTCTTGGTTCTTTGACCCGACCCGCAATAACACAGTAATATTCGCTTCCAAAAGATGGCCAAAACTTGACCCAATTTATAATTAGCGGCTAGTGCATAAAATCAAAATATTGCAAATTTTAGAAAATATTTTATACACTAGGGGTACTACGCAAGTATACATATCGTTTCAAGTAATATAGGGTTTTCTTTTATAACCCCAGTATCGATCCCATGGGGAAAAATTATAGTAATAAATTTTCTAAATATTATATTTCGAAAATATCTTTTTATCCTCTAATTTAACTATAAATTAATTTACTAGATGCAATAAAGAAAACAATAATAAGAAAATGATTTATGAAAACTATATAAAATAACAACTTTCTTTCCTTCAATTAATCCAAGATTTTTAAGAGAATTTAATATTCGTTGGAGAATTTGATTTATGGTATTGTGCCAAATAGAAGCATTCCTATTCTTTACCCTTTGATCCATGCGCAAAGAACATTGGCTAATTTACAGATCAGGTCCGGATGTACTGTTAGTAGAATGGGTTAATCTAGACTCACACTACTAGATGTCCAAGGGTTGCTATGGTCGGCCCTACTAGTGACCCTTTCCTAATCTATAAATCAAATTATAAGGATTTAGTCTGTCACTCTAAAAACTTATCAATTCTACGCCCTTTAAATCTTATCTTCCAATTTATTTGCATTTCACCTTGAATAGCCCGCACATGGCATTCGACTACCCAAGGATTCATGTGAAATTTACATGTTAAGAGTTCTTCTCCTTCAAGGTCTCAAAACTCTTTAACAGGTTTTAACAATTTAAATGACCAATTTAAAAAGTAAAGTAAGATCAGATATTAATGTTATCACAATGTTTTGAAAATATTTTGAATTTCAATTCTCCATCGAATCATTATATTATCTTATCTATCTCTTCATAATTGAAGGAAGAAAGTAAACTAACTACTCAGAATACATTGAAAATATACAACAAAACAAAATAAATAAACTTTGAATCAAATATAAAATACTTAACTCAAATATTCCTTCTACAGATACTCAAATATTCCTTCTACAGATCTTCTATTCCTACTAACTCCACCGTGTAATGAACTCCAGATACAACAACTTGAAAATAAACTCACTAAACTAAAAAAAAAGTGGCCCTAAATTTCTCTCTCTATTTCTCTCTCTAAGGATGAGAGATCCTAAAGTGGATAAGAGAAAGGTTTACAATGGGAGGGGCATGTTTTCTGAAGAAATGGACCCCTATTTACAGGCTTCAAGGGTTGCCTTGAGGCACCTCTTCAAAACATGTCCACATTCAATGAATCTTCTAGAAGGTCTGTCTGACGCCTAGGCGCCGGACACCGCGTCAAGTTCTTTGCACCTCTTCACTTTGGCTCGCACCTCTTCACGATTAAAACTGTTTTGGAGCGTCCAAAAGCAATGTATCACATGTCCTATTATCAAGGAAAAACTGCCAGTCTTCTAGAATGTCCAATAACCTCTCACTCCGTCAAAATAACCGTTCAAACGTTGTCAAAAACTTGACAGTTTCTGTATCGAGTCTGGCGCTTAGGCGCCAACTTCGGGCGCCTAGGCGCCAGGCCATATTTTTTTATACTTTTTGTATTTTGCTCCATTTTTTCTCCTTTTTAATCCTTTTTGCTCTTTTTTTCCTTTTTAAACCTTTTTACATCACCTACATCCAAAAACACAAAAAATACCTTTCATTAAAGCATAATATCCTTAGAAATTAATAAGAATTAAGACATAAAGAAATAGGTATTTTTTTATTGATCATTCTTCAACCTCTTCCCGAATGAGTTTTTTGTTTGTTGGCCGGATTGACTCTTCTTAACTAACAATCTGTTTTCCTTTATCTTTCAGACCCATTCTCAGAGGTAATACTTTTCCGCCTATTAAATTTATTTATGTTATATCTTCCAAATCTGGTACTGAATCTACTGGTGTCTCTTTCTAAGTTGCAATGGTTGATTCTTCTAGAGTTGCTTCAGAATCTAGAAATTTAAGTTCAATCGTGATAAGAGACCCTCGAAATTCACAGATGAGTTAATCACTTCTTGGACTATCGTATTCGCTTTCACTGATTTCCTCTTCTTTATAGTCAACGTTGAGCTTTTATATGATTTAAGAATTATTATTTAAATCGAAATCAAGATATGGGTCAAATTGGTTGTCAATAGTTACTTCATTACTAGAGACAGTCAAAATGTAGCCAACACCATAACTCTTCTCATTATATTACCCCACAGGAGCAAACAAATAATCATACAAAGTCAGAGGCTTGAGGGATTTCTCCCCCAAATTAGAAACATCCATTCTAAGAAATCAAGCCCCACTCTACTCTTCGGTGCCTCAATCTTCTTTTATTCTGTCGTCTCCTCCTCCTTCACCTTCTAATTCTGGGGTGGTTCCTCTATTGCAATCGATAGTGCTGGCTTAGCAGGTCTCAAACTCTGAATTGAGGCATGCAGCAAAGCAGTTTGGTTGTAATTCAGTATTTTCTTTGAAGATTTTGTACATGTCGTACTCCATTCACCATTCATTGTGTACAATAGGATTGACATAAATAACATTGATAGATCCTTTTTGGGGCTCCCTCATGTACTCTTTTGGGATCTTTATGCTCCCTTTCCTGATATTTTTCTCTAGCCAAGACTTGAAGGTGCATACAAATCGAACGAACTCACTTGAGTTACCAAGCACCAAACTGGCAGAACAGCAAAGCATCACTACCCCCTGATGCACGACTTATTTTTTGCAAGAATTTATGAACTCAAATTTATATATTTATAATGATTTTGTTAAGTCCAAGCATTCAATGCAAGTATACGTATCATATCAAGTAATACAGGGCTCTAATGGAGTCCTGGTTATCGATCCCACAGGCAAGTTCAAAGTATAAGAAAGCGTTCACAATATAAATAATATAACACTAAAATTTGATATTTAAATAGCACTTAAAGTTCAACTCTTACTCCAACTAACACTATGCAGAAAATAGTAACAATTAACTAAAGTACAAATACTTCTAACAACTTTAAAAACAGAATTAACTAACAGACACACTAAACTAAGTATTTAAAAGGTTTTTTTTTTTATATATAAGAAAAGTATCTTTCGTCATGCAATGAGAATATGATGTGTGGATTGATATGGAATAATTATCTATATTATTGTGCCAAATAGGAGCATAGACGATTCTTTAGCCTTAAAAGAGTACCCCTTCTTCTAAGAAAGAAATGAACATTGACATATCTTAACTTTAGTCACTAAATCTAAGGCTAAGCTGGGAGGATACAGGCTCTCACTTCGAAGCTCCCACTCACCCTTCACCCAAAGGCTAACTCTTGATATTAGTTACTAATCTTAGAACCAATTTGGAGATTTCAGCCTGTCACCCTGAAATCTCCACATTGAAGTCCATTAAAACATATTTCCCTATTTATTTGCACTCAATTCCCATGAACTACGCAATTCATCCACAAAAATTGAATGGATCATTCATTATTGTTGAGGACATTAAATCTTTTCAAACTTAATGTTCAACAACATATTTTAACATTTCAATTGGCCAAATCGAAAATTAAATTATGTTCGAAATGAAAAACCATCACAATTTCTTCATTACATTAAAAGCACATCAAATCCACATCAACCCATCATCAAATCTCTATGCAAGAAGAAAGACAAGGGAGACTACTCAGAATTCATGGAGAAGATACAATAAAATATGGATTTTATATATAAAAGAAAAGTCATACAAACCACAAAAGAAAATACAACTTATCTCTTTCTCTTCCCCAATGCAATTCCCTTGAAGTTCCTTTGAATCCTCTTCTCTCTTCCTTACAACACTTGATTCTCTCTTTAAAATGGAAAGGAAGAAGCAATCTCTTACTTTACCTCTTCTCCTTCACTCCTTAGAAAAGAATTCCTCTCAATCCTCACTCTACACACTCTTTTTCTAAACCCTAACACCAAAACTACACTAGAAGCACTCTAAACCCTCACACACACACTAGAAACACTGAAGAAGCCCCTTATTTTTAACTAAAAATAGTTACTTATAAGATAGGGACAAAATACCAAGAGTTTCCATACGCATCCCTTCAAAAAGTCGCCAAAACTCTTCAAATTTGAACTCCACCAACGTCGGGCGCCGGTGGCGCCAGATAGGGCACCGGCGGCGCTATATCATGCCAATATTTCTGAACTCTCTGGATTTGGGCGCCGGTGCGCCAGAACACATTTTCCACCATTTTGCTACTTTTTGCTCTTTTTTGCTCTGAATTCGTTCCTATTTGCTTCTTTTCACTCCAATGACCTAAAATCATCATACCTGCAACAAATCATGAAAAATACCTTTCTTTGAAGTATAATATCACCAAAAATGGGTAAAATTATATAACAAAAATTGTATATATTTTTGGTGCATCAAAATCCCCCAAACTTTAACTATTACTTGTCCTCAAGTAATCTTTTTACTACATAAAATTATAACTCTAGGCAATGTACTTTTCAACTGTAAAACACTAAAATTTTTCATTCAAAAGAATATATTGGTTAGATATTCAGAAAGAAATTTAGTAACTCAGGGCAACACTACAGGTGTAAGAATATTCAGCAATCAAGTCTAAGAGTTCTAGTCTTCTATTTATTTCAAGATGAACCATACCTTATCACATTAAGAGTGCCTTAAAAGACTATGTGAAAAAGGAGTTCATGCAAACTTCATTAGAATGTAGGCTAGTACTTTAAGCATAAATTCAGAAATGAAATCAAGTTTTCCCTTTAGGGTGACTCAAGTGAAGCCAACTTTTGATTAGGCATCTCCTCACACTTCTCCTCATAAATATTTTTCTTTCTTTTTCTTTTCTTTTTCTTTTTTTCTTTTTAGGATTGTTTTTAAATCCTCCTTTTATTTTCTTTTTTTAATATATGAGGATTACTATATCTGGATAACTTTTAATGATTTTGAACTTCACTCTCCTCTTTCTAATGTTCAAACGTGAGACACCTCCTTACTTTATAGTTAAGTACAAGCTTCATTATTCATCATAAAGTCACAATCTCTTCTTAACACACAATACTTTAAGTCCCTTAACATTTCAAAAATACAGTTTTCTTTACTTTAATTAGTTAATTATAATCAAATTCTTTCATACCAAATATCTTATTTCTATAAAATCAACCTTTATCACTAAAAATTTTCATCCTATCCTTCGATAATATTCAACTGAAATAAAAAGTTTTAGTTATCTTATAATGAGGTTCAACTGCCAGAAGTTATGCTAATAATTTTTAAAAATATATTAATTGAGAACAACTAAAAGTTAGCATTTCTCGACCATCCCCCAAACTTAAATTATTTAGTAAATTTGAAAGAATTGAGAGTAAAAGAAAACTAAACTTCCTGTGCTGGGATCTTGAAATCTTCAACAGCTATCTGGTATTAGTCAAAATTTACAACTAGTAGGCATGAAACAATTAGTAGCAGTGATATAAAAATTTTCAATATTTGCATGGGTAAAGAGAAATTAACTTTAAACATCTAAACATTCCAACAAAATACTACAACATGAAACAAACTATCACAATACTACACAGTCCAGCTAACAATTTAATTGTTTTAGTACAACATAACTGTATTCCAACAGGGTTATACATCACATGAAAAGTAAATAACTACTACATCACAATAGTACAACACAACACAACAAGATCAAAATAAATAGAAATAAATAATCTACCAATCTCCATCACCAGGATCAGCAGCAGGTTCATCTGCAGGGTCATCAGCAGGGTCAGGTCTATATGGTGTATACTGGGGCAAGTAGGAAATATCACATCGGACTCCCCCCTCATAAATCTGACTTGAGCATCATAATAAGCAATATCAAAATCAACTTACCTCTTCAGATAATCTTCATTCACATCACTCCTCGCCTCAAATATATCCATCCGACCATGGAGTCTATCCACACTAACACTATGTAATCTCAGCTGCTCCATAATATCTGATAAGGGAGGCGGCTCAGATGTAGATGGAACATCATAACTAGTAGTAGGAATATCAGTACTCCTACGCTCAACTCGGGCTCCCACACGAGACTCATAAGTACGGATAATCTTCTTTGTAATTGGTCTCAATGTTATAGCCACTTATTCAGAACTATTAAACTCCACTCCAGACTGAACACACAGGGCATGAACTAAAGCAGGATGTCCTAAAACTCCAGTGGTCTCGCCTCTAGCAATAGTTTGAATGTTCTTGTAGATAATAGCCCCAATATCAATCTTTTTCATTTTCTATATACTATAGTTCAGAATTGCTTTATCCCTTGTAAGTTCGTTGTTGTGATAAGATGGTAACAATCTTGCAGAAATAATATAATGCCAAACTTTTGAAGCAACATTCAATGTGGAGGCAGGGATGTTAATCAACTGAATTTGACTTACTTTCCATTCTCCTCGCCAGTCAGTCAGAAAAACAATCACTTCTCTCATATTCTCCCTTCGAGTGTCAATGTTTTTGTATTCACTAACAAATGGTTCTAGAGTCTGATAGAAAGCATTGATATGCTAAGGAGTAAACTCAACCATTTTTCCTCTAACTAGCACATACTCTATCTCAGTCCAGGGTACATTCGAATAGAACTCTCGAACAACTTCCATAACAGCATTCACAGTGAAATAACAAAATCGCTCCCAGTTCCGCTCTGTAATTAACTGTTCTACAGATCCTCCAGGACTATCAAAAGCTCGATCCTGGATACACTTCTTATTGTAAAGGGTAGAGTTAAAGTGAAATTGGGCTTTAAAATTAACGAACTTCTCCTCATTAAAGTCCAATTTCGTCTTCCCTTTACTCAACCTAAGAGCCATGTGAATTATTAAAATTTGCAAGAAAATTCCAATAAATGCCAAATTCACAATGTAACAAACTCCAAATACTATACTAATCAAGCAAGAGCAAATTTCATCATGGAAATATCAAAATCTCTTTAAAATTCCAAAAATTCCAACCTTAACAATGTGAGAGATTTCCATGGTGAAAATAAAAAAATTTTAACGTAAAAGTGGAGCTCTTACCAAGAGAAGTATAGATCTGGTGTCAAAAAGCTTTAAAATCTACTTAAATATGAGATCTAGCAAGTCATAGATCTTCAAAATCATGAAAATGGAGGAAGAAGACGAAGGAATTGGAAGAATTTGCAGTTCCCAAGGTAAAAATCGTGAAAATAAGGGTTTTTGGCCTTTTACTATGTTCGGGCACCAGCGGTGCTTTATTTAAATTAAATGCCAAACTCTCTGAATTTTGGTGCCGGTGGCGCCTATTCTTGCGCCAACGGCGCCAATCCAAAATATTTTTTGGGTCCGAAATTTTTTTCATAATTTCGATCGTTTCGACTTCCACAATGATTTTTAACACTTCAATAGGCATTTACATCATCCAATAAGCAATAATTAACACAATTCTTCACACAAACAATACACAACAATCTTATATATATATAATCCAAGTTACATCATAGACACCAAATATGTTCATTCAAACCAACTACTCTTAGATATTTAGTGCAGTAAGTACTCTACGATAGGCAAACACTAATATCTAAGCACACGATGAAAGTAAGCACATCCAAATCCAAGTTTAAACTACAAAGCAAATACTACACAAACCAAACATAACTAAGCAAAGTAAATTAAACACACAAAAAACATTAGTAGAATTCATTAATTACTCCACATCAAATTCAGAACTATCCTCTCCTCTAATGTCTCCAAACGATTGCTAATGCACAAACAAATTATAGAATGGATGAATTGGAAATTCGTCAGATGATTCCTCAGCAATCACGGTGTTCTTCTTCATCAGATTGATCAAGCCCATCTCAATTCAACCAGTGTAATCTAATTGCTCTTTCATTCTCCAATCTATATGATTGAATAAATCTGAAATTTTATTGATTGCATTCATAACATTCCATACCTCTTTCTCCAACTTTTTGATCCTCTTGAATATCATTTTGGAACCATCCGCAAAATATGGTTGATTTGGTTGTGAAGTCTGTGTTGGTTGATCAGCAAGCAAATTCATGTCATCTTCATCTTCAACTATTTGGTAGTCATAGGGATTAGTTGGATCAATAGGACTGCATGGAAGAAGAACATTTTCCCAACTTTCATAAGGAACCTGTGACTGACTACATAGCAGAAATATGGTGGACAGGTGTCCAAGCCCATATTTAGATCCATGAACAATTAATCCCAAAATTGATTTCACAATGATATTAACAATGTCCATCGGCCTCCCAGTTTGAATACAGAAATTCAAAATGACACTTTCCATGGTTACCTTGCTAATCTTCAATGTCAGAAATAACTTTGCCGAAATAAAGTAGTGTCACTGCTTCGATACTGGATTGAGAGATGCAGATGGGAAACTAATGTATCCATTCTCTTTAATTTCCCATTCCTCATTCTCATCCGTCAAATATCGATACACATCATTCATATTATCCTTTGTAACATTGAAATTAGAATAATGGCAAATAGGTACGTTCTCGATCATGACGAGATTAATTTCCCATTCCTCATTCTCATCCGTCAAATATCGATACACATCATTCATATTATCCTTTGTTACATTGAAATTAGAATAATGGAAAATAGGTACGTTCTCGATCATGAAGAGATCGTTAATTCTTGCAAGAGTGAATTGTACAAATCTACCATGCACAAACACAAACCCTTGGTTGATCCCGTAAAGATTTGCATAAAACTCTTTCACGAAAAGAACAACAACGGTCGCAGTAGTGTAGCAAAGCACTTCCCAACGTCTCTCCTTAATAACTTCTTCAATTCTAGTAGTAGGATTATACATACCTTGATTTATGAAGCCTCTTTCATTGATAATCCTTCTTTTCATCATCTCTTCGTTGAACAAACGCTGCGCCTCGAAAATTATAAACTTCCTTTAGTTGAAAACACAAAATCGAGGGGTTTCAATGGGATAGGAATCCTTAGGATACGAATTGGGATTGGTGGTTTTTGTTTTTCTAGAGTTAAGAAGTCAAAAATGGAGTTTACGGAGCACTCAAACAAGTAAGTTCAGTGTTCTATATGTGATAGGGAGCCAGCGGTGCCCATTTTGGCGCCGGCGGCGCCAGCGATAAAAAATTCTCCTCGAACTTCATTTGGCCCAAAATATTCTAATATCTCGATTTGATCCATCATTTATCAATTTTTAAAGTATTTAGGAGTAATTAGGATTCTAAAACAACTATCTAAAAAGCACAACTACATCAAACAAGCAATCACACCACAAAGATACATATGGGTTTCCTCTCATAAAGAACTTGGTTTAACATCGTCAGCCAGACAAACCATTCCGTTAATTGAGATGACTCGGCATTAAAACCTCTTTGAAGTAAGGTTGAAACCCGTCAAAATAAGGCTTTAATCGATGCCCATTAACCTTGAAAATCTTTCTAGTATCAAGATCTTTAATATCAATAGTTCCAAAAGAATGAACTTTTACAACTGCAAAAGGTCCTAACTATCTAGACTTAAGCTTTCCAGGAAATATCTTCAATCTTGTGTTGTATAATAAAACTTTTTTTCCAAATTCCAAGTTCTTTTTCAATATCTTTCGATCATGCCATAATCTTCTTTTCTCTTTATAGATCCTATAGTTGTGATAAGATGCATTTATAATCTCTTCTAATTCATTCAATTTCATAAAACTTTTCTCTCTAGCATTTTTCAAACTAAAATTTAACTCTTTTATCCCCTAATATACTTTATGCTCCAATTCAACTGGTAAATGGCATGTCTTACCAAACACTAGTCTATAAGGAGACATTCCAATAGGAGTTTTAAAAGCAGTCCTATAAGCTCATAAAGCAATATCTAATCGAGCTGACCAATCTAATTGATAATTATCCACAGTTTTCTCCAAAAATTTTTTAATTTCAGGATTAGACACTTCTGCTAAACCACTAGTCTGGGGATGATAAGCAGTAGAGATTCTATGAATAATATTATATTTTTTAACTAATCTCTTAATTTGATTATCCCTGAAAAGGGATCTACCATCAAGTATGATCACTCTCGGCATTCCATATCTTGTAAATATATTTTTCTTTAAAAATTTTGAAACGCTCCGAGCATCACATCTAGGTAAAGCAATAGCTTCAATCCATTTCAAGACATAATCAACGGCAACCAATATATATAAATTTCCAAATTAAGGAGTAAATGGTCTTATAAAATCTAATCCCCATATATCAAAAATTTCAACTTCCAAATTATAATTTCGAGGCATTTCATTTCTTCTAGAGATATTACCTACTCTCTGACATCGATCACATGATTTTAATATATCTATAAACATCTCTAAAAGAGTAGGCCAATAAAATATAGATTGCAGAATCTTAAAAGCTGTTTTATCAACACCAAAATGACCTCCAAATTCAGAATCATGACATCGTTGAATAATCAAATTTGTTTCTTCTTGTGGCACACATTTCCTAATAATCAGATCCTTACACTGTTTATATAGATAGGGCTCATCCCAAAAATAAAATTTTGCATCACATTTGAACTTCTTTTGTTGTTGCCTTGTTAAATCAGGTTGTACAATATCACTTACAATATAGTTCACAATATCAGCATCCTAAGGCAAATTGCATCCCATAATAGTATAGAATTGCTCATCAGGAAAAATTTCAGTAATTTCCTTCTCAAATTCAGATAAATTATCATATTCTATTCTTGACAGATGATCAATTATTTGAATATCAACCCCTTTCTTATCAACTATCATAAAATCAAATTCTTACAGAAGAAGTATCCATCTAATGAGTCTAGGTTTCGCATCATTCTTTTGCATTAAATATTTGATAGCTAAATAGTCTGTATGCACAATACTTTTAGCTCCAATTAAATAAGGTCTAAATTTTTTAAAAGCAAATACTATAGCTAATAACTCTCTTTCAATTGTGGTATAATTAATTTTGAGCCTCAATAAAAGTTTTACTAGCATAGTAAATGACTTTGAAAACTTTATCGTTCCTTTGCCCCAATGCTACTCTGATCGCATAATCACTAGCAGCACACATAAGTTCAAATGGTTTCTCTTAATCGGGTGAAACAATTATAAATGTAGTGATTAATTTTTCTTTCAATAATTCGAACGCTCTCAAGCATTCATCATTAAAATTGAATTTTCTATCATTTTCTAAAAGTCGGCACAAAGGTTTAGTAATTTTAGAAAAATATTTAATATATCACCTGTAAAATCCAGTGTCCTAAGAAACTCCTCACCTCTCTCACAGTAGTGGGTGGTCGTAATCTCTCAATAACTCTAATTTTAGCAGGGTCGACCTCCATATCATGTTCAGAAATTTTATGCCCAAGGCCAATTCCTCCTGCAACCATAAATTGATATTTCTCCCAATTCAGAACTAGATTTGTTTTCTCGCAGAGCTCCAAAACTTATGATAAGTTTTCTAGGCAAATTTCAAAAGAAGTGCCGAATATAGAGAAATCATCCATAAAAACTTTTATTCCATTATCTATCATACTACTGAAGATAGACATCATACATCTCTGAAATGTTGCAGGTGCATTACACAGTCTAAAAGGCATTCTTCGAAAAGCAAAGTTTCATAAGGGCTAGTAAATGTTGTCTTTTCTTGAACCTTAGGAGCAATAGGTATTTGATGGTAACCAGTATATCCATCCAGAAAATAGTAGTACTTGTGTCCAACAAGTCTATCAAGCATTTGATCGAGAAAAGAAAGAGGAAAGTGATCTTTTTTGGTGGCGGCATTTAATTTCCTATAGTTAATACATATTTGACATCCATTAATTTACCTTGTGAGTATAATTTCATTACATTCATTCACTTCAATAGTCACTCTTCCCTTTTTCAGTACACAATGTATTGGACTCACCCAAGCACTATCTGAAATAGGATAAATAATTCTAGCATCCAGCCATTTTAAAATCTCTTTCTTAACTACTTCTTTCATTATAGGATTCAATCTCCTTTGTAGATCAACTCTAGGTTTATGTTCTTTGTCTAATAAAATTCTGTGCATATAAATCGAATGACTAACTCCTTTAATATCTGTCAAAGTCCATCCAAAAGCTTTCTTGTATCTTTTTAAAGTTTCCAACAACTTCTATTCTTGATAACTGTTTAACTCTGAAGATACAATAACTGGCAAGGTAGATGATTCTCCTAAAAATATATACTTTAAATCATTAGGGAGAATTTTCATCTCTAGTTTAGGAAGTTTTATTATAGATGGAATTAAACTTTTATCTCCACATTCCATAGTGTCTAATACTTCTAATCACTCCTGAACATACTCCAAATCTTCATTCTTCTTACTATCTAAATTTTCTTCATCTTCAATTTCTTCTTCAAACATATTTTTATATTCTTTTTATTTTTCAAATATATTTTCAAAATGATCATTTCTCAAGTAATCAAAGACCTCCATTCTAAAACATTCATTATCTTTTTCCATTGAGGGATACTTCATAGATTTTAAAATATTAAAGGTCACCCTTGATCATTAACTCTCATAGTTAATTCTACTTTCTGAACATCAATTACCGCTCTTCCAGTAGCAAGGAATGGTCTTCCCAAAATGATTGGAATTTCATTATCTTCCTCCATATCAAGTACAATAAAATCCACAGGAAAGATAAATTTGTCCACTTTCACTAACACATCTTCCACCACTCCTTTAGGGTAAGTAATGGAATGATCGGCCAACTAAAGAGTCACAGATGTAGGAGAAATTTCTCCTATTCCCAACCTTCTAAAAGTTGATAAAGGCATAAGATTAATACTCGCTCCCAGATCACATAAAGCTTTTCCAAAAAAATTTTTACCTATAGCACACGGAATAGTGAAACTACCAGGATCTTTAAGTTTTTCAGAAAGCTTCTTCTGAATATTTGCACTACACTCTCTGCTAAGTGCAACAGTTTCATGATCTGTAAATTTTCTTTCCTTTCTCAGGATATCCTTCATAAACTTGGCATAGTCAGGCATCTGTTCTAATGCTTCAACAAAAGGAATATTTATCGTTAATTTCTTAAGGATCTCCAAATATTTTCCAAATCTGTTATCCTTATTTTTTTTCTTTAATATTTAAGGAAATGGAGGTCGTGGTTTTTCAATAGTTATCTTCATTGGCTCAAGAGGATAATCCAAGTCTGGATAAATCTTGTTTGAATCTTTTTCTATTTCCACTTTCTCCTTTTCTATTTCAACTTCTTTTTGCACTCTAGTTTCCAATTCTTTTCCACTCCTTAATTGAATAGCCTTAAGTTGCTCCTTGTTTTGATCTTTTGGATTGATCTCCAAATTACTTGGAAGTGTTCCAGAAGGTCTATTATTAAGTGCAGTGAAAATATGTCTGTCGGCATTTTTTTAGGTTGTGTTTTATTTTGAAGAGGGGTCGCCTAACAGAAATCTGTCGGCGAATTTTTAATTTAATTAAAATAAATAATTTGAAAATGAGTATTTGATTTTGAAAATAATTTTAAATTTGAAGGTTTTAAGATATGAGATTAAACCGATCTCACATCCCAAATAGTTTATGTAAACGAGCACCGCAACACAAACCGTGTATCTATCCCTAAGGATAGACACACTGCTTGGTGGTGGGGCTCGATTAAATAAACTATAAGATTTGTGACATCCGTTTGGTCTGCGAACCAATCTTATAAGCCGACAAGTTTCCCTGCTTAATATGAAAACATTAAACAGGGTTTATATTACCTAGGTTCTTTAGAATTCCCTATAAGGGCAAGCCCCTATAGTTAATTACATCTTAAGTGATGGGAATCACCTAAGAAAACTCTCGATAGTAATCAATAATTCTGCTCTCAAGATTTTCAAAGTTTAAGATTTTCAAGGACTCGAAATTTGGAATTTCAATAGGGAATGGATCAAATTTGGAACATTTTATTTTGGGAATCCAAAGGAAGAAAAGTAGGAGAAATCACAGATTCGAAGTGAACTCCGGTGATTTCCCGACTATCCTATTGTTTAGCTTGGATTTAGGAAAGTCCTATTGTTTGTTTAATGTTTTAATCTTGCCAATTTTAATTAATTAGGGCTTATATTTGTATGATAAAATCAAACAAATAGCCTCGAAGATGCGAGGATTTATTGTCGTACCGGACGACTACCTCGGAATCCTAAGACCGGTTAGGACTTAATTTGCAATGCAAATGCCTAACAAAAGGTTGAGGATTTATGTTGCACTAGGCAAACTACCTCGAAATCCTATGGCTTGGTTATTTAATTCTAGGAAAGTTTTGCTGAAGTAGGTTCAAGTTTTGATCGATGACGCCGGCCGTGTCGCCCACCATGCTCCGAGCTCCTTGTTGTTGCAGAGGTTTAGTTTTAGAAATCATAAATCAGGAGATGAGAAAAGTGTTTTGGTTTAGAGAAGTCTTAATTTTCCAAGTGTTTTTTGTATTTTAATTAAAACAAATCTTAAAGTTGATTATAACGACACCGGTTAAGATCCCACGGTTCCATCCTTCCGGCATCATTATTTTTATCGGATTCACTTAGTCCAGATGAATTTGCTAAACTCAATCGAATGAGTTCCACACTTTCATTTAGACCGTGGGAAATCCCGTTAGCAACACGTAGGTTACATCATCCGAGGTATTCCCGATCATCCAACGAGACGTTTTAATTTAGTTGCAATTGTAGTTTTGTGTTCGTTTGTGATTAAATTTTGAGTTGTTTTATATTTTGAAATGTTGTGGCGGTGAATTTTATCTTGCAATGACTTTTAACTTAGTTTTGGTTTCAGTTTTAGGGGCTATCCTAAAGGTGTGAGTTTTCATGCAACATTTGTTTATCATGCAAGCAAAATAAAGTACATTTGCAAGAAAGTAAATTGCAGGAAAGTAAATTGCAAGAAAGTAAATTGCAATAAAATAAAAGTGTACCTGGAGGGTCTTCCCGTCATCCCAAGCTATACTTAAAACATAATTAGAATTTTTAAGCAAGTTCCTAGGTAAAGCTAAGGGAAGGGTTATGGTTTTCTACCAAATTCCTAATCCTATAGCTAGTCATCTCCTATGACGTCTAGTTTCTTTGTATTTTGGTTTGAAGACGATTTTCTTCATCAAAGAATAATTAAATTCAATTGTTCTTATAAATGTCCTATCATATTGAGGAAGTGCTTAAGAGGAATCTCAAACATCTTTTCAATATTTCTAGGATCGTTTTAAGTCCAAATGAATTTAATTATATAAATGAATTAATCGTCCGGGATTCAAGTTTTGTTGTTATCTTGCTCGATGAACCAGGGACATTTGAATATCCTAAAAGTGAAGTAACATTTCATTTAATGTTCTATTTAGGAGTTATAATAACCAAAACTTTCAAGGGTAAATTAGTATTCAAATGTTTTGATTTAAGTTAATGGGTTTAAATTTGGAATAGTGTTCAAGTTATTTTAGATTTATTTTGAATACTTTATGTCTTTGGTGATATTATATTTAATTCAACTTAATTTAATTTAGTTTAATTTAATTTAATTGAGTTTTAATTTAATTTAATTCAATTTAATTTAATTTAATTTAATTTGATTTAATTTAATTATTTAATTTAATTTAATTTGGTTTAATTTAATTTAATTTAATTTGATTGTTTAATTTATTTTAATTTAATTTAATTTAGTTTAATTTAATTGTTTGATTTAATTTAATTTATTTAATTTAATTTAATTTTAATTTAATTTAATTTAATTTAATTTAATTTTGATTTAATTTAATTTAATTTTTTAATTTTAATTGAAATTTTTAAAAGAGTTTAATAATTAAGTCTTTTAATATTTTAAATTTGAGTTATCATTTTAATTAAGAATTGAATATTAATGAGGTAATTAATTTAGGGATTTTTAAATTAAAGAATAAATCTCTTCCTAATAATATCCCTATTTTAATAATTCCAATTTTGTTATTCTTCCAAATTTAATCCATTATTTAATTAAAATTTAATCATTTTAAAATTGCTTAATGGATTTCTACCCTTTAATTATTTAAATTTCAATCATCCAAATCAGATTAGGATCAAATATTTTACTTGTTAATTTTTTTTTATTAAACCTAAAGTTTTAATTAAGGGTTAAAATTTTAATTACCATTTTACCCTTTAAGCTTAATAATTTCATAACTCACTAAATTGAACTGAAATGAACTTAAAATTTTTATGTAACTTCACTCATATGTCAATAAAGACATGAGAGGAGAAAATGTGATTTTTATGTATTTAATTTATTTATATAATTATTTTTGGTGAAAAATAGAAATTTCCAAGGAAAATTTAATAACATGACCAAGGGAAGGTTTCTGTCCTTAGGAAAATTAGGGGACATTCCTAATGACTAGAGAAGCACTTGGACCAACTTTGGTGATTTTTTGAATTATATTATTTTTATTATAATTATTTTAAGTTTTGGAGTGTTAATTAATTTAAAAATAAAATAAATGTTGAAAAATGTATTTTATAATTTTCAAAAATCTCTCTGATATCAAGGAAATTAGAGAAGCAAATTTTGCAATTTTCTGATTTTTCTATGATTTATTATAATTATTTTAGTGAAAATGCTAGAAAATACATTTTTTTTAATTTTAAAATTACCTTAAAGCTTTAAAATTTAATATCTCACTAAATAGACCTAGGAAAAATATAGGGTCTGTTCCTATGTGATTAAAGTTCAAAATGTGACATTTTGGTGAATTTTATTATTTTTGTGATTTTTATTATTTTTTAATTATTAAAAATATTAAAATATTATTAAAAATCAACTTTTTTAGAAAATTGAAATTTTAATTTTCTTAGGTTCCCCTGATATCAGAGAGGCTCCAAAACCAATTTGGTGAATTTTTGAAAGATATTTTAAAAGTTATGAATTTTTAAAGTTTAAAATGGCTAAGTGGCTTAATCAACCCAATTAGTGGGGCTAACCAAATCCAATTGACCTCAAATTTTTATGGTGGATTCCTCTGATCCTAAAGGTCAGTGGAGAATTGATTTCAAGTCAATTTGATGCATGGTTAACTCTAATTAATTAAAGACCTATTTTGGGTGTTTAAGCCAATTAGGGTTGTTTTAAATGAACTAAGTCAAAACCTATTTTTCCTAGTGGTTCTCTGGTCATAAGGAACATCACCAAATTTTCCTAGAATTTATTTCACAACATGCTATTTATTGGAATTAAAATATTCAAAACAAGTAACCTGAACTTGAAAAATCAATAACTTTTTATAGGGATGGCCTCGACTTTGGAAAATTCGGGGAATGTTCCCAAATTCGGAGGCTTCAAAAGCCCTATGGTCTCATGCCATGGTGAATTGTATGCATGCATGGAGAATTAAAATAATGCAGAGAGTAAATAAATTATAAAAAATAAAATACTTGATGAAATTAAATGATTTCTTTTCCACATTATTCTCCTCCGTTCACTCGAGCAAGAGGGTATTTTTATTTTATTTTTATGATTTTCCTACACGGAGATATGAATTTTTGAAGTTTAGGGAATTAAATAAATAAGAAAATACCCTAATTTTCTATTTATCCACGCGGCGCCGGCGCATCCTCGGCGGCTCCGAAAGGCCGCGCGGCGCGCTCCCATTCGACGTCGCCACTTGAGTCAGCAGCCCGGGCCCCGCAGTTCTCGCACCGTTTCCTGGTCCGACGCCATCTGAGCCGTTCGTCCGCGCGTGTATTGAATGGACGGCATCCGTTCATCATCCCCAAGTGTTCTCACCCGAGAGCCGTCCACACTAAATCCCTAAGATCTCACTCGATTCTCAATGGATTTTTATGTTCTTATACTCTATGGATTTGTCTTGAAGAGACGAACACATCTATACGGTTAACATGCATTGAAACTAAGGCATTTGAAATAGAGATTCTCCAGAAGCTCGGGATGAAGAATTAGCTCATACCTTGGCTCAGAGAAGTGTGGCTTCAATCTGAGAGTTGTTGCACCTTCGATTGGATCCCAGCAAGCTCCAGATGAAGTCTCCTGGTCTGGTGAATTGTCTAGATATGATTTCGACCAAGCCCGATCACAAAGCTTGGAGGCTGGAGCAACTGGGTGGCCTGGAGATGGGGCTTTTACTAGTGGACACCTTCCCTTGGTCTGGTGAAGGTGTAGAACCAATCAATTTGGGAATTGGCTCACTGTGGAGAAGTGTCCTGGTTTTGGGTGGAATTTCAACTCTGAAATTGAGCTCACAGAGGAGAAATGGCAGGGGAATTTCACTGGGGATCAAGTGCTCTAAGGGTGGAGAAGGGTCTGGAACAATTTTGGCAGAGTTTTGGCAAGGTTTGTGCTTAGCTCTCTTCATGGCCGAGAGAGGTGGAGTTTAAATAGGAGAGGGTGGAGGGCCTCCCAGGGGGAGTTAGGGCTTGGGATCAGCTGCTCTGGTGAGGAGAAGATCAGCCTTGGTGACCACTAGGCATGGGGCAGCTCAGCAAGTGAGAATTTCTATGTTAGCTCACATGTGAGATCTCGGCCATGGTGTTTTCCGGCGGCCTGGTGGCCGGCCGGCCGAGCAATGGTCACCATCTTGGTCGGGTGGGTCGAGGTCGGGGTTTAGTGTAGGCAATTGGCAAATGCCATGTGTAAAGGGTTTGATTCAAAGTAGAATAGGGCATGGCTAAATTTGGACCTAAATGGGTCAACCCACCCATTTGGGCTAGGTGCACCACCCAAGGCCTGGTTTAGGCTGAGGAGAAAGTGATTTGGATCAGCTTGATTAGTGGGGTCAAGTCACAATCCAAGTACAATTAGGCTTAAGCATGGTTTAGGGGAATCATGGGAGTGGTTAATCACCTTTAGGAATTAAGGAAAGAGTCTCCTCCTTTTGCCCAAAATGGCATGGTGACATGTAAAGAGGCTCTCATGGCTTGCATATGGCTTGTGCATGGCTCCATGGCTCCATTTGGCTTGGGAAAAGGTTTGGTCAATTTCATAAAAAGGATTTTAAGGATTTTGGATAATTTGGTGGAAATTTGGATGAAGCTTCATTTGGAATTATTTGATTGATGGTTTTGGAACTTAGGGACAATTTTGATTAAATGGATGATGAAAGGAAGTGTCATGTGGGCTTTGGATGAATTTGGGCTTTTGAATTTGAAGGGAGTGGGCTTTTAGGAAAGTTTAAGGGAAATTGGCTTTTGATTTTAGGATGGGCATTTGGATAAAAATTTTATGAAGAACTTTGTCAAATAAATGTCATAATTGGTTTAGGGATGTTCTATGAAGGGCTTGGAATCAATTTGATGTGATTTGGAGTTGAATTGGTTTGAATTTGGGTTTATTTGGTAAGTGGGCCTATGTAGGTCCAAGTGGGCCAAGTTGGGCTAATGTTGGGCTAGAGTTGAAATTGATGTAAAATCAATGTTGAGAAATGTTCATGGGGGTGTTTCAAAGAGGTTTTGGCTTTGGTTGGGTTTTGATTTTGGGGTTTGGGCTCATTTGGGTTAGGTTTGGGTTTAGGTCGAAAATGGGCCTTTTAACCTTGGGTTGAGTTTGAGTGGGGTTTGGGTCTAAATTTTGGGCAAATCATGTTAGTGTTTTGTTTATGGGAATGTTAAGGAAGATTTAGAAAAGATTTGGGGTTAATTGGAATTGAGTTGGGTGAGTTTAGGTTAGGTTTAGGTCATGGGTCCAAATTGGGCTTTAAGGCCAAAAGTGAGATTGGATCCAAATGTCAATCAAATTGTGCTTGGATTTGGTCTAGATTGGTATTTGGGATATTGATTTGAAGTTTAGAATTGAATTGGACCAAAATTGGGGTCAATTGGGTAGGTTTGGTTTGACATTGGGTTTACTTTAGGTTAAAATGGGTCAAATTGGGGGTTTTCACAAAAGTAGGGTAAATTGACAAAATTTGCCCATGGTGTAGTTGGACAAAATGAAATTAGGAATATTTGGGATTTTCTGGAATTTTCTGGGAATTTTCTGAATTTTTTTATTTTTGGGCCAAGAAGGGTATTTTGGGTATTTGGAGGGTATTGGGAGGTATTTTTGGAATTTTTGGTATTTTTGGGTATGTATGATCAGTTTAAGTGATGTGGAAATGTTTGGGATTGATTTTGGAGAGTTTTGGGTAATTTGGAAATTTTGAGAAATTTGGGTAATTTCGGGGTTTTGGGTAGGTTTAGTAGGTGTAGGGTCCCGGGGGTCAAAAATTGAAAATTTGGGAAATTGAAGATTGGGTGAATTTGGGTGGAAAGAAGTCATTTTGGTTGGGCCATGAAGCCATATCAAGCCCACATGAGCCATGAAGGGACTCACTTGAGGCATTCACTATGTTGTTCCTAACCCTCTTAGCCAAGGGCTTAGGGGTTAAGGACCATCCATGTGAATCACCTACATGAGTCAGGAGGTCAAGTCGGGCATGGGTGTAGTTTTAGGAGGTATGTGGAAGTGTAGTGTGTAGGTGTAGTGTATAAGTGTAGTGTGTGTAAGTCAGCCCCTTCACCAGACCAGGCCACCCAGGGCAGTCCTAAGGCCAAAGAGTCCTATAGGAACTTATCCTTTAAACTTCCACATTTGATTTCAACCCTCTAGGTGATTAGGGGTCTACAGTCAAGTTTGTGGAGTTTACAGGGAGTTAAGAAGTGGTTTGAATTTCTAAAAGGTGGGTCCCAATTCTAGTCCTCTAAGATAGTCAAAGGAAAAGCCTAAGGCTAGATCCTAATCACTAAAAAGAAGAAGAGAAGACCTCACTAAAAATGAGGTCAACAATGTCCTAATTGATTTTCAATATTTTTCATAGCAACACCTTGAGCTTGTAATTGATTTCCCATATTCAGAATCATTTCTTCAGTAGATAACTTATTATCCTTAAATTTTGAGTTACTATTAAATCCAGGGGGATAAGATGGTCTAGAATTAGTATTTGCTTGATTGTTTGAATTTTCAATTAGATTTATAGAACTGTTAGCCCAGTGCGGGTTAACATTAGCATTGTTATTATTCCAATTAAAGTTTGGGTGATTCTTCCAACCAAGATTATATTAGTTAGAATAAGGATTGTTAGGTCTATTAATAGCATTTAAAGTCTCATAAGGTGTTTGAGATTCTGTTATCTATCCAAATGAATTTTCCTCCAACACTTGAGGTAGTTGAGAATAATTCATTCCATATTGATCTATTTTCTTAGAAAGGGCTGCAATTTGAGAAACTACCATAGTTATCATATCTAAATTATGAACACTAGCTACTCTCTTAGGATTTACCTGTTCAGAGGGCCATTGAAAATTATTAGTAGCCATTTTTTCAATTAATGCATATGATTCATCAAAAGGTTCTGACATTACTGATCCACCAACAACAATATCTATAATAGATCTCGATGATCCTACTAAACCATTATAAAATGTTTGAATTATTAACCAATCTGGTAAAGCATGATGTGGGCACTTCCTAAGAAGATCTTTAAATCTCTCCCAAGCTTCATATATTGACTCTCCTTCAAACTGACAAAAGGATGTAATATCATTTCTTAGTTTAGCAGTCTTTGATGGAGGGAAATATTTTGATAGAAACTTTTGAGATAATTCTCCCCAAGTTCTAATAGATCCAGGTTCTAACGAGTTTAACCATGCCTTAGCTTTATCCCTTAATAAAAAAGGAAAAAAGTTTAAGTCTGACAGCGTCACTAGACACTCCATATCTAAAAGTAACACACAGTTCTAAAAAACTAGTAAGATGTAAATTTGGATCCTCATTAGGTGTTCTTCCGAATTGATTATTTTGTACCATTTGGACAATAACAGGTTTAAGTTCAAATGAATTAGCAACAACATCAGGATTTTAAATAGTTATGTGAATTTCATCTGTTGGGTTAGCATAGTCTCTTAAAGGTCTTTGTAAATTTCTAATATCATTTCTCTGATTATCTTGAATATTCGCCATTTTGCAAGGATTTACAATTTGTTTTTGTTGTTTTCTAATTTTTTTGACAGTACGCTCTGACTCAAAATTCTATGGCACTAAACCTATAGATCCACTACTACGCATATACAATAACACAAACACTTTTATAAAGGTAAACAAACACACAATTACACACTACAAAATAAAGGTTTTCTATTACTATATTATCAATAAATACCATTTATACTTTCTTACTTACTACTTTGTTACCTCCCCGACAACGTCGCCAAAAACTTAGTACACTGGACTTATATTTTGCAATAATTTATGAACTCAAATTTATATATTTATAATGATTTTGTTAAGTTCAAGCATTCAACGCAAGTATACGTATCGTTTCAAGTAATATAGGGCTCTATTGGAGTCTTGGTTATCGATCCCACAGGGATGTTCAAAGTATAATAAAGTGTTCCCAATATAAATAATATAGCACTAAAATATGATATTTAAATAGTACTTAAATTTTAACTCTTGCTCTTACTAACACTCTGCAGAAAAGAGTAACAATTAACTAAACTACAAATACTTCTAATAACTTTAAAAATATAATTAACTAACAGACACACTAAACTAAGTATTTGAAAGGCTTTTTTTATGTATGAGAAAATTATCTTTCCTCTTGTAATGAGAATATGATGTGTGGATTGATATGGAATAGTTATCTATATTATTGTGCCAAATAGGAGCATAGATGATTATTTACCCTTAAAAGAGTACACCCTCTTCTATGAAATAAAAGAACATTCACATATCTTAAGTTTAGCCACTAAATCTAAGGCTAGGCTGGGAGGATACCGGCTCTCACTTCGAAACTCCCACTCACCCTTCACCCAAAGACTAACCCTTGATATTAATTACTAATCTTAGAATTAATTTGGGGATTTCAGCTTGTCACCCTGAAATCTCCACATTGAAGTCCATCAAAACATATTTACCTATTTATTTGCACTCAATTCCCATGAACTATACAATTCATCCATAGAAATTGAATGGATCTTTCATTATTGTTGTAGGACATTAAATCTTTTCAAACTTAACGTTCAACAACATATTTTAACATTTCAATTGGTCAAACCGAAAAGTAAATTAAGTTCGAAATGAAAAACCATCATAATTTCTTTATTACATTAAAAGCACATCAAATCCACATCAACCCATCATCACATCTCTATGCAAGAAGAAAGATAAGGGAGACTACTCATAATTCATGGAGAAGATACAAATAAATATGGATTTTATATATATAAGAAAAGTCATACAAACCACAAAAGAAAATACAACTTATCAATTTCTCTTCCCCAATGCAATTCCCCTGAAGTTCCTTTGAATCCTCTTCTCTCTTTTTTACAACACTTGATTCACTCTTTAGAATGGAAAGGAAGAAGCAATCTCTCACTTTACCTCTTCTCCTTCACTCCTTAGAGAAGAATTCCTCTCAATCCTCACTTAACACACTCTTCTCTTAAACCCTAACACTAAAACTACACTAGAAGCACTCTAAACCCTCACACACACACACAGTAGAAACACTGAAGAAGCCCACTATATTCATCCAAAAATAGTTACATATAAGATAACGATGAAATACTAAGAGTTTCCATAGGCATCCCTTCAAAAAGTCACCAAAAAACTTCAAATTTGAACTCCACCGACTTCGGACGTAGGCGGCGCCAGATAGGGTGCCGGCGGTGCTCTATCGTGCCAATATTTTTGAAGTCTCCAGATATGGGCATCGGTGGCGCCCATTCTAGCGCCGGCGGCTCCAGAACATATTTTCCATCATTTTGCTCCTTTTTGCTCCTTTTTGCTCCGAATTCGTTCCTTTTTTCTTCTTTTCACTCCAATCAACTAAAATCATCATACCTGCAACAAATCATGAAAACTACCTTTTTTTAAAGTGCAATATCACATAAAATGAGTAAGATTATATAGCAAAAACCATATATATTTTTGGTGCATTACCAACCACGTTGTAGCACTTGCACGGAAGTGTGCAACATGCTGTTGAGGGTTCCTTATGCTGTCAAAAGTCTTAAATAGAAGTGATATTAAACCTTTGGGGTATTGCACATCATCAAATTCTTTAGGGTAGTGTCTCCCTCTCAGAATCAATACCTCACTTTTGGACTGGGCAAAGTGCTTTCTTACCTAATGTTCTACCATATTCTTAATGTCTTTTTCTGATACTATACTTTGCAGAGGACCCTTCTTCGGTCGTTCTTTCCTATTAATGGAGGTGATTTCTTTCCTTCCATCCATGATCTAAATGATCTTTCCAGCACTTCTTTCAGAATTTGAGGTTGACTTTGGATTGTGGCAATCGTGGCCATCTTCTCTTCCACCATCCTTTCCAATCGGTCGATCGTTTCATCCCTTTGCTGAGAGAGCTTTTACATTGCCTCTGGGTCATCTCCTTTTGTGGGTTCTGGGACCTCTCATAGAGATGATGTGCTCAAGTTTCAACTACGTTTACTTCAGCAAAGTCTTCCTCCATTTATTCTGATAAGTCTACATCGCCTTTGAGTTCATCCTTTCTTTCTCTGGATAACTCCTTGATATTGGTTTGTAACTTCTCTAAAGTGGATTCAAGTGATCTTCCTCTGATAGTTTTGAGATTAATGGGTGATGGTTGTTGAATTTCTTCTTCTTGAGCGGCCTCTGGAATAGCAGCACTCCTTTGAGATTTAGGCTCCTTATCGGACTCTTCCATCTCAGACTTTCTCGCTGGAATAAGTTCAACATTTTTAGGTTGCCACACCATCCTTCTTGATGTTGAGAGCCTAGGACTGGATGGTCTATCGAAAGTATGTTTATAGGCTGTGTGTTCCCTAACATATGGACCTGATACTACAGCGGGTAATCTCTTATTTGATGTCATTCTTTTTTGCGATGGTTTCTCTTGAGCAGTAGGGGAAGACACTCTTGGTGCAAGATGGGACTTAATCGATACTCTCCCTATTCTTCTTAAAATCTCAGACACAAGGCAGTTCTCTTTCCTTGCCAGTTTCTCAATTACTATTCGTAATTGGGATAATGACGTATTCTTTGTCTTTCCTTCTCACTAATGATCATAGTAAGAAGGTCGGGACAGCGTAGTAGAAATTTTCCTAGCTTCTTCTTCATCTAAGGCAGCGGAGAGTGGGTGAAACCTACTTCCTCCCAACAATGGTGATATCTCAGGCAATTCTTCTTCCTCGAGAATTTCTGTAGGAACAGTAACTTCAGTGGCTCTGATCTTCTTGATCTTAGTGACCTTTCTGTTCTTGTTCCTTCTCTGTGCTCTAGTTAGGGGGACAGAACTTGAGCTGGACCCTATCTTAAAAACAGATGGTAAGGAAACAAAAGTCAAACCCTCAATGGTAGCAGGCTTTTCACTCATCTTGACTTCCTTCCCCTTTAGTTTGTCGGGAAAGGGGTAGGTTTAGTGACGACTAGACCTGCGAGAGTAGCGGATACGGTCATGGGAGTAACCTTGTTAGCTTTGACAGCTAATCTCTTACGGGCAGCTAATCTTTTTTATAGCTAATTTTATATAAGTCGACAAATTCCACTACCTAATATAAAAGAATTATTTATCTAGGTTCTAAAGTTCCCTATAAAGGTAAGCCCTTATAGTTAATTACATCTTAATTGACCAAAGTTACTCAATGAAACTCTTAATAAAGATCATTATTTTTGCTCCCAAGATTTCCAAATTTAAAGTTTTCAAGTGTGGACTTAAATAAATTCAAATGGGAATGGATTAAACAGGAACAATTATTTTTAAGAATCCAAAGAAATGAGAGGTATGGGACGTCACTGATCCATATGAGAACCGTGGTGACTTCCCAAACTATCCTATTGTGCGGTATTAATTTTGGAAGTGATATTAGATGTTTCATCCTACCAATTTTATTGTTTAGGGCTTATATTTGCATAATAATGATTATGCAAATAGCCTGGAAGATAAAAAGATTTATGTCATACCAAACAATAACTTCAAAAATCTAAGATGAGTTAGGGCTTATATTGTACGAGGTGCAAAGGCCTAAAGAGATAAAGTAAGGATTTATGTTACTCTAGGTAGACTACCGCTAAATCCTATGCCTTTGTTATTCATTTCTAAGAAATGTTTGTTGATGTAGAGTTGTTTGTTTCCTCATCGTGCTGCCCACTATGTTTGCTTCGAGTTCCTCGTTGCAGCAGGTTTAGTTTTAGAAGTGTTAAATTGAAGGGATGAGAAAAGTTTCATGTTCTAGAGTTCAAGTTCTGTTGTGACTGTCAAGTTTTCATTATTATTTTAACATCTTATTTAAGGGGAATCATTTAAGTTGATTAACTTATACCGGTTAGGATCCCACGGTTCCCTCTTTCCAACACTACTATTTTCTTTAATTTCGCTTAGTCTAGATGAATTTACTAAACTTAAATGAATGAGTTCCATAATTTCATCTAGGCCGTGGTAAATCTCGTTAGTAACTATAAGATACCTGCTCCAAGGAATTCTCGATCATCCGACAAACAATTTTAATTTAATTATAATTGTTGTTTTTTTATTTTTTTGTGATTAAATTTTGAGTTATCTTATATTTTGATTGTTGTGGTGGTGAATTAAATTTTTGGTTTTGTTTTGTTTTCATGGCTATCCTAATATTTTCAGTTTTGACATGCAGAAAGAACTAAAGCATTCAATAAATAAAATAGTGAAAATTTTAATGAAAATAAATGCCTACCTGGTAGTCTTTGAGTACATCCGCTGAAATATTTAACATTTAAAGCAGGTATAAAAGTGGTGATTAAAGTTCAGAGGTTTAAGTTCAACAAAGGATCTTATCTCATAACTTGGTGGGTCCCTAAAGTATGTTAAGGATGATTTTCTTGATCAAAGAACAATGAAATCCAATTATTCTTCTAAAATAACCCATTAGATTGAGGAAGTGCTCGAGGCATAACCCTGAACATCTTTCTCAAAGCTTTGGGTTCACTTAGAGTTTTTTTGGTTTGCTTATTTTGTCCAATCAATCACCCATGTTCAACTAGGGTTTGTAAATGATGTTTTAATCCTTGGTCAATGAAATTAGTTGTTTTTATTATCCCTTGAGTGAGAGAACATTCATTTGATGATTCATTTATGAGTTATGTCAGTGAAAGCCTTTAGGGGTAAATTCAATTATTAGGGGACTTAGCCAATTTAATTAAGGTTGGACTAGTAATATTTTCAAAAATGTTTGTAAATGATTATGTTCTCTACTCTAAAGCTCATTAAGTGAAACTAGAATTATTCTTGATTCACTACCTAGCCCTTAAGCTTTTATGGATAGATTTGTAATTTAAAGTATTATTAGGTTAAGTGGCATTTGATCTTTATTACTGGTGTCATTATCATCAAAACATTAATTAGGGGTTTTAGAATATCAAGTTAAAATCTTCCAAGATCAAAACCCCTTACTTTAAGATCATCAAATTTGAGTAACTTCCAAATTTTAATAATTTAAGAAATTACAATTTTACTCTTAATGTGGAAAAGTAGTGAATTGTTTTCTACGTCTTAGTCTCTTATGTTTCAATCATCTAAGAATGTCAATTCAGATGATTCATTGCCCATTTACCCTTTAGTTAGGCATAAATATTAATTAAAGCTTAAATCTCATAATTACCATTTTGCCCTTTTAGGATTATTACTTCATAATTCTTTAAATACAACTCAAAAGAATTTGAAATTTTTTTGTTACCCCACATAGGTTAATTATCAAAGGAAAATAATGTAATTTTCTTATTTTAATTTTATTTTTCAAAATTATTTTAATTCAAATTTAGGTATTTTTTATGTTAATTCAATAGCTTTACCAAGATAAAAGATCCATCCTTAAGAAAATTATCGGAGGTTCACCTAGATCGGAGGACTAAATAGACAAATATTCATAATTTTTTTAGTTTTATTTTAATTATTATAATTATTATTGATTTTGAGTATTAAATAAATATAAAATATTATTTAAGTTGAAAACTATGTTTTATGTTTTTCTTAAATCTTTGCGAGTTCAAGGAATCCAGAGAAAGAAATTTCATTTTTTTGTCATTTTCCTTTGATTTATTAGAATTATTTTAATTCAAAAATAAGGTAAACCCATTTTAAACCTTTTAAAATTTACAACGTTATTCTTAAATTTAAGAAAAATATTCTAATTGTTCTAAAGTGATCAGAAAGCAATTTGGAACATTTTTTTGTGAATTTTATAATTTTAGTGATTTTTATGATTATTTATTTATTTTGATTATTTTAAAAAATAAGAAATATGTTAAAAATGAATTATATGCTTTAACTTCATTTTTTTTCTTAAATTTCTCTGGTATTAGGAACTCCAAAAATCATTTTTATAATTTTCTTACTTGTATTTTAATTATTATAATTATTTTAATGCTAAACATGCCATTTTACTTTAAAAGCCATATTTAGTGGTTAAATCAATTCATATTGAGCTTAAATTGTTATGGCGAGTTCCCCTGACCAATTCCTTTAGTGTGGATTAATTTCCATGATTTTTCTAAGTATATTTTAATTTTTTAATTTTCTTTTCATTTTAATGAGCTTAAATATATAAAGTGACATTTTTACTTAATGAAATCCATTTTATATTTTTCTTATGATCCTTTAAACATCATGAACCTATTAAAGAAAATTTTACATTTTTCTAATTTATCTTTTAACTGTTATGAATTTTTAATTAAATAGAGGTTTTTGAAAATTAAGTTTCTCATACGAGAGATCCTCTCTAGCTTTGGAAATATCAGAGGATGCCCTCATTAACATGAGGAATAAACACGTAAAGTTTCAAGCCATGGTGATTATTATTTAATGAGTTATGATTAAAACATCATAGAGGTTATTTAATTAATTAAAAATCAAGGACATGTCAACTAACTTTAATTTTTTTTTACATTATTCTCCTCTGTTCGCTAAGCAAGAGGGTTATTTATTTTATTTCTGTTAATTTTTTACACCAAGTTATGGATTTTTAAGAATTACTGAATTAAATAAATATAATAAATCAGATTTTCTTACTTATCCTAGTCAGCGCCACGCAAACCTATGTTGGATTAAAGCCTCCACATGACCTCCTCTGGTTGGGCGCAACCATCCAACTCAGCACCATGCGGCTCTGTGGTTACGTTCCATTCCTTCTGTGCGACGTGATCAGGATCGATTGTTTGATACATGCATGATTGGATGGTTTTGGGTCATCGTCCCCAACTGGCTCAAACTGAGAAACGCATATTTTCTAACCCTAATATCTCACTGGATTCTAAACCAGATGACATGAGATTTATTCTTAGAACTTCATCTAAGTGAGTCGAACATATCTATACGTTTTATTAAGCTTGGATTGCAAATTTTCTTCATAAAGTCTCAAAAACAGAGCTCAGATTTGGGGAATTTGATCCACACCTTTCCCTGAGAGGAGATGCATCAATTAGATGCTTAGAGAAGCTTCAGTCAAGTCCGGCGCACCTCCTGGATGTGTTGATCAGCTTTGGTGAATGGTTTGTGTAGGACTTCCTCCTACAGAAGGGCAGCTCTTGATGGAAGTTTGGTACAAAGGCTCCAATTGGTGGGGATTTGGATGGGGAGCTTCCTCTCTTACTCTGGTGAAGCTCGGAGAATAATCAATTTGGGGTTTTGTAGAGTTTGGAAAGGTGTCTTGTTTTCGGCCTAATTTTTTGGGCTAAAAAATTGAGCTCAGTTGAGGTCAAGGAGGCTGGAATATGGTGGGGCTGAGCTTCTCTAGGTTGTAGAACTGATTTGGAACAAGTTTTATAGAGTGCATCATGGAGGTTGGTGCATAAATAGGAGAAGTCATGGCTGTCCCCAGGGCAAGTTGAGGGGGTAGGGACACCGCTTAGGTGGAGGGAAGAAGAGCTCCAATGGTCAATTAGGTTGAGCCAGCTCAGGGGGGTTTAATTTTTGGTTTAATCCATTTTGAACCTCTCGGGCATGGTGTTTTTCGGCGGCTGTGGTGGTCAGCCGACTAGGGTCAGCTGAGCCAGGGAGGTTAAGTGGTGGAGTCAATTTGGTTCTTTGGAGACTCCAAGGTGAAGATTCATTGGACATTTTAGGTTTTGGATACGTTGGCGAGCTTGGATTTAAACCCTTGGTCACTTGGCTAAATCATGCCCTAAAGCAGTTAGAGCTACTCCTAAGATCCTCAAGTGTGTTTAGGTGAGGTCAAATGGCTGTTTTGGGCATGGGGAAATGGCTTAGAATTTTTACAAAATGGGTACATCTAAATGGAGAGGAGAGAAGGAGTAGTCACCTCCACTTGACAAATTTAGAAAATTTGACTTCAAGAAGGTCATGGAAGGATCCATGGGACATGCCAAGCTATGTATGAGCCCATGGGAAGATTTCATGCAAATGTTATTTAAGATTTTATGAACTTTAAATGAGAAAGGTAAACATGCCTAATTTTAGTATAGTGTCATGTACATTCATGGTATGACTCATTTGATGCCATGGTTAAATTATTTAGATGCCATGGGATGATGAGGATAGGATTGATTGTCATTTAGGCTCAAATTTTTAAAATTAATAACATGGGCTTTTGAAAATGCATAAGAGGATGTGCTTTTTAAACGTGGACATGATGATTTGGATTTTTGAAATTGATTATGGAATGATCAAATTGGATTGGTATTAAATGAAATTAGATTTACGCAAGTTGAATTTTGTTTTGGAATTTAAATTTAGATAAATTGATTAGTCAATGAGCTTAATTTGGGGAATTTAGGATTTTAAGTCAAAATTGGGGGTTTTGGTTCAGAATTGAAATTAGGGTTTAGGGTTGGTTAAATTGGCCTTCAAATTGGTTTAGAATGGAATTACACATGTTGAATTAGGGGTTGTAATTGAAATTGGTGAGATTTGGGATCAATTTGGTGGAAATTAGAGTTAATTTTGGGATTTGGTAATTTAGGGTTAAAATTAGGATTTTTGTTAAAATTGGTCAATTTGGTCAAATTTGGCAAATTTGGGACAATTGGGTGATGTGAGGAAGTTTCAAATGATTTTTAGGATCAAATTAGGTGAAATTTAGATTTTTGGAATTTTGGCTATTTTGGGGGTATTTTAATAATTTAGCTAATTTTGGTGGGTTTGGGTGATTTTGGGTCAATTTCTAGTTTAAAATGATTTGGGAAAGGTTTTGGAATGAATTTGGAGGTTTTGTTAAGTTTTGGGATTTTAGTTTGAATTTTAGCATTTATGGTGGAATTAGGGCTTTGAGGTATTTGCTCATGGATCTTAGTCAAGCCTAGCCACTTTAGGACCAAGCCTAGCCAAATGGTAATCTCTTTATGAACCTTCACATATTGATCATAGCCATCTTAATCAAAGACCAGAGGCTTGAGACCACCCATGTGAGTTTCTTAAAGGGGTAGAGGGGAACTAGTTTAGGGTTTTGGAATAGGTGGGGAACTCAAGGGATTACGGGTGTGTGTGCAAGACCAAGCCCAAGCCACCCAAAGTTGCCCTAAGTTCAATCATTCCAATTGGGACTCCTCTCTGAACCTTCACATATTTTTTTTCATCCTTCCAAGTGGTTTGAAGGTTTATAACCATCTATGTAAAGTTCCAAAAAAAAGTTAAGAAGTGGTTTAGATTTCTAGGTGGTGGGCTCCATATCTAGTCCTCCAAGATAGTCAAAGGGAAGCCCTATGGCTAGATTATAAGTACTAAGAGAAAGCTTAAACTTCACAAAAAATGAGGTCAACAGTTGATTATGTCCAAAAATTGACATGGGCTAATTTGATTGTTAAAATACAATAAATTCAATTATTTGAGTGGTTTTGACTAATTCAAACTCTATAAAAAAATATTATCAGTCAAATTGGACATTAGAAAATGATGATTTTTTAGGAAAAAATTTCATTTGATATTATTAGTCAAAATTTTTTATTTTTGAATTTTGAATTTTTGATGTCCATGATTGATTTGAAGTCATTTTGAAAGAATTATGGTCAAATTCTCATTTTATTATTGAAATTATCATTTTTCTTTCTCTTGATTATCGTGTACTCAAAAGATACTCAAATGAGGTTGGATCTTTGCTTGGAGGGACTCATTTGAAATTTTTTGACGATATGAATGTAATGGCGAGTCCAATTTTAAAACAAATGACTTATTAAAAAAATTTTATGTATGACTATTTGTCATGCATATAAATCATAAGTGCAGAATATTATGTAAAAACAGTGTCCATTGACCACCAAACTAGTTCTCATGATTTTTATATGTAAATTTTAAGATCTTGTAATTTACAAAATGTAATTTCTATCACTAGAATGACCTTGGGAAGAAAACGATGATTTTAGGGTTGTGACGATAATCGTCATGCATAAAAATTTAATTTGTAGAAATTTACATGAAAAATAATTTGAATGATTGTTGAACTTTATTGCATGGTATTTATAAGTGATAATATGCTTTATGCAACTCTCAGAATGAGATTTTGAGTCTTAATAAAGTCTCAGGACAGAAAATAATAATCCTAGGTTTAAGTCATTGAAGTGATTTTAGAGTTATCTCTACATTTGGTTAAATTTGTTTTTTGTTTTGAGATTATTTTTTATTATTTTTTTCTATTGAGTTGAAATTTAATTTTGTTAAATTAGGATTTGCTCAAGACTAAGATCAGATGAAGACAATAATATAGGGTTGACCAAAAATGAGGTTAACATCTCTCCCTTCTGTAACTCACTCGAATCATTAGAACTCATGATGGCTACAACACAATATTCACTTAAAAGGTTACACTCCCTTCGCTCATGAGAAATTTTTTATCTGATAACTAGGGTTCGTTCTAGGATTAGTCTTACAAGCTTGTCATGACAGTGGTATCGAGTAGCTCAACTTTCCCCTAACAACTCTTAGGTTTGCCTCACACAAAATATTTGATTCTTTCTTGGTAATTTCATCATAATATTTGTCCCCCAGAGCTTGTTCTCTGGGTTCTAGTTCTACAAAATTTTGAAACATGGCTATCAACTACCCCTATCACCACATCTACACTATGGCATTGATTATTCATAGAGTCTTAAAAAATGTCAAAATTTTAAGAAAATCAAAAGTAACGTCGTGATCATCGACTCTCATGGTAAGTTCTCCCTTCTGTACATGAATCATCGCTCACCGAGTGACTAAAATGGGTCTACCAAGTATAGTGGGGACATCATTATCTTCTTTTATATCCAAGATAAGAAAATCAGTAGGCAAGGTGAACATGTTAACTTTAACAAGAACGCCCTTCATTATTCCTCGAAGATATGTTACAGAGCAGTCAACTACATACATGATGGTGGGTTGGACTTCTCCTAATCATAATTTTTGAAATCATATAACAGTACACAACTATAGCTATACCTTGTATACATGCTCTTTCCAACCCCCACCCCCCCCCCACCAAACAATTGGCACAATATTACACTATGCACTTGACCGCCATTTATTCAGCATGTAGGAACTGTACCTAGCGCATGGACACTACGTATTAAGCGTTTCGCACCTAGGGCCTAGGCACTCATCCCAATGAGACACTATTTCTAGATACTGAGAGACCAAAACTCTAATGATGCAAGGAAAAAATTCGGTATCGAGCGAACTAACTTAAGAGTTACAATAATTTTTGTTGGTGGTGATCCATGGTTATGATTCAAGGCTATAAAAGTTGGAATTTTGAAGGAGCAAGGGCTTCTATCTTTGACAATTTTCTTTGCCAAGCATTTGGTCTTTGTAGTGAAACCAAGTGAAGAAGATATTTATCAAAAAGAATCACCAGGGAACCTTCACAACAAATAATAGGCTTTGTTGGAGAAATCTTATGAGAGTATTAGATATATTTAGAGTTATCCTAAGAGAGAAAAAGTTTGTATATACTCAAAGTGGGTGGAAAATGAAAATTTATTGTAACCTCGTGTAAACTAAGGGAGAATATTTTTGAGATTGTTCAAAATCTTTTACTATCAAATTTGTAATAAAATTTTTGTTGTGTTCATCCATTATGTGCATGACCTAATGTTCTTAATCCCCAAAATTAGATTTTATGCAATTTGAAATGTGATTGTGTGGACTTTGCTCGTAAATAAATGGTTTAACCTTCTACATTTAATTTATTTCTAACATGATCACTAAAGTAGGCTAGTGGAAAAATTAGGTTAACCAACACCACTATGAGAATAGGAATATTGTTGTGAGAATGATGTGATCATGTACGTATATATGCAAACAATTAGTTTTTCCATGATTTAGGGACTTACTCTAATAGGAAACCCTCATTTTCTTATGACATAGAGAGGGGCTAAGAAAAACCGTTGATCCTGATTGGCAATTTTATTTGAATCACATTGAATGATTTGTATATGAATTAATTATGGGAGATTTTTTATCACTTGTTGAACTTTAAAACTATTTATAGGATTTACTATTTCCGAACATTAGGATTGGAAATTTTAGAAACAGTCGATGTTAACCCTTCAAGCTAAACTCAAATCAGTAGATTAGAACTCTTTCAGATATTGGAAGTTTTCTCATTCCTTATTGGAATAATACACTCACTCTGTTGCCTACACTACTTGTACGATGTAAACTTGGAAGATTTTCTACTATTTCACACTATTTGATTTGTATAAACTTAAACATGTAGTGTTTCTCTGGATTTCATGGATCCCTTATCTAGGTTGTAGTTTTCTACTGGCAATACTTTTTCACTAGGGTATTGTGCGTTAACCTGCTTATTCTTCTAGGAGACGGTTATAAATCCTATACTATAAAAGACTTTAACATTCTATCAAATCAAATTTGAAATAAATTAAGATTGAATAGTTCACACATCAACATATGAAATTCAATGGAATAAAAAATATTTCCAAAAAAAAAAACTCACGATAAAAATATGAGAAAGAATGCATCATAGAAGCATGAAAGTAGATTTCTCTAGGATACATAATGTAGTATAATAGTAAAGATTTCATTAACAATACTGAAGCAAAAAGTGCAAAAAAGTATAAACTTACAACCGAGCAAAGTTTTCTTCGCAAAACACCTATTCGTCATAGTACAATGAGAAAGTCTCACAATATTCCTCATACATTACCAATGAATCTCTCTCATACATGAAACGCCTCAATACTTAAAGCCAGAAGCATTCAAGAACTTCCCTCCCTAGAGAAAGAAGGAAGAAATCCCTAGGGTTTGAAGTGAATCTCTAATTAATGTCGTGAGAATCCTCTCCAAGTATGACAAGCTCCTTTAAGGTGTCCAAAAGCAGCTCCTTATATATCACTTGTCAAATTCAACATGCAAAAATCATGCTAAAATAAGACGTTGGATGGCGTCAACATAGCTACGCTCATGTCTGGTGTAATTACACCATAAGATGGCATAGCTATACCTGGTCCTAGCGTAATTATACTAGCACACTGAGAGCTTGGCGTAACTACACAAGTCTGACATTTTTTGTTTGTTTCTTGTTTTGGCTCTGCAACTTGTCATCAACCTTTATAACTGCAAAATACAACCAAAAAAATACATTCCACAAGCATAAAATCATGATAAGTAGTGAGGAAAATGGTATTTAAAGGAGTTTTATCTTGTGTGTACACTAAGTGAACTGTGATTACTTTTAGTAACCTCTTCACTACGTGTTGGAATCCACTTGTAGTTGTCCTCAATAGCTCCAAACACAATTTCTCTAGTTTCTTCTCTTCATCAATACATCAACACTAAGTCATTGTTGGTTTATTTGGGAGGGATGTTTTGATGTTTCCTTACAATATTTGTAATCTTATGTGCAATCGAAGAAGATGTCATCTGTGTATTTCTAGCTCTATTGATGCTTAGGCACAAATGAGTTGATTTTAGTTTTCTCAACCCAAAATTTTGACCATCGGTGCATACTATTGCACACACTATCTATTGACATCCTCGATGTGAGCAAGTTGCTACTACATGAGTTTGTTGTTGGTCATCCTCTGAACTCTACAGTTCTTCATAATGGCTTCAAATCTGATGGCTTGTTTAAAATGTTTGGAGCCATTGAAGAGTATAGCAACTAAAATGGACTTGCCATCATCTCCTTCAATAATTATAAACCTATCACCATTTTTCATAATCTCTTCATTAGCATTATGACTCCAAAATATTGCTACCATTCTAACATTTTCCTTATAAATGTATGCCACCTTCTTTTTCGCTTTTTTTATTATACCAGTACCTCGATTTTTTTAATTTTTTTTTTATATATTCAATCATTGTCACCACGTTGAGACGCTTGTAAAAAGATTATATATAATATATAATCAAAACCTCTCATTTAAGGACAAATCATTAAAATATTATCTTTGAATATATCAAAATTCATAATCTAAGTTCAACACTTTTTAGTCACCCACCATCTTACTTTTTTTCAATCTTAATTCTTCATTTGTAACAATATCCGCCAAATTTGAATTACATGAATCAGTTCATTCATAGCCTCCAAAAAATCAATTCACAAAAGCTGCAAAAGGAAAAAAAGGAATTCAATTAAATTAAATTGAAATAAAAATATAAAGTTAATTGAAATTTAATTGATGATAAATGATGCTAAACTAAAAAATCCTAACAAAATTATTTGAATTCAAATTTTATTTTGCAACAATAAAATAGCTAGAAGTAAGGGAAGTGTTATCCAACTTGCAATTCTTGTTCTTCTTGTCCATTCCTAAATATAATGTTATTCTAAATATTTTAAATTGCTGCACATTATTATATTTTGTTACATAGACTCATTAAATGAAAAGAAGAGTTACAAACATACCACTCAATTCCAATGTATTTTCATTTCTAACACCTAAATTTTACAATCATACCACCATACCAAGGCCTTAAAAGGTTCTTATACTTAAAATGGTGATATTTCTGGTGTGATATGAAAGACTTGGCCTGTACATATAACTGTAAGAAATAACAATTTAAATGGTAGATATGAAAATACATCGGAATTAAGTGGTATGTACGTAAATGCCCCGAATGAAAAATTACAAAAGAGCATCAGCAAAAGAAATCCTGAAAATGATAATCACAATAAGAAGTAATATGAATTAAGTGGTATATAAACTATGAATGATGGCGTTCGTTGGAGGAACGTCTAAAAATTATTTTCTAATGAATTTAATTTATATCCATTCTGAGCAGATATTTTTATAACAAAAGCCTGTTCATTGTCATTTTTTAAAGAATTTGATATGCTGATAAGAGAGAAAATTTCGTAGTCAGATGTAATTTTGTATTTCACCCAGTTAATTTACACCAAATCAGTGATTTCTTAACACATCAAGGAATTTTTTAAGCTATGAATGAATAATATCTGCTTTAGTTTCTAAAGTTATGAGATAAAACTCTATGTCATAATATTATTAAAATTTGTTATAATAGTTTAGAACTGAATCCCAGTACGATTATATATATTATGGCAGTCCCTATAAATTAAGGTCAATCGTGTGATTAAATTTGTACATGGAGATAATTTTCATTAATTTTTAACGATTATCTTATTACATAAAAATATTGCAGTTAATATTTTTAGATATAAAAATATTCAAGCTCTTTAAAAAATATTTTTAGGAATAATATTATTTTTTATCATGCTATTTAAGCAAATATGACCATAGTATAAAAATCTTTTATTATAAGCTCCATATATATATATATATATATATATATATATATATATATATATATATATATATATATATATATATGATATTTTGGCCTTGAATCATGTAGCGCTTTTTTCCCAGAAGTTTAGAAAAAGTGCAAGCATGGATTAGTTTCATCATACAGATTAATTATCAATTATAAAAATTTGTTCTAGATATATAAACAACGTTCATAATTTAAGGGGTGGAGTAATATCATCCAATTTCTTACGTGATCTATCCTTGTGGCTTCAAGTATTATTATGATGACATAGCATTATATGCTTAATACTAAAAAAGAATTAAAATTATGATATATAATTGAATAAATAATAATATAATTCTGATGACCTAACAATCTAAAAGGGAATTTAAGTAAGTAATCCAAAGCATAATCTAATTTAACAATCATTTTCAATTATTGTTGAATTTATAATTTTATAATCGAAAGTGGTAGGTGCAATAGCCTAAATATCTAGAAGATTTTTTATTATCTCTTGTCATTAAATCTTACCAAATTAATAAAATGCAAGCTTTTCTTATGAGCACAAAATGAAAAAATTTAATCAGTTTTGTGTTAAACTCCTATTAAAGTTACTATAATACTATAAAAAAAAAATCATTCTGATTAAATTTAGATAGAAATGCCTAAATCTAAAATTTTTTTGTATGTTTATGCTTTTCGAAATCTAAATTTAAATATTCTTATCTCTTATTGTTATTAATCATATGGATAAAATAAATGAGACAATATTCCAAGACAATACAAGAAATGTTGTTACGTTCGTTGATCATATTGAGAGATTTAAATTATATCAATTAGCTTGTATATTTTGTTAATATTTTAATTAATGACATGTCATTTGATGACTAACTCCCTTTTAAATTTACTAAAACTTGAGTTATTACAATACTTATTAGTTTAAAAGCTTTTGAGTTGAGATATTCTTATTCAATTTTGATGATGATGGATCTTATCCATTAATTTTATTTTGAGAAAGCAATATAAATTTAATGACAATAATATGCAAGTTAATTTAACAATTAAAAGATTTAATATGATTAGATATTATCCATAAGTCATTTTTAAAATATAAAAATTCGATCAAATGTTATGTAGAACTTCTTAAAAGCTTCTAGGCTCTTAATTTTAAAAACATAAAAATATATATTTATATATTATATATTGATAGATGAACAAGACACATTACAGAGAGAGACATGCAACAAAACATTCACTTTAATATAAGAGAGAAAGGAAAAAATTCCTAATTTTTTTCCTAAAAAATAAAAGTTTGAATGGACGAGTAGTGACACAAATTAGTGATGACATTAACCACAAAGCCATGGTTAAAAAATTTTACACTCGTATATTTTATTTGAACATAACCATCCTATTCATACAATATAATACCATTAACATCTAATAGATTTATTTTTAAATCATTTGAAAGTATCTATAGTTTAAAACCACATTTATTTTGTCATATAATTAAAGGTATTAATTATGAAGTTTTGTGGCATTTAATCAATAATATATACAGTGATCTTAAATAAATTATACAAAACAATATACAAAGGAAGCCAACTAATTAACATGAGTGGTCTTTCATTTTCTACGAGAACCCTATAGTTTATCCCACTCATGAGAAACTAAACGTAGTTAATTAAGGACATTCATTTACTTAATACACGTACCAAACACACCAAAATTAGCGTAGCCTTGATTTAAATCCGTTAGACCAAACTAAACCAATGTCCCAACTTTGTTTAATATTGTAAAATCAATTGGATAACTACGTCTGAACATCTCATTTTTGCTTAATTAATTATTAACTTAATTTTTAATCCAATATTGATTGAGGTCTATGGTAGGCCAAAGTATAGCTTCTAGAAAGCTGCGGAATTTGATTACTTCTTTAAAGTTGTTCAGAATTTCTAATTATACATCAAATGAAGCCTACAAGCATTAATTAAAAGGGGGTATGCTCTAAGTCTAAATTGTTTCTTCTAATTTATATTTTCTAGAACTAATAATTATTTATTGGCTGGTTCAACATTTACTTTAAGTAGAAGGTTGGTGAGATTCTTTTCGGTCTTCTTAATATGGATTATATATCTTTATTATTTACACTGATTGTTTGCTAGATGAGGTTCACGACGTTTGTTGCAAATAATTTATAAATGTTTTTATTCCTAATTGTACATTCATATTTAAATTACTTAGCTATCTGTCTACACACACACACACACACACACACACACACTCATATTTAAATTACTTAGCTATCTATCCACACACACACACACACACACGCGCACGCACACGTATATATATATATATATATATATATATTCAACGATGGATATTGCTCTGCTAGGGTTTGCTCGGATCGCGATTCCTTAGCGATTCGATTAGTCCATCGTATGTTCATGCCAGAACGACAATGAAGCCTGTTTGTCGCATCGGCGCCTCGTCGTACTCGAAAAAGAAGGGAAGGGGAGTGTCATAGCAACTTCGTTGCCACCCTAGCTCATGCATGAAGCCTAATTGTATGGGCAGCGTCGCAGCAAGTTCGTCGCCGAACTTGCTCACGCACGAAGCTTCGGCTTTACTGATCCTTGCTTTCTTCCTCTCCTTCAATCCCGACTCGTCCGACCAGGTGAAAGTCTTCCGTCTTCGTAAAGCCGCACGTTAGGTGCTCTACCTAAAAATAACCTATTTTTAGTCCATCTTTTAAAAGTTTTTATGTACATTTTTTATGATATTGCCCTTCAAAAAAAGGTATTTTGCATGTTTTTTGTTTCAGGTACTTGGAATGGACATTTAGAGAAAATGAGGGAAAAATGAAGCAAAAATAAGAAAATATAAGTGGCACTATAGCGCCACCCATGGCGCTAATAGAGCCAAACTCTAGCCAAATGGGTGCTATAGCACCCCAGACTGACGCTATAGCGCCAAAAACTACCTTTTCTGAAGATTCATTGAATTTGACTGAATTTTGGGAGGGGTGTTTAAAGTAACCACTGGTTACTTTCTTTTTTCTATTAAATGAGAAGGATTTAGCCTAATTTAGGGACCTTTTAGAGACTCAAAACTTCAATTGGGCGGCAATAGTAAATTAGGGTTTTCTTATTTTGTATTTAAGTTTAAGTGTGCGTGTGTTTTAGTGTGTTAAAGTTTGGAGATTGCTTAAAGTAAACTCTAAAATTTTGCTTGGAAAGAAGACATAATGTATTTTGTATTTATGTTTAAGTTTTTGTTGTAAGACTTGTATTTCAATGAAAATGTTTTGTTTTTATTTAATTTCCATGAACTCTGAGTAGTTCCCTTTCATTCTCCTTACATATATGAATTAACTTTATGGGATAAAAATGATTTAAAGATTTTTTTTGCTCTTAAACATTGTGATGGTATTTTCACTGAATCTTCATTTACTTTACAAACTGACCACTTGTGAGGTTAACGTTTTTTAAAAAAATACAATGACCTTGGGAGGGCTATGATTTCACCCAACTAGTGGATACCACACTTCATTCTAGTCAGATCCATGGCGATCACCTAAGAGGGAGTGGAAATAAATAAGGAGATAAGTTTTCATGGGCGCAGAATTGGTTAATTGTAGAGTGACAGGCTAGATTCTTATCAATTTGGCTTAAGGTTAGGGCCCTGATGCGGAGATTCTACCATCATAGTGACATAGGCGTAGGGGCATCTCGAGGTGAGAGATTAAGTTAGCCAATGTTCTTTTGCTAGCACTGAGAGGGGGTAAAGAATAATGTATGCTTTTATTTGTCACAATACATCAATTTTGTCTTAAATCACTTGAATCCTGCATAGGATAAAATCTCTTTGCAAGGAGAAAGATTTTTCATAATATCCAAACTCGCTGTTATATTTGATTAAGTACGTTACAATTAGTTGTTACTTTTATTTTAAATTTTTAGTAATAATTTTAGTAAGCATATCATTATAGACCTCTTATATGTTTAATTTGTAATTTAAATAGAAATTTTGTAAGTTGATTTTAAGAGTTACCACTTTTCCCATGTAATCGATACTAGGGTTTTTAGGAAAATCCTATATTACTTAAAACGATACATATACTTGCGTAGCACCCCTAGTGTGAAAATTTATTATTCAATTCATAAATCATTACATTTATTCACATTAGCCGCTAGATATAATTTGAAACATATTTTCTCGCAAAATTTTGGAAATTAAAAATACACGTAATTGTGGGTCGGGCCAAGTTTTTGGCGTCGTTGTCGGGGATTGCGACGGACCTTTTTGACTTACAATTTTATTTGAATTGTAAATTTAAAAATTAGAAAATTAAAAAAATTAAAAAAATAGAAAAACTGAAAGAAAAAATATATTAAAATTAAAAATTCAAAAAATTATATTTTTTTCATTTTTGGTTAGTTATTTTATTTTTTGCAATTTTTACATTGTTTATGAGTAGTTCTTGATCTAAAAATTTAGTGTCTTACGATTCCAAATTAGAACGGACTATTAGAAAAATTCAAAAACAAAGAACACTTCATAATTCTCAAGAAATGGCTAACACATCGTAAAATAACATTAAAATTCAAACCGCTGAAATTGAACATCATAACTTACAAAAATCTTTAAGGGATTATGCAAACCATACAGTAGATGAAATTAACTTAAGCATTCAAACTTCTGCTGTAGAGGCTAACTTGTTTGAACTTAATCCTTCAATTATACAAATGGTACAAAATAATAAGTTTGTAGGAACACTATATGAGGATCCCAATTTACATTTAGCAAGCTTTTTAGAACTGCATGTTACATTTAAATACGACTGTCTTTCAAATGATGTCTTTAGACATAGAATTTTTCCTTTTTTATTAAGGGATAAAGCTGAGATGTGGTTAAATTCGTTAGCACCTGGATCTATTAGAACTTGTGGAGATTTAGCTCAAACAATTTTCCATAAGTATTTTCCACCTTATAAAACTGTGAAGCTTAGAAATGAGATTACTTCTTTTACACGGTATGAAGGAAAGTCTATATATGAAGCTTGGGAAAAGTTTAAAGAACTCCTTTGAATGTATCTACTTCATGCTCTACCAGATTGGTTAATCATTCAAACTTTTTATCATGGGTTAGTAGGATCCCATACATCTATTATAGATGATGCTATTGGAGGCATTAATGTCTAACCCTTATATGAAGCTTATTCATTAATTAAAAAATGACTACAAATAATTTTCAATGGCCTTATGATAGGGTAAATCCCAAGAAAGTGGCCAGTATTTATGATAACGATTTTATTTTAATGATTACATGTAAAGTTGTTGCATTGTCTGAGAAGATAGACCAAATTGGAATAAATTTTTCTCCAACACCTCAAAAAGTTCAAGAAAATTCATTAGGAGAAATGATTGATTCTCATACTTCGTTGGAAACTGTAAATGCTATCAACAGATCCAATAACCCATATTCCAATTATTACAACCTTGGTTGGAAAAACCATCCTAACTTTAACTGGAAAAAAAATCCAATTCGTGAAAGTCAACAATGGGGGAATGCTCAAGTAACCCATTGGGAAACTGAAACAACTAGTGTAGTGCTAACTTTTAACCATCTTGTCCTCCTAGATTTAGTCAAAAAGTTATGGAGAAGAAGTTTTCTATAAAAAAAGTTGTGTTACATGTAGTGCTAACTTTTAACCATCCCGTTCCCAAAGTCAAAGTGTTGTTATTAGAAATATGCAGAATAAACTAGGACAAATTATTAGCGCACTTAGCAATATGATTCAAGGAACACCTCCTAGTAATGTAAGGATCAATCCTAAATACAAAAATTAAAGATCCAAAACAAGTTAAAGCGGTCGAGCTGAGGAGTGGAAAGGAATTAAATGTTGGCGTTCAAAAAGAGATTGAAGTTGAGAGAGAAGTTGAAGAAAATGAGAGACCTGAAGAAATTATTCCAAATGATACAAAAACAATTTACTCTCCAAATAAGGTTAATTTAAAAAGACCTTTTCCTCAAAGACTTAAACAATAAAATTTGGATCAATAATTTCAAAATTTTTTGAAATATTCAAAAAGCTTACAATTAATATCCCTTTTGATAAAGCTTTGGAAAAGATGCCAAGTATGCCAAATTTATGAAAGGAGATTTAAGTAAAAAGAGGAAGTTTGTAGATTATGAGACTGTTGCACTTAGTGAAGAATGTAGTGCAATAATTTAGAAGAAGCTTTCTCAAAAACTTAAAGATCTTGGTAGCCTTACCATACCATGTGCAATTGGAGAAAAATTATGTGGAAAAGCTTTATGTGATTTGGGAACGAGCATTAACCTTCTGTCACTATCTATATTTAAAATGTTAGGTTTAAAAAATATTTGTCACACTAATATAACCCTACAATTAGCGGATTGATCTATCACTTATCTTAAAAGGGTTATAGAAGTTGTGCTGGTTAAAGTAGATAAATTTATCTTCCTTGTTGATTTTACTATATTAGATATGGATGAAGATAAAAAATTCTATTATTTTGGGGAGATCTTTCCTTGATACCGGACAAGCAATGATAGATATGTAAAAAGGGGAATTAACTATGAGAGTGAATGATCAGAAAGTTACAATTAATGTGCTCAAAACAATGAAGTATCCTAATGGAAAATGTTATAGAATGGATATCATTGATGATATGGATGTTAATCATTTTCAAAACAACTGTGAATTCATGTTGCATCAAAAAGATGAAGTCATTTCAAAAGAGAAAGAACAAGAAGTTGAGACTGAAAGTGATTGTTGAAGTTGAATCAAAAAAAATAATTACTGAGGATTCGAATTATGTTCAAGAAAATTATGAAATTTTAGATGCTACTGAAGAAAGTATACCTCTGATTCCATCTATTGAAAAACCTCTTAAACTTAAGATGAAGGTTTTACCTACTTATCTAAAGTATGCATACTTGGGGAGCTTGTCCACATTACCAGTTAGTATATCCTCAGATTTAACTGTAGAACAAGAATAAAAATTTTTACAAAACTAAAGAATCATAAAAAGCCTTTGGATGAATATTAGCTGATATTAAAGGAAACAGTCCTTCAATCTATATGCACCAAATTCTAATGTAAGATAACCATAAGCCTAGAGCCGATCCTCAAAGTAGATTGAATCCTATAATGAAAGAGGTTGTTAAGAAAGAAATATTAAATTGGTTGGATACTGGGATTATTTATCCAATTTCAGATAGTTCTTAGGTTAGTCCTATTCATTGTATTCCTAAGAAAGGAGGAGTGACTGTGGGTAAACATGAAAAGAAAGAATTAATTCCTACAAGGCAAGTTACTAGATGGAGAATTTGTACAGATTATACAAAATTTAATGCTGCAACTAGAAAAGATCATTTTTCTTTACCTTTTCTGGATCAAATATGGATAAGCTAGCAGGGCACAGTGATTTTTGCTTTTTGGATGGATATTTTAGATACCACCAAATACCTATTACTTCTGAGGACCAAGAAAAAAATAATATTTACTAGTCCTTATGGAACTTTTGCTTTTAGAACAATGTCATTTGGATTATGTAATGCTTCTGCAACTTTCCAAAGATGTGTGATGTCAATTTTCTGTGCTTTAATTGAAAAAAGAATTGAAATTTTTGTGGATAATTTCACATTCTTTGGGCCTTCTTTCAATTTATGTTTAGATCATTTAGCAGGAGTTCTAAAATGCTGGAAAGAAACAAACTTTGTTTTCAATGAGGAAAAATGTCAATTCATGATTGCAGTAGGAATAGTTTTAAGGCATAAAATTTTTGAAAAAGACATGGAAGTTGAACCAGCCAAAATTAAAGTTATTGCAAAATTGCCACCTCCTATGAGAGTGAAGGGAATAAGAAGTTTCCTAGGATATGCTGCTCTCTACAGAGGTTATATTAAAGATTTTTCAAAAATTTCCAAGCCTTTATGTTAACTTATAGAAAAAAATATCAAATTTTATTTAAATGATAAATGCCTACATACATTCAACTTATTAAAAGTGAAATTAATCACTGCAATTATTATTGTATCACCTGATTAGACAAAAGCTTTTGAATTAGTGTGTAATGCTAGTGATTATGCTATAGGTGTTGTTTTAGGGTAGAGGTATGACGAAACGTTCAAAGTGATATACTATGCTAGTAAAACCCTTAAGGAGGCTCAAATTAATTAGACTGCCACTGGAAAGGAATTATTGGCTATAGTGTTTGCTTTTGATAAATTTAGATCTTATCTTATTGGAACCAAATGATTTTGGGCATACTGATCAATCTGCTATAAAATATTTAATGATGAAGAATGATACAAAGCCACGATTAATTAGATGGGTCCTTCTAATGCAAGAATTTGATTTTCAAGTTCTGGATATGAAGGGTGCTGATAATTAAATAGCTTATCATATGTCAAGACTTGAAGATAAAAAAGATTTAAATAATGAAATTAATTATAACTTTTCTAATGAATAATTATATGTGATTAATGACTGGAAATTTTTGTGGTATGCTGATATAGTGAACTACTTGGTTAGTACTATTTTACATTACAGATTAGATAGCCATCAAATTAAAAATTTCATTTATGATTCAACATTTTACTTTTGGGATGCCTTATTTATATAATAAATGTAGGGACTTAGATATTTGATGATGTGTACCATTATAAGAAAATCCAGAAATTATACATAAATGTCATAAATCAGATTTCTTGAGACATTTCAGAGTGGATAAAATTGCATTTAAGATTTTACAATCTAGATTTTATTGGCCTGATTTATTTAGGGATGTTAATAATTATAAAAAAAATATATGATCGATGTGAGAGACTTGACAATATTTCTAGAGGAATGCCCCTAAATTTTACTCTTGAAGTTGAAATCTTTGATATTCAGGGATTAGATTTCATAGCACTATTTGTACCATCTTTTGGAAAGGTTATATTTTAATAACTGTGGATTATGTTTCTAAATGGGTTGAAACATTTGTTTTACCTCAGTGTGATGCTAAAGATGTAGAAAATTTTTAATATAGAATATTTTCACAAGATTTGGAATGCCAATAGTTATTATTACAGATGGAGGAAGTCATTTCAGGATATAATGATTGAAACATTAACTCAAAAATTTGGGATTAAACATCATATTGCCACAGCTTATCATCCTCAGACCAGTGATTTAGTAGAAGTATCCAATTGAGAATTTAAAATAATATTAGAAAAAATGGTAAATCATAAAAGGACTGATTTGTCTGCTAAACTTGATAATACTTTATGGGTTTGTAGGACTGCTTATAAAACACTTATAGGAATGACACCATATAGGCTCATATATGGAAAAACATGTCACTTGCTTGTTAAGTTAGAACATAAATCTTACTGGGCAAAAAAGATTTTAATTATAATTTGAAAGATGCTAGAGAGAAGTGATTACTGTAATTAAATGAGCTTAATGAATTAAGAAATGAAGCTTATGAGAATGTTAGAATTGATAGGGAGAAAATGAATTTAGGCTTGATCAGAGAATTCTGAAAAAAGCATTATGAATCTTGGCAGAAAGTATTGCTTTATAATTCAAGATTGATATTATTTCCAGGAAAACTTAAATCTAAGTAGTCAGGACCATTTATTGTGCTGTGAGCATATCCATATGAAGTCGTTGATATTGAAGATCCAAAAACTGGGAGAGAGATGAAGGTAAATGGACACAGATTAGAATCTTACATAACTGGAGAGGGTCAATGTTGGGTCTAACCTGATTAAAACATTGGTTATGTTGGGCTGACGACGTTAAACTAAGCGTTAGTTATCAGTGTGATTTGGATTTGAATTGTTGTTGTGATGAGTTTTACATATTTTTTGTGAGTCATATATGATTTTGATGGCATAAAACATTATTATATTAAAGGATTTGAAGAGTAGAAAAAAGAAATTTGAGAATTAACTATATTGATTTGGCAATATGGCACCAGATCTGGCACTATAGCACCACAGTTCGAATAAATCCTTTAGACTGCAAAAAATTTGGTTTTCTGTCTTCTTCCTCAGTATATAACTACCTATGACAGATTTGAAATATCCCTATGACATTCCTAGGTATTTTAAAAAAATTTTAGAGTGGTAATTCCATTACTTTTGAGAGATCATGGAGAGAAAAGGTAATAGAAGATTTGAAGATAAGAAGTTGGTGCAAAAGGATGCTCAAACCTACTTTAATGAATATCTTAAATTAAGTCTAAAGCAACTTATGGAAAAACTTAATAAAATTACAGGTGAGAACTCTCTTCTGCATACAAAGTTTGAAGCTTGTTCCGCGAATACGAGCATATAGATTGGCAGTTGAAACTGCAATTCAATAGTTTGACTTATTTTCAAGATAGTCAAATGACTATGTATAGCACCAACAAGTGGATCGATGATAAATTTGCTAAGGAATTTCCTCGTGCTCTTTTCTACCATTCCTATGATTGAAATTGTTTGGTGAGTGGAATGGAGAATGTCACCACTGATCATGAGTGGTCCTAAAGGATGTTTTTATATAGATATTTCTATTTTGGTGTTATGTGATTCCATGTAGTGTGCCTATCATATTTGTATTAAGTCTTAATGTTATTTTTATTGTCTTCATTGTATGAACATCTGGTGATTTCTTTGTTGTTGTGTCACATGTATTGAACCTATAATTAATATAAGAAACCAAGTTCTATTTTGTTGTGAAGAATTGGCTTTACGTATTATTCATATTGGAATTTACAAACTTGAAATTTTGGAATGACAACAAACTCAATAACTATAAAAGTGGCTATTAAAACTTGAAGATTAGCCTTTATACATCCAAGATTTTTTGTTTCCTTTTCAAATAAAAAAAAATCTTTAAAATCTGGATGGGTGAATGGCTCTATAGCGCCACTATTGGGCACTATAGCGCTATTCATTAGGCTATGCAGAGCACTATAACGTCACTTCCCGGGACTATAGCACTCAACTAACCCCGTGAGTCATTTTAAGAGTCTCGACCCATGATTTTTGCCATTTTTACCCTTGGTTTGTCTCCTTCCTCCATTTTTTTTGCATTTTTCTCCTCTAGGGTTTCATTTTGTGCTTAATCGGCTTGAAGTTAGGCCTCCAAACTTTAGATTTCTTCATCTTTGGGTAAGATCTCCACCTTGGCTTTAAAAAGTTTTGATTTAAGAATGGATTTCATCCACATTATGAATTAGGCGGAAAATTTTAAAATTTGATGAAAATAGTGTGAAATTCATGGTTAAATGATTATTTATGTTTAGATAGTATTTTTAGGAGCCTCTTAAAGTTGAGTTTGTGATTTTTAGAATTTATCTTGAAAATTTTTTAGATTAATCATGACTTTTAAAATGAAGAGAGGCAAGGAAAAAGCTACTTTTGATTCCGATAAGTTAGCCAGTGCAAGGACACAGGATAGGTACGCTAATCTGCAATCGAAGAAATTGATTGTGGAACACAGTTTATTACGTCCTAGCGGAACAATTGAATACTTGATTATGAAGCGATAGTGGGAAAACTTTTGTTATTTCACGCATTTGTTACTGCAATATAAGTTATCTAAGAATTATATGCTAATCTTTAGGACAAAACTAATGATTTGGTTTATGTACAAAGGTAATAAGTGGAAATCAGTTTGTTTGTATTAAGCACATATACAAGTTTTACAATGTTCCAACCTGCTTCTTTTCTGAGTTCCATCTTACTGATGATGAATTGTAAGAGATTATGGGATTTTTAACTGATGGAAATGGGGTTTGAAAGATTAAGAATGGGCGACGGGTAAACTTTTCTTTCTTGAAACTTAAAGTTCATTCTCATGCATGAAACTATTTCATTTCTAGTAGATTATTGCCTACCAACCATTTCAGTGAGGTAACCCGTGAGAAAGCCACGTTAAACTACTATATTCAAACGAATTAACCTAACGACATTGGCTCCCTCATTTATACAACCATGCTTATTTCCTTTAAAGGAGGAACTACAGGAGGTTTGGGCTACCCTACTCTTATTACTACCTTGTATGATGAATCTGGTGTGAAGTATGAGACCTAGGAAAAAATTTTGCCACCACATAATCCCATTGAAAAAACAAACTTGGAAAAGAATGAGAGACATTTTAGGACTAGACCTAGAACTGGAGTTAGCATACCCTCTACTTCCACTGTTGCTTCTACTTTTAAACCATTTACTTCAGATATTACTTCTCTAGATACTATTATGGAACAAATGATGATTCAGCAAGGAGATATTATAGCCTTACAGATTTAGGTAAAAGGCATTGAATGTCACTTATACCATAGTGATGATATTATAGGAAGGTTGAGTATGAATTTGCTTATAATGAGGCTATGATGAGCAAAATGATGGGTGATCATTCTGTGGAATTTCCTACTCGCCCCATTTTCACACCATATCGTCCTTCTGAGACAGATGAGGATATATATTTGGGAGATGGTGATGATGATGATGATGATGGTGATGATGCTAATGATGATGAAGAAAAATATGTGTACTTTGTTTTTTTTTCTTTCTTTCTTTATTTTGATATGTTTGAATATTTGGACTTTATTGTGTTAGTAATTAGTTTTATTTGTGTTGGAGTGTGCTTGTATTTCATTTTTTACTAAATTTTTTCTGTTAAACTTTTAGTTTTACTGTTTATCTTTTGCTCCAATTTAAATGCTAGATTTGTATCTACTTTTTGTTTTTATTGTTATGCACGCTAATGTTATGTTTATTACTACTCAATACTTGTTTTTAATACTTGTACCTGCACTAATTTCCCTGTTTTAAATTTTAAAGTTTTTTTCTTTCTTCATTAACTTTTCTATTTTAAATTAGTTAAAAATTTTGAAGTTTAGGGGAAGGGAGAATATTATTTTTTAAACTAAACTTTATTTGTCCTCAAGAAATTGTATTTTTCAAAATTATTTTTAACATAACTTGTGATATGTGGAGTTAACATTAGAAAACTATATTTTTTATTTTATTAAGTTATAGAAAACCTAAGTAAAAGTTTTAAATAATCAAGGTTAATTCTATAATTAAGATATTTAGTATGAAGGGTTTAGATTTATGATTTTGCTATTTAAAGTAAAGAAAATTGTATTTTTAAAAATGTTAAGGATCTTATATTTACACTTGAAAAGAAAGAATTGAGACTTTATGAAAAATCATCAAAGCTAATACATATTTGATAAATTAAAGAATTGTGAGATGTTTCAAACTTTAAGAGGAGGATAGTGGTGTTCGAAACCATTAAATGCTATCTAGATATAGTAATCCTTACATGACATAAAAAAAGAAAGAATTGAAAATGATCCTAAAGAAAAGAAAAGAAAAATGAGAAAATATTTGAGGAGAAGCTTAAAAAAGATGCCTAATAAAAAATTGGCTCGACTTAAATCATCTTAAGAAGAGAAACTTAATTACATTTCTAACTAAGACTTACAAGTATTAGCATCTTTATTAATAAAGTTCTCAAGAAATCATTTTCTCGTAAATCTTCTAAGTATCTTAAGTATGACAAATTGCAATTATTTTTGAAATAAATAGAAAATAAGAACTTTTAAACTTAATTGCTAAATATTCTTATATTTTAGTTATTTACCTGAGTTATTAAAAATCATTCTGGAAGTTTTAGTATAGCATTTATAAAGCAAAAATTATAGAAGTCCTTAAGGTAAATTTGCTACCACAAGTTATAATATTTTATATAGTATGAGGATTTACTTGAACACAAATAACGTTTATCTTTGGGGGAATTGATCCACCAAAAAATAACCTATTTTTAGTGCATATTTTATAAGCTTTTATGTATATTTTTTATGATATTCAACTTTAAAGGAATGTATTTTGCATGTTTTTGGTTTTAGGTACTTTGAATGGACATTTAAAGAAAATGAAGGAAAATGAAGCAAAAAATGGGAAAATATAGGTGTCGTCATAGCGCCACCCTTAGCGCTAATATTGCCAGACTCCAGCAAGTTGGGTGCTATAGAGCTAGAAACTACCTTTCTAGAAGATCCATTGAATTTGGTCAAATTTTGAAGGGGTGTTTGAAGCAACCCTGGGTTATTTTTAGTTTTCTATTAAATGAGAAGGATTTGGTTGAATTTAGGAACCTTTAGAGCTACAAAACTTTAATTGGGCGGCAATGGTAATTAGGGATTTCTTATTTTGTGTTTAAGTGTAAGTGTGAGTTTGTTTTAGTGTGTTAAAGTATAGATATTGCTTAAAAGAAACTCCAGAAGTTTTCTTGCAGAGAATACTCAAGTTACTTTGTATTTGTGTTTAAGTTTTTTTATTTTAAGACTTAGATTTCAATGCAAATATTTTATTTTTATTTAATCTCCAAGATTTCTGAGTAGTTCCCTTTTTTTCTCCTTGCATATGGGAATTAATCTTTTGCAATGATAATGATTTAAGGACTTCTTTTTACTCTTAAATATTGTGATGGTATTTTCAATGAATCTTTATTTACTTTACAAACTGGCCACTTGTGAGGTTAAAATCTATTGAGAAGCATAATGACCTAGGAGAGCTATGATTTCACCCAACTAGTGGATACCACACATCATTCTAGACAGAGCCATGGCGATCACCTAAGGGGGAGTGTAAATAAATTGAGAGATAAGTTTTGATGGGAGTAGAATTGTTTATTTTTAGAGTGACAGGTGAGATTTTTATCAATTTAGCTTAAGTTTTAGTACCCTGACGCTGAGATTCTGCCATCATAGTGGCATAGGCTTCGGGGTATCTAGAGGTGAGAGGCTAGATAGTTCTGATGCAGAATCGCGATGTTATGGAATCGGCCTGAAGTTAGCCAATGTTATTTTCTAGCACCTAGAGGGGGTAAAGAATAAGGTATGCTTTTATTTGTCACAATACATCAATTTTGTATTAAATCACTTAAATCCTACATAGGTTAAAATCTCTTTGTAAGGGGAAAGGTTTTCTATAATATCCAAACTCGTTGTTATATTTTGTTAAGTTGTTACATTTAGTTGTTACTTTTTTTAACATTTATGTAGCAATTTTTAGTAAGCATATCATTATAGACCTCCTGTCTGTTTAATTTGTAATTTAAATTTAAATTATGTAAGTTGATTTTAAGAGTTATTGCTTTCCCCATAGGATTTATACTGTGGTATTTAAGAAAAATCTTATATTACTTGAAATGATATGTATCGTTACGTAACACGCCTAGTGTGAAAATTTATTATATAGTTCATAAATCATTACATTTATTCACACTAGCTGCCATATATAATTTGAGATAAATTTTCTAGTAAAATTTTGGAGATTAAAAATACATGTAATTGCAGGTTCGGTCACTAGGTTTCCTTTGCTTTGACGTAGATTGCACCAGCAGTCTCTACTTCCTCATTCTCTTGTTCTTCTTCGGCATAACAACTCCTCTATTTCACGACGCCTCCCCCTGTGACATCCATTCTTCATTTTTTTCTTCTACTTTGATGGCTATAGTTTCTCGCTCGAATCAGTACTCATGCAAAGTTCTTTTGTTGAGGCTCTTGGTAAGGGACCAGACTCTGAGAAAGACATCTAGCATTCAATGTGTTCTCAAATCTATCATGATTCTCATAAAGAGAAAGCAGACTATCCATTTGATAAGAGGGCTTGTAAGAAGGGTAGTAAGGCAACTCTTATCTCTTCATACCTCAAATTCTCAAAGCTGGTTGAAAAATGCAAATTCACACTCATTGAAAAGTTTCAGTTGAGGCATCCCAAAATGGAGGTTATTCTCAAAGGTTTTAAGGATCTCAAACTTGTAAGACAATGGAAGGTGGGTCTCTTTGATGGGAGACATGTGATGATACATTCAACTATGGATGAAGACTATGCTAGGATTTTTTTCTAAGAAATTCCTCACCACTGAAGAAATTTATGAAGTTGCTCAAGTGGTCTCCTAAATTTGATCCTAATTAAGAACCACCTATAGTACCAATATGGTTTCAGTTACTTGGGCTTAAGTTGCATCTTTTTAATCATCATGTCCTTTATTCCATTGGAGTCATGCTTGGGAGACTAATGAATTAGATGTACCCACTTTTAACCTCACCAGGCCATCTATTGCTAGGATCCTTAGAGAGAGATATATCACTTTACCTGATATTGAAGCAATTTAGCTTAGCACTACACATAATCGGTACTGGCAACAGATTTTCATGGAACAAAGACCATAGTATTACACCCAGTGTAAGATGTTTGGACACACACTTGAAAAATGTTTCAGGCTCCATCCTAATTTGAAACCCCAACCTCAAGTGACTCACCTATCTACTCAAGAAGCCCTTACTCCACCTACTGATATGATAGAAACTACAACTAGAAATGATATTTTTATGGATTTTGCTCCAGTGGAGCACCCCTCACTACCTCAACCCCCTCATGTTGTTAAAAACAAATATACTCTCATTTTGGTGCCAGATAATGCTCCATATGAAATGGAGACAGCCATTGCTAATGTTGAGGGCCCTCATACCTTGGTGGAGTGCCAAGTTCAATATTTGCGACTAGTTGAAGTTGATCCCATTAGTGATAAGTTGGGACAACCCTCAGAATATGATTGGCAAGTTTACAAAACCACGAAGAAGAACCAGGACTAAATGAACTCAGGAATTTGCTGGAAGATGCTTTCTTAGTTTCGGGTGGAAGCCTTCATCAAAGTTTGGTGCTCAACTCGCCCACTAGATCTAAGGATAGAGGAAAGCCTACACATCATGATTAAGCTCTCTGGTGGAAATATATGCCTACCATGAAGCCTTCTCCTGAGATGGCCACAGACCGTTTTTATATTTTTTGAGATTTGTCTAGCATTTTCGGTGTATACTTATAGTTTTTATTTGATTCTTGTATTCCTTGTAAGTAGATTATTAGAATTCGCTCACAAAATTTCTTATATCTTGCTCCTATCAATGAAATTTTATTTTGGCAAAAAAAATATAAATATATATATATTATGCTTTATCATAAATATAATGATTAACGGTGCATCCTCTCTGGTTCCTATGGTTCGTGCTCCATGGAATCCCTCCTAATCTTGTTATTCATTGTCATTTTTTCGTTGTATTTTTGTGTTTTCGTTGTGTTTTTGGTAGTATTATTGCGGACTATCCCCAAAATTTTGGTGGTATTACCGATTTATTACTCCCTTTGAGCATTTGGTGGAGTTATTTAAGGTTGAAATCCGCAGTCTGGTGGTAGTTTTTATTGCATTTCTGGTGGTGGCCTTGCCTTTTTTCACTGCATTGGGGTCTCTATGGTAGTTTTTGTGGTAAGTTGGTTTCCCGATCATTTTGAATTTTAATCAGATGGTGCTATTCATAGTGTTACCTTGGTGTTATTCAAGGGGTTAACTATTTTTTTTAGTATTATTTTGGTGGTATTAGTATCTATGAGAGTTCTGTGTTCAGATTTTCTTTTTCGGTATTGTTACATTAGTTTCATGACCTCTTTCTTCCCCCTTTTTTTGATATAGAACCTGGTCTAAATTTGGACAAGGTGTCTTTTGTTGATGTAGTTGGTAAAGACATGGAACATTTGAAGTATGTAGATAACCTGGTATTTCCTTAGATTTATTGTTACTCTTTTGAAGGGAAGGGTGATTGCAACTTCATTAAGAAAGCTAGTAGAAGAGGGCAAAACTAGCTTTAGTTTTCACTGTTCCTGAAGTACCAAATCTTGTTAAATACTACAAATTTACACTCATTGGTAAATTTCAATTTGGTCATCCTAATATAAAAAATATTAGGAAAGTGTTTGAAGAATTCAAACTTTTCGGGGCATGAAAGGTGGGCCTCTTTGATGGGAGACATGTTATGATACAATTGACTAAAGAAGATTATTTTCAAAGAAATACATCCTTATTGAGGGCAAATACTAGAAATTGCTCAAATGGTCCCCCAAGTTTGATCCAAGCCAAGAACCTTATAAAATACTGATTCACCTAAAAGATAACTATTTTTAGTTCACTTTTTATAAGCATTTTATGTACATTTTTGATGATATTAAACTTTAAAGGAAAGTATTTTGCATGTTATTGGTTTTAGTTACATGGAGTGGACATTTAGAGAAAAAGAAGGAAAAGTGGAGAAAAATTGGGCAACATTGTGTTGCTCTATAGTGCCACGCTTAGGTCATTACACTAGCCTACAGGTGAATTCGATAATGTAACACCGCATCCTGGCGCTATATGATGCCCGAATATTTATACTTACTATTTATATATGAAATTTATGATTTATAATATGATATTCTACGCAAGTATATATATCGCTTATCAAGTAATATAGGATTTTCTGATTAAGCCCCGAGAAATTGAACCTACAAGGAAATGTGTAAAAATTTAAAAAAATAAGATAAATAAATTTTTACTTTTTAATTTAATTTTGTAAGTATGTTTTAAAGTTTTAATTTCGAAAAGTTGTTTTTAATATTTTTAATAACAATTTTAAGCAAGAAATGAAATTATCAATACTCTAAATACGATATAAAAGTTATAAGAATCAAACATGTTTTTCTTTTTTCAATGAATCAATAATAATTATGGAATTTATGTTGTGGAAGTATTTAAATGTATTGTGCCAAATAGGAGCAATTATATTCTTTACCCTTACTTGGTTTTATAAAGTAAATTGGTTAATTTGAAATTTTGAAATTTTGTAGATGGGTTAGGCAGGGAAGATACCAGCTCTCACTCTAGAGTTCCCTCTATTCCCTCCACCTGGGGGCTAACATCTCATAACAAAAATTTAAAATAACAAATCAAATTAGGGGGCTTTATCTTGTCACTCTAATAACCCCTTTGCAAATTATGAGGCTTCATTTTAATAATTTTCCAAAAGGTGTCTTGGTGTCTCTTCAAATCATGTCCAGATTCAATGTATCCACCAAAAGATGCATCCCTTCATTGAAATTTGCCGCCCAAATGAAGTTAAGGAAGTCACCACTAAAAGTTGCTTCAAACACCTCTTAAAAATGGCGCCAAAAATCATTTAAATTTGACTTTTAACAGTGGCGCTTAAGCGCCGATACTTTGGCTCTTAGGGGCTAGAGGCCAACTTTTTCAAACTTCATAATTTTCTCCAAATATGATACTTTTTCACTCCTTTCATTATAATTAATTATTTTCATCATACCTGCAAGAAAACACAAAATACCTTCCATTAAATTGCAATATTGTCAAAAATAGGCATAAAAATGTGCATAAAAACACTATATATTTTAGGTGCATCAAAATCCACCAAACTTAAAATGTTACTTGTCCTCAAGTAACTCTTAACCATAAAAACTTTAACATGCAAATTATGTAAATGAGTTTCTTTAGGAAGATTTCAAAATTTTGTTCTAGAAATGAAATAATCAAATTTCGAAAAAATTTTAATAAATGAGACCAATTTAAAGTTTAGAAGGTTCTTAAGTAAAGGGTAATGAAAATATAGGTTTCTATCTAATTCAGAAATACTTGTACATTTTTCAAAATATAGGATTCAAACTTTTTATTTTTCTTTACTTAAAAATTTTAATTGAGAATAATTTTACTTAATATATTACAACCTTATGTTTTAGATTATTTCAAAACTTATATTTTAAACTTTCGGTATGGAACCAATTTTTGATTAGGCCCTTAAATCCTCAAGCTTCTCCTTCCTTTTCAAATACTACTTTTCACTTTTTTTCTCTCTTTTTCTTTTTCTTTTCTTTTCTTTTCTTTTCTGTTCTTTTTTTTGTTTTTCATAAGGTAAGGGTTACTATATCTGGATAGACCTTTAATGATTTTGAATTCCACCCTTTCATTCAAAACAAAAGGTCTGATATGTATCTTTCACTTAGAAATCATAATAATAGTGTTGAAAATTATTTCTCAATAAAAGAAATTTAAGCTTTGAAAAATAAAAGTCAAATCTTCTATTTATCCAAAAATACAACATTTCTTACTAAAGATAGTTTAACTATATTTAACATTTCTTTATTAAGAACATTTTAACTTTAAATTTTTCATTAATACTATAAAATTTAACTAAATTCTTTTTTTTTCATTTCTATATTCAAAATTTTGTTTCCCTAATATAACTTCATATACATAATTATTTTCAATAAAAAAACCAAATTTAATTTAAGCATTCTTAAGAACAAATAAAATTTTAGGTTTTTGAAAAATTTAGTTTTTTAAATCTCCTTAAACTTTAATTTTTAGTCAGGATAAAAATATTTAAGCATAAGAAATGATACATAAGTGAGAATTAAAAAAATTAAAATAACATGCTTACAGGAATTTCAATATCCTAAATAAGCAAGTATAACATTTTTAAAGATAAACAGGAGTAAAAAAACTAAATTCAGTTTTTCATAAAATAAAAATTTTAAAAGACTTCTACAGTAGTAGATGTTTTCAAAGAAAATACACACCAACTTAACATAACTAAAAACGCAACAATAATCGATAATAATTGGTAGTAGATTTTTAAAAGTTTAAACATGCAATTTTCAAATAGTGGTTTTTAATAGTGTTCTAAATTTTCTAACAAATTGGGAATTAATTTATCTTGTTTTAAAAATCTAAACACTAAATACACATTTAAAACTTTAACTAATACACATATATCATAAATTACAACATAAAACATTACTTTATAACATAAACATCTGAATGTGCATAAAAAGAAATAGTCCAACTGCTCTATACAAAATTAGAGTTCATATCATAAATACTTTATACAACAATCAAACATAACATGACATATAAAAATATCAAAATAAAACATAACTACACATAAGAAATCACAAATCAAAACAAACTAAACACAACAACTCTATTCATCATCCTCATCATCATCTTCTTCATCCCAGTCTCTGGATGGCACATAAAGTATATAAAACAGATGAGGGGGCATCTCAGTACTATGATCACCTCTAATCACTTTATCCATGTATTGCTGATAATTCTCCTCATATTCATCATGCTTAACAATATACCTTTCAATATTTTCAATCTTACCATCCATATCTCTAACATTCTCTCTGGTAAGACTCACTTTCTTCAAAATGTTCTTTAATAGTCCAGTTTATGAATCATTAGATGATGATGCTCTAGAAGTAGTGGCACGTGAAGTAGAAGCAGCAGAAGCAGTGGAAGTTCTAAATCCTCCTCTCTAGCCAAACTCTGAATGTACATTATAAGCATCAACGTTTACATTAGTAATAGGTCTCAATGGCTAAATAACTTCCTCCCATGTTTCAAACTTAACACCAGATCGCTCACAAATTGAATGAATTAGAATGGAAATCCCATACCTGAAGTAGTAGCAGATCTGGCACAATTCATCACATAGTAAAAAATAATAGCCCCTACATCAATAGGCTTTCCCAACTGAATATAATGATTTAGAACTTCTCTCTCTCTTGTAACTTCACTAGTATGACTTGAAGGCAACAATTTAGATAAGATAAAGTAATGACATGCCTTTGAAATGGCATTCAACTTAGAGGCTTGAAAATTTACTCTTCTTTCATTTGTTATCTTCCATAAACCTCTTCCATCAGTCAAAAATGATATGATCTCATCTAATTCTCCTTCAATAGGATGATAATTAGCATAAAAACAAAACAATGCAGGAGGAAAGTGGTAAAAGACATTGATTATTGCATGTGAAAAATGTACTTGTTCACCTCCAACCATCACCAAATTTTCTTCTGCTGCTGAGAAGTTTCCATAAAACTCTCTGACCACAGAAACAACAGCGACAGCGAAGAAGTAACAGTAATTTTCCCAATTTCTTCTAGCAATCACTTCTTCAATAACTTCTCCTGGCTTACTAAACACTTGTTCTGGAATTAATTTACGTGACGACAGTGCGTCGACATATCGATCCTCAGCTCTTGCACTAACAAATTTGTTGGAATCAAATTTCGCTTTATCTTTTAATCGCTTTGACTTTGGAGCCATCTCTAAAAAAAATCACAAAAATTCACCATAAATTCCAAAATTAAACTAAACTTGCTAATTTAACTTCTAAATGTAATTTCTACTAAATCCAAGCAATATTTCATACTTTTCCTCAAATTTCACCATAAATAATGATCTTAAGATTTTACAATGATGTACTCAAAATATATGGTGAAAATCAAAAATTTTTACTCAGGAGTAGTACTCATACCTCAAGGAATTCAAATATGACAGAACTCATTGAAATCGGTTCTTAATTGATCCAACTTAAGGATGCCCTAAATCTTATTTCGCGATTTTGAGAGGTTGTGGGTGACGGGAGGTGTTAAAAATGCCAATTTTTGAGTTTTAAACTACAGAAAATCAGTTTTTGCGAACCAACACTTAAGCGCGAGGCTTCGACGCTTAGCTGCGAATTTTGGTACTTAAGCGCCTAAGTTATGGCGCTTAGCCATCAGCATCCTTCTTAATTCAAAAACTCACTAAACCCCTTGGTTAATCACCCTAAATCAGTTTAAATAATAATTTCTCCTTTCTAAACTTTTCTAATTCTCCAAAGAAAGTTAAATGTCCATCAATTCCAAACAAATTTCACACAAATACAAAATTTCATTAAAAACAATCACACTTAATACATACTAAAAATTTCTATCCAAACATTTTAGATGAAATTTCACAATACACAATAATTCAAATATATCAAAACAAAGATAATTTTACATCATTAAGCTGTAATAAACACACATTTAAAACACAAACATATAATATTAAACACTAAACACTTAACACATAAAACGACAACACTAGACTATACTCAAATTAATTCCAATCTCCATTAGGTTGAATGTATCCAGAACCACCATTAGTTCCATTTGAACCATCTGGAATATAGAGCTAATAAAATGGGCGATGGTTGAAAGCTCTTTCGTCTTCTTCTTCTAACCATTTGTTTTTCAGAAATATCACCTTATCTGCTTCTTCCAAATGACTTGTATGACTGAATTGTGTTTTAAGTTGCCATCCAATATGCCCTAAATGAGCGTTAGTTTCATTTACCTTTGCTTCAATTAACTCCACGTTGGCTTCAATCTTCACAATCCTTTCTGTAATACCTTGAATACTAACTACTAGGAATCCATTGTATAACTCTTATGCACTTTCACTGATAAATTTCTTCTTGTTGGCTTTCACGTTCATCTTAATTTTAGTCTCCCAAGAAGAAATTTTTGCACTCATAATACTCTTCTTAAGACTCAAAAATGGAAATATGGACTGGGTCAAGTGTTTCTCTTAACTCAGGGCCTTTTATAGACATGGGAAGTGTTAAAACTAACATTAGACATTTTAAAACTCCAAAATAACTTTTAAAACTACTTCCCCATGATTTTGGCTTCTAGAAAATCATTTATCATGTTTTTCCTAACTGCGGCGCTTAGCCGCCATTGCACATTTTTGCACAGGTCTGCCAAATGTCCAAAATTTTCATTCTGACTCTTTTAAGTCATCCTTTAATGTCAAATAAACACCACTATAACTATTCTCTTCAAAATACTACCATATAATCATAAAAATAAACCAAACAAACCACACAAAGCAAACATAAAGCAAAGCACACCGATAACTATAAAGCAAAGCACACCAATAACTATAAAGCAAAGCACACCGATAACTATGGGTTGCCTCCAAGAAAGCGCTTGGTTTAATGTTTTCAGCCTAACATACCCAGAACTTATTCTGAGTGACACAACATCAGATTTTTATCAGATTTAAGTTGATCGACTGAAAAATAAGGTTTAAGTCTGTGACCATTAACTTTAAATATTTTTCCAGTCTTAGGATCTTGAATATCAACAGCTCCATAAGAATAAACTTTTATCACAATAAATGGACATATCCATTTGGACTTAAGTTTTCCAGCAAAAATTTTCAACCTTGCATTATACAAACAAACTTTTTGTCGAGTTTCAAGATTTTTAGTAAGAATCTTCCGATCATGCCATAACTTCATTTTCTCTTTATAAATCTTAGCATTTTCATAAGATTCATTCCTTATCTTTTCAAGCTCATCTAATTGCAATAATCTCTTCTCAGCAACATCCTTTAAATTATAATTGAACTCTTTAATAGCCCAATATGCTTTATGCTCAAGTTCAACAGGCAAATGACAAGCTTTTCAAAAAATTAGCCTATATGGGGACATCCTTATAAGAGTTTTGTAAGCAGTCCTATAAGCCCACAAAGCATAATCCAGTTTAATTGACGAATCCTTTCTATTTGGATTAACAGTCTTTTCCAATATTCTTTTAATTTCATGATTGGATAATTCAACCAAACCACTTGTTTGCGGATGATAAGCAGTAGCAATGTGATGGTTAATATGTTATTTCTTTACTAACTTCTCCATAATAGCATTTCTAAAATGAGTTCCCCCATCTATTATGATTACTCTTAGTATTCCAAATCTGTAAAATATATTATTTCTTAAAAACTTTGCAACACTTTGAGCATCACATTGAGGTAAAGTAACTGCTTCAATCCATTTGGATACATAGTCTACAGCTGTTAAAATATAAATCTTTCTGAAAGATGGTGTAAATGGTCCCCCAAACATCAAATATTTCAACGTCCAACAAATAATTGACGGGCATCTCGTTTCTTCTAGAAATATTGCCTACATGCTGACATCGATCATAATTTTTAATATATGCATTAACATCTTTAAAAATTGTAGGCCAATAAAATCCAGATTGTAAAATTTTAAAAGCAGTTATATCAAATCCAAAATGTCCCCCATAATCACAATTATGACATTTTTGAATTATTTCATAAGTTTCTTTTAAAGGCACATGATACACCTAAAATATATAGTATTTTTATGCAAATTTTTATACCTATTTTTAATGATATTGCACTTTAAGGGAATGTATTTTGTGTTTTACTTACAGGTATGATGAAAATAGATGGTCATGATGAAAGGAGCAAAATTGGATCAAATTTGGAGTAAAAATAATGAAAAATCAAAATTTTGGCACTGGCGGCTAAGCGCCGCCACAGTTAAAAATCAAAATTCAAATGAATTTGGCACCAATTTCAAAGGGGATGGGATGCAACTCTTGGTGGTAACTGCCATAACTTCCTTTGGGCTGTAAGTTTGAATGAAGGGGTGCGTTCTTTGGTAGATACATTGAATCTGGACACATTTTGAAGAGACACCAAGGCACCTTTTGGTTTACTATTTAAAGAGAGTCTTAGGAAATATTAGGGGAGGCTTTAGGAGGCTCTTCCACTTTGTTTTTAAGGGTACTTCCATTGTTCTTACACTGCATTTTAAAAGTTTTTATTAAGAGTAGGAGTAGAGAGTAGAAAGGAAAAAAGGGTCGGAGTGAAGTCTTCTTCTTCCCACTTCTTTTCTTTCTTTTAGTTTAGTTTTTATTGAAGTCTGAAGTCTGTATTCTGAGTCATCGGAGTTGGGAGACTTACTCTGAGGAGTAGTTTAGCGAAGAGTCAAAGTTTCAGAGGAACTTCCTTAGTCTTGTGGAGAGGATTTTCAGATAAGTGTTTATTTTTAATCTTTTTATTAATACTTTATTTCATTTATTATTTTTCTTATTATTTTTAATTTCAAATCAATGTGTTTTTGTATTTTCCCAATGCATTCTGAGTAGTTTACTTTATCTTTTTCTTTCTTAGATGGAGAAGTAATTAATTTATAAAGAATTGTTATGGAAAGTATAATTATTTAAAAGTTGAAAGAAGTTGTGAAGATTGATTCTGAAAACTTTGTTTACTTCTTAATTTGGCCTATTAAGTTGTAGAATTTCTTGAGATTATGTAAGATCTAATGCGGTATTGTCTCATAAAAGTTAGTAAGAATGACATGCAATTATATAGGTGAGAATTGTAGTCTATATAATTGAATGTAATATTAGAAAATATTTTTATGAAAGGGAGTAAAATTAGAGAATTTTAGAGTGACGGGCTAAAACCCCCTAATTTGGTTTGAAATTTTGAGTTTTGTTATGAGAAGTTAGCCCCCATGTGGTGGGAATCGAGGGAACTCTAGAGTGAGAGACTGGTATCTTCACTGCCTAACCATGTTCAAAATAATAAAAATTTCAAATTAACCTATGTTCTTTATAGAACCAAGTAAGGGTAAAGAACTCATTTGCTTCTATCTGTCACAACAAATTTAAATACTTCCACAACAATACTTTAAGAATTATAACTACTTCATAAAAGGAAAGAAAAAGATATTCTAGATAATAGTATTTTACGTCCAGTGTTATTAGTTATAATAATTTTAATTTCATTGCTTAATACTTTATTAAGGAAATTTTAAAAGACAAACCAACTTTAAAAAATTTTCAAAATCAAGACATACTATTTCAAAAACAATTAAAGAAAGTAAAAAAGATAATTTTCTGTTTTCTTTAAAAATTTTCATATTTTCCTGTGGGTTCGATATCTCAGGACTTAATCAGAATGGCCTATATTACTTGATAAACGATATGTATACTTGCGTAGTATCCCATATTATAAAATCATAATTTTCATATCTAAAATCATCAGAGCATTTACCGAACGGTACCAAGTTTTTTGGTCCATTGCATTTATCGGGGATCAAGTTTTTGGCGCCATTGCCGGGAAAAATTAATTTAAATTGGATTTTAAAGAGAATTAAGAAATTTTAAATTTTTACTTTTCTTGTTTTTGTTAGTGTGTTTTTTTTGTTTTGTTTTATTGGTGTATGCATAGTTCAGGTTCTGAAGGACTTGTGTCTTACGATTCTGAATTAGAAAGAACTATCAGAAAAATAAAAAAAATTAAAAATACAGAAAAAGATAAAAATATTCAAGAAATGACAAATCATCGAGATCAAAATGTTGGCATCCATCAAGAACTAAGTCCTTTAAGAGATTATGTTAACCCTACAGTAGATGAACTTCATGCTAGTGTTCAAAACCCTGTTGTAGCTGCTAATTCTTTTGAGCTTAAACCTGCTATTATTCAAATGGTGTCTAATAATCAGTTTTGGGGAGCAAATACTGAAGATCCTAATTTACATCTTGCTAATTTTCTAGAGTTGTGTGCTAATTTTAAATATGATGGTGTTTCAGATGATGTTATTAGACTTAGACTTTCTCCTTTCTCACTAAGGGATAAAGCTAAAATGTGGTTACATTCGTTAGCACTGGATCAATTAGAACTTGGGGTGAACTGTCACAAAAGTTTCTTGCTAAATATTTTCCACCATCTAAGACTGCTAAGTTGAGAAATGATATAACATGTTTTTGTCAGTTTGAAGAGGAATCAATATATGAAGCATGGGAAAGATTTAAAGATCTCCTCAGTTAATGTCAACATCATGCGATACTAGATTGGTTAATAATTCAAACTTTTATAATGGATTAGTTGGATCTCTTAGATCAATCATCGATGCTGCTGTTGATGGATCATTAATGTCTAAACCATTTTCTGATGCTTATGCTTTAATTGAAGAAATTTCTACTAATAATTTTCAATAACCTTTTGAAAGGTTAAATCCTTAAAAGGTAGCCAGTGTTTATGAAAATGATGCTTTACAATGTTAGCAAATCAAGTTGCTGCTGTATCAAGGAAGATAGACCAATTTGGGATGAATTTTTCTCAGCCAAATCTCATGATTGAAGAAAATTCATTAGGCTAAATGGTTGATTCTTATTCTTCACCAAAAAACTGTGAATGCTATAATCAAATCTAACAACCCATATTCCAATTGTTATAACCCAGGTTGGAAGAATCATCCAAATTTTAACTAGAATAACAATAATCAGGGTGGTGTTAATCAACAATGGGGGAACACCCAAGTAAACCCATTAGGGAATTGGAACAACAAAGGTAATAATAATAATAGATTAACTTATCCTTTAGGTTATAACAATGTTTTACAAAATAAGAAGAAGAAGTTGTCTATGGAATAAGTAGTATCACATATAGGAAGTCAATTACAAATTCAAGGAGCAACCATCAGAAATATTGAAAATCAATTGGGACAAATTACAAATGCCTTAAGTAATAGATCCTAAGGAATGCTTCCAATTAATACTGAAGTGAATCAAAGAGAAAAGAATAAAGAACAAGTAAAGGCAATTCAACTAAGAAGTGGAAAAGAATTGGAGGGTAGACTTCAAAAAGAAACTGAAGTGGAGTAAGAAGTGATTGAAAAACTTAAAGAGGACGCTCCTAAAGGTTTTGAAAGACCTATTTCTCCACCTAAGGTTGATTTAGAAAAATCACCACCTCCATTTCCTCAGAGACTTCGTCAACAAAAGTTGGATAAGCAATTTTTAAAATTCTTGGAGATATTAAAGAAGCTTACCATTAATATTCCATTTGCTGAAGCCCTATAACAAATGCCAAGCTATGCAAAATTTATGAAGGATATTCATAATAAAAAGAGGAAGTTTGAAGAAAATGAGACTGTTGCACTTAGTGAGGAGTGCAGAGTGATAATTCAGAAAAAGCTTACTGAAAAACTTAAAGATCCTGGTAGTTTCACAATTCCACGTGCAATCGAAGAAAGATTCTGTGGAAAAGCTTTATGTGATTTGGGTGCAAGCATTAACCTTATGCCTCTATCAATATTCAAAATACTGGGACTAGAATAAATAACCCCAACTACTATAACTCTGCAATTAGCAAATCGTTTGATCACATATCCTAAAGGAGTTATAGAAGATGTTTTGGTAAAAGTGGATCAATTTATTTTTCCTGTGGATTTCATTGTGTTAGATATGGAGGAAGATAAAGAGATGCCCATAATTTTGAGGAGACCTTTACTAGCTAAAGGCTGAGCCATGATAGATGTGCAAAAAGGGGAATTAATGATGAGGTTAATGATCAGACTGTTACATTTAATATTTTAAAATCGATGAAATATCCTGCTCGAGGTAAAGAAGATGAGTGTTATAGGATGGATGTTATTGAATATTTAAGTGAATGTCCTTTCAAACCAACTTATGAAGAGAAAGCTGAAAGAGAAGAATTTAAATATAAGCAAGAAGAAGACTTATTTGATTCTTAAGATTTTCAAGAGGAAGGTTTAAAGTTTGTTCGTGAATGTTTTGAATTGTTGGATATGACTGAAAAAGATAAATCTTATGGTCCATCAATTGAAAAACCTCCTGAACTTGAGTTAAAAATGCTTCCTGATCATTTGAAGTATGTTTTTCTAGGTGAATCCTCACCCTTGTCTGTTATAATTTCCTCTCAATTAACTGAAAAAGAAGAAGAGAGTTTGCTTGAAATTTTGAAGAAGCATAAGAAAGCCTTTGGATGGACAATTGCTGATATTAAAGGAATCAGTCCTTCAATTTGTATGCACAGAATTCTTATGGAAGATAATTGTAAACTGTGGGCTGATCCCCAAAGAAGATTAAATCCTATTTTGAATAACGTTGTTAAGAAAGAAATTTTAAAATGGTTGGATGCTGGAATTATCTACCCTATTTCAGATAGTGCATGGGTTAGTCCTATTCACTGTGTTCCTAAGAAAGGAGGAGTAACTGTGACTGTTAATGGAAAGAATGAAATGATACCAACAAGACAAGTTACAGGGTGGTGAATATGCATTGATTATAAAAAATTAAACCTTGACACATGGAAAGATCATTTTCCACTCCCTTTTCTAGATCAAATGTTGGATAGATCAGTTGGGCATAAATACTTTTGTTTTACGGATGGATATACTGGTTACCACGAAATTCAAATTGCTCCTGAGGATCAAGAGAAAACTACGTTTACCAGTCGTTATGATATGTTTGCTTTTAGAAGAATGCCCTTTGGTTTATGTAATGCCCCTGCTACATTTAAGAGATGTATGATGGCTATTTTTGTGATTTAATTGAAAAAGGGATTGAAGTTTTTATGGATGACTTTTCAGTGTTTGGGATTTTGTTTGAATCATGTTTAGAACATCTATCTAAAGTTCTAAAATGCTGTGAAGAAACTAATTTGGTCCTTAATTGGGAAAAATGCCAATTTATGATAGCAGGAGGAATTGTTTTGGGACATCGAATTTCAGAAAAAGGTTTGGAGGTAGATCCTGCACAAATTCAAGTTATATCTAATTTACCTTGCCCAACCAATGTAACGGGAATTAGAAGTTTTTTAGGACATGCTGGATTCTACAGGCGTTACATTAAAGACTTTTCAAAGATTACAAAACCTTTATGCTGGTTACTGGAAAAGGATGCAATTTTTAATTTTGATGATGACCGTCGTAAAGCCTTTGAAACATTAAAAGAAAAATTAATCACAACACCTGTAATAATTTCACCAAATTGGGAAAACCTTTTGAATTAATGTGTAGTGCTAGTGATTATGCCATTGGTACTGTTTTAGGTCAGAAATATGATAAAATTTTCAAAGTAATTTATTATGCTAGTAAAACTCTTAGTGAAGCTCAAATTAAATATACCACTACTGAGAAAGAGTTATTAGCTATAGTATTTGCCTTTGATAAATTTCGATCATATTTAATTAGAACTAAATGTGTTATGCATACTGATCATTCTGCTATTAAATACTTAATGAAGAAAAATGATGCAAAATCGAGACTGATAAGATGGATTCTTCTTTTGCAAGAATTTGATTTTGAGATAGTAGATAGGAAGGGTTCTGATAATCAAATTGTTGATCATTTATCCAGGCTTGAAATTGAAAAATCTCTCTGTGATATTGAAGAAATTAATGAACATTTTCCTGATGAAAAACCATTCCTTTGTTAAAGAATGGCATGTTCCGTGGTATGTAGACATAGTAAACTTTATTGTTAGTAATATTATACCCTATAGTTTGACATATCATGAAAAGGAGAAATTTCTATCTGATGCTAAGACTTATTTTTGGGATGACCCATTTTTTTATAAAAACAAGGAAAAGATCTTATAATTCGAAGATGTGTACCTTTGGAAGAGACTTATGAAATTATTCAAAAATGTCATGATTTTGATTATGGGGGACATTTTGGAAGTGATAAAACAGCATATAAAATATTACAATTAGTATTTTATTGGCCTACAACTTTTAAGGATGTGAATGTTTATATTAAAAATTGTGATAGATGTCAACGTGTAGGCAATATTTCTAGAAGAAATGAGATGCCCCTCAATTATATGTTGGAAGTTGAAATATTTGATGTTTGGGGACTAGATTTTATGGGACCATTTACACCATCTTTCGGAAATGTTTATATTTTGATAGCGAGTAGACTATGTTTCCAAATGGATTGAAGCTATTGCTTTACCTCGATGTGATGCTCAAAGTGTTGCAAAGTTTTTAGAAAAGAATATATTTTGCGGATTTGGAATACCAAGAGTAATCATAGCTGATGGGGAAGTCATTTTAGAAATGCGATTATTGGGAAGTTAGCAAAAAAATATCATATTAATCATCGCATTGTTACGCTTATCATCCGCGAGACAAGTGGTTTGGTTGAATTATCCAATCATGAAATTAAAAGAATATTGGAAAAAGCTGTTAATCCAAATAGAAAGGATTGGTCAATTAAACTGGATTATGCTTTGTGGGCCTACAGGACTGCTTACAGAACATCTATAGCAATGTCCCCATATAGGCTGATTTTGTGGAAAGCTTGTCATTTAGCTTTTGAACTTGAGCATAAAACATCTTGGGCTATTAAAGAGTTTAATTATAATTTGAAAGATGCTGTTGAAAAGAGATTATTGCAATTGAATGAGCTTAAAGAAATAAGGAATGAATCTTATGAAAATGCTAAGATTTATAAGGAAAAGATGAAGTTATGGCATGATCTGAAGATTCTTACCAAAAATCTTGTACCAGGACCACATGTTTTGCTGTATAATGCTAAATTGAGAATATTTTCTGGAAAACTTAACTCCAGGTGGATAGGTCCATTTTTTGTGATAAAAGTTTATTCTTATGGAGCTGTAGATATTCAAGATCCAAAGACTTGGAAACATATTTAAAGTTAACGGACATAGACTAAAACCATATTTTTCAGTCAATAAATCTAAATCTGATGAGAATTTGATGTTGGGTCACTCAGAATGAGTTTTGGGTATGTCAGGCTGAAGATGTTAAAACAAGCGCTTTGTGGGAGGCAACTCATATTTATCGGTGTGCTTTGCTTTATGTTTGTTTAGTGTGTTTTGTTTGCTTTGTTTGGTTTGTTTTTATGTTTTTAGTGATAGTAATTTGGAGTTTTTAAACTATAGTAGAGTTTATTTGACCTTAATTGATGATTTAGAGAAGTCAGAATGAAAATTTGGACACTTAGCAGACCTATGCTAAATTGTGCACTGGTGGCTAAGCGCTGACTAGTTGGCGCTTATGCGTCGCAGTTATAAAAAACGTGAAAAATGTGGATCTAGAAGCCTAGATTGTGGGGGAGAAGTTTTGGGAGTTATTTTGCAGTTTCTAAACATCTTTGGGTTGTTCTAACATTTGCCAAGTTTATAAAAAGGGACCTGACTTAAGAGAAACACTTGCCCCCAAGTCCTATTTTCATTTCTGAAGTCTTAAGAAGAGAATTTTGAGTGCATCATGTCTTCCTGGGAGAATGAGATGAAGAAGAGGTAAGATTCTGACAAAAGTAAGTTCATTAGTGATAGTGCTAAAGAGTTATTTAATGGATATCTCGTTGTTAGTATTCAGGGTATTACACAAATGATTGCAAAAATTGAAGCCAGAGTGACTTCAATGGAAGCAAAGATCAATGATATTAACTTACATTTGGAACACATGGGATGGCAACTCAAGATACAATTCAATCATTCAAGGTACGTGGAAGAAATAGATAAGGCGATGTTTGTGAAGAACAAATGGATTGAAGAAGATGATGTAAGAATGAACAATTATCGCCCGTTCTATCAAATTTATATTCCAAAAGGGTCAAATGAGAATAATAGTGGCCCGGGATATATTTAGCCTAATGGAGAATGGAATTAAGAGTGTTTCGTTTGTTTAATGTTCTTATGTGTTATGTTTAGTGTTCTTGTGAGTTCATGTTTGGTGTGTTTAGTGTTTTTATTTAAATATTAACTAAGCCTGATGATGTGATGGTTACATCCTAGAGATGTATACTTATCAGTTTGAGATTAATGTCTCTTGTATTTAGAGAATTTCATCCTTTATGTTTGGATAGAAATTCTAGTATTGTATTAAGTGTTATGTTTGTTTTAATATAAGTTTGTGTTTTTGTGAAATTTGTGTGGAATCAATGGTTATTAAATTTTGATTTGGAGTATTGGAAGATTTGTGGGGACAAATAATTATTTTGGAGTAATTAAGGGTGATTAACCAAGTGATTTAGTGCATATACCTTAATTATGAAAATTTGGGTATTGGCGGCTAAGCGCCAGAATGTCGGCGCTTAAGCGCCAGATTTCGCGGCTAAGCCTCAAGAGTTCGCGCTTAGGCGCCAGTTTATGAAAATTGGTTCCCAAAAGTTAAAAACCCAAAAATTGCCATTTTCAACCACCCCATCGTTTTCAACCTTCGGTTTACCGCGAAAAAGGAGCCTAGGGGCATCATATTGTGGATCATTTAAGAGCCGATCTCAACAATAATTGTTAGATTTGGATTCTTTAAGGTAAGAGCATTACTCCTAAGTAAAATTTTTTATTTTCACCATGTATTTTGAGTACATTATGGAAAATCTTAAAATCATTATTCATGGTGAAAATTTGAGGAAAAACTTGAGAAATTGCTTGGATTTAGTGAAAATATCTTTTGGAAGATAATTTAGCAAGTTTAGTTTGATTTTGGAATTTATGGTGAATTTTTCGTGAATTTTTAGAGATGGCTCCAAAGTCAAAGCGTGCACAAGAAAAGACGAAGTTTGATTCTGACAAATTTGTTAGTATGAGGGCTGAGGAACGATACGTCGATGCATTGCAGTCACGTAAGTTGATTCCTGAGCGTGTGTTTAGTAAGCTAGGAGAGGTGATTGAAGATATGATTGTTAGAAGAAACTGGAAGAATTACTGTTGCTTCTCCACTGTTGTTGTTGTTTCTGTAGTTAGAGAATTTTATGCAAATTTGCCTGCTGCAGAAGAGAATCAAGTGATGGTTAGGAGGCATGAGGAAAACTTTTCTTCTAGGGTAATCAATACTTTTTATGGACTACCTCCTAACATGTTCTGTTTTTATTCTAACTATCATCCTTCAGAAGGGGAATTAAATGAGATCATGGAATTTCTGACTGATGGAAGAGGATTATGGAAAATAAAAAATGATAGAAGAGTGAACTTTCCTGCTTCCAAATTGAATGCCATTTCTAAGGCATGACATTATTTTATCTTGTCTAAGTTGTTACCTTAGACTCATACTAGTGAAGTAATGAGAGAAAGAGCTGTGTTGAACCATTGTATTCAGCAAGGGAAGCCTATTGACATTGGAGGTATAATTTTTTATTATGTTTTGAACTGTGCTAGATAAACCACGACTACAGTTATGGGATTTCCTTCCTTGATTTATTCTCTATGTGGACAATTTGGAGTGAAGTTTGATACCTGAGAAGAGGTACTTCAGCCATTGAGACCAATTACGAGTGTAAACATTGGTGCTTACATTGTACATTCAGAGTTTGGTTGGAGAGGAGGATTTGGTAGGGCTTCTACTACTTCTGCTTCTGCTGCATCTACTTCTCGTGCTACTACTTCACGTGCTTCGTCATCTACTGATTCACAGACTGGTTTATTAAGAAAGATTTTGAAAAAAGTGAGTCTTACTCGAGAGCATATGAAAGATATGGATGGTAAGCTGGATAATGTGGAGAGATATATTATAAAACATGATAAATATTAGGAGAGTTATCAGCAATATTTGGATAGACTGATTAGAGGTGATCAAAGTGCTGAGATGTCACCTCATCTATTTTACATACCTTATGTGCCATCCAGGGATTGGAACTAGCAAGATGATGATGATGATGATGAAGAGTAGATGTATGTTGTTTGTTTTAGTTATTGTGTTGTTATATTGTGTTACTGTGTACTTTATCTAGTGTTTTGTTTGATGATTGTGTTGTGATGTGAACCTTGATAGTATGCAGATTGTAGTTGTACTATTTATCTGTTATGCATATTCAGGTATTGTTGTTGTTTTATTGTGGATTTATATGTTGCTTTGTGATAGTGTGTAATAGTAAATGTTTTTATGTGTATGTTATGTCATAGTTTTTAATAGTGTGTACCTTAATTCAAAAAAATTGTTAGGAGATTATAAACCACAATTAGGAACTTCTACTTAGGAAACTATATGTTTAAAATTTTTTTCAAATTCCACTTCATTTGTTATCTGTATCAATGTGTTATTTTATTTGGTGTGTATTTACTTTGAAAACCTCTACTACTGTAGAAGTCTTCTGAAATTTTTACTTTTCTTATATATATATATATATATATATATATATATATATATATATATATATATATATTGTTTTGAAAAAACTAAATTTGATTTCATTTTACTCATGTTATTTAAATTGTTATACTTGCATATTAGGATATCAAAAATTCCTGCAAGCATGATATGCTAGTTTTTATTTCTCACCCATATATCATTTCTTATGCTTAAATGTTTTATCTTAGGATTTTAAGAAAATAAAGATTTTCAAAAACCTAAAATTTTATTTGATTCTCAAGAGTACTTAAAAATAAATCTTATTTTTGATTGAGAACAATTATGTACATGAAGTTATATTAGGGGAACAAAATTTTGAATATAGAAATGAATAAAAGAATTTAGTTAAAATTTATAGTAATCATGAAAAACTTAAAGTTAAAATTTTCTTAATGAAGAAGTGTTAAATAAAGTTAAACTATCTTTTGTAAGAAGTTTTGTATTATTGGATAAATAGAAAATTTGACTTTTATTCTTCAAAGCTTAAATTTCTTTTATTGAAGAGTAATTTTCAAATATTGTTATTAACATTTTTAAGTGAAAGATGAATATCTGAACTTTATTTTAAATGAAATGGTGGAATTCAAAATCATTAAAGGCCCATCCAGATATAGTAATCCTTGCCTTATAAAAAAAGAGAAAAAAAAAGAAAAATTGAAAAATTAGTATATGAAAGGGAGGAGAAGCTTATGGATTTAAGGGCCTAATCAAAAATTAGTTTCATACCTATTGTTTAAGATATAAGTTTAGAGAAAATTTAAAACTTAAGGTTATAATATAGTAAGTAAAATTATTTTTCAAATAAAGATTTTTAAGTGAGAAAAATAAATGTTTGAATCATATATTTTGAAGAATCTACAAATATTTCTGAAATAGATAGAGACTTATATTTGTCATTTTTCTTTACTTAAGAACTTTCTAAACTTTAAGTTGGTTTTAATTACTGAAATTTTTTCTAAATTAGACTATTCCATTTCTAGAACAAAATTTTGTTATCTTTCTAAGAAACTCATTACATAATTTGCATGCTAAAATATTCTATGAGATTAACTGTCACTTGAGGACAAATAACATTTTAGGTTTGGGGGATTTTGACACACCTAAAATAAATAGTATTTTTATGCACATTTTTATACCTATTTTTAATGATATTGTACTTTAAGGGAAGGTATTTTGTATTTTTCTTACAGGTATGATGAAAATGGATGGTCATGATGAAAGGATCAAAATTGGATCAAATTTGGAGCAAAAATAATGAAAAATCAAAATTTTGGCAGCGGCTAAGCGCCGTTGGGCAGCGCTTAGCCGCCACAGTTAAAATTCCAAATTCAAATGAATTTGGTGCCAATTTCAAAGGGGATGGGATGCAACTCTTGGTAGTAACTACCATAACTTCCTTTGGGCGGCAAGTTTGAATGATGGGGTGCATTCCTTGGTAGATACATTGAATCTGGACACATTTTGAAGAGACACCAAGGCACCTTTTGGTTTACTTATTTAAAGAGAGTCTTAGGAAAGTATTAAGGTGAGGCTTTAGGAGGCTCTTCCACTGCATTTTGAAGGGTACTTCCATTGTTCTTCCACTGCATTTTAAGAGTTTTTATTAAGAGTAGGAGTAGAGAGTAGAAGGGAGAAAAGGGTCGGAGTGAAGTCTTCTTCTTCCCACTTCTTTTAGTTTTTATTGAAGTCTGAAGTTTGTATTCTGAGTCATCAGAGTTGGGAGACTTGCTCTGATGAGTGGTTTAGCAAAGAGTCAAAGTTTCAGAGGAACCTCCTTAGTCTTGTGGAGAGGATTTTCAGATAAGTGTTTACTTTTAATCTTTTTATTAATACTTGCTTTCGTTTGTTATTTTTCTTATTGTTTTTAATTTCAAATCAATGTGTTTTTGTATTTTCCCAATGCATTCTAAGTAGTTTACTTTATCTTTTTCTTTCTTAAATGGAGAAGTAATTAATTTATAAAGAATTGTTGTGGAAAGTATAAGTGTTTAAAAGTTGGAAGAAGTTGTGAAGATTGATTTTGAAAACTTTTATGAAGTTGTGAAGTTGTAGAATTTCTTGAGATTATGTAAGATCTAAAATGGTATTGTCTCATAAAAGTTAGTAAGAATCACGTGCAATTATATGGGCGAGAATTGTTGTCCATATAATTGAATGTAATATTAGAAGATATTTTTATGAAAGGGAGTAAAATTAGAGGATTTTAGAGTGACAGGCTAAAAACCCCTAATTTGGTTTGAAATTTTGAGTTTTATTATGAGAAGTTAGCCCCCAGGTGGTGGGAATCGAGGGAACTCTAGAGTGAGGGACTGGTATCTTCACTGCCTAATCATGTTCAAAATAATAAAAATTTCAAATTAACATATGTTCTTTATAGAACCAAGTAAGGGTAAAGAACACATTTGCTTCTATTTGTCACAACAAATTTAAATACTTCCACAACAATACTTTAAGAATTATTACTACTTCATAAAAGGAAAGAAAAAGATATTCTAGTTAATAGTATTTTACATCCAGTGTTATTAGTTATTATAATTTTAATTTCATTGCTTAACATTTTATTAAGGAAATTTTAAAAGACAAATCAACTTTCAAAACTTTTCAAAATCAAGACATACTTTTTCAAAAATAATTAAAGAAAGTAAAAAGATAATTTTCTGATTTCTTTAAAAATTATCATATTTTCCCTGTGGGTTCGGTATCTCGGGACTTAATCAGAAAGTCCTATATTACATGATAAACGATATGTATACTTGTGTAGTTTATCATATTATAAAATCATAATTTTCATATCTAAAATCATCAGCGCATTTACCGGACGGTGCCAAGTTTTTGGCGCCGTTACATTTATCGGGGATCACCACACATCTTCGAATGATCAGATCCTTTCCTTGTTTATATAAAAAAGGGTCATCCCAAAAATAAGTTTTAGCATGAGATAAAAACTTCTTCCTTTCCTGGTATGTCAAACCATATTGTATAATATCACTTACAATAAAGTTTACAATGTCGGCATACCACTGAATTCACCATTCATTAATAGTGAACAATTTTTCGTCAAGAAAATGTTCATTAATTTCTTGAGTATCACTACAAGATTTTTCAATTTCAAGTTTAGATAGATGATCAACAATTTGATTATCAACACCCTTCCTATCTACTATATCAAAATCAAATTTTTGTAAAAGAAGAATCCATCTAATCAATCTCGGTTTTGCATCTTTCTTCCTCATTAAATATTTGATAGCAGAATGATCAGTATGCACTACACATTTAGTTCCAATTAAATATGATCGAAATTTATCAAAAGCAAGTACTATAACTAATAACTCTTTCTCAGTAGTGGCATAATTAATTTTAGCTTCATTAAGAGTTTTACTAGCATAGTAAAATACTTTGAAAGTTTTATCATATTTTTTACCCAAAACAGCACCAATAACATAATCACTAGCATCACACATTAATTCAAAAGGGCTTTCTCAATTTGGTGAAATTATAATAGGTGCAGTGATTAATTTTTCTTTTAATGTTTCAAAAGCTTTTAGGCATTCATCATCAAAATAAAAAATTACATTCTTTTCCAATAAATGGCATAAGGGTTTTGAAATTTTTGAAAAGTCTTTAATATAATGTTTATAGAATCCAGAATGTCCCAGAAAACTTCTAATTCCCTTTACATTTGTTGGAGAAGGTAAATTAGAGATAACTTGAATTTTTGCAGGATCTACCTCTAAACCTTTTTCTGATATTCTATGTCCTAATACAATTCCTCCTGCTACCATAAATTGGCATTTTTCCCAATTAAGGACCAAATTAGTTTCTTGGCAGCATTTTAGAACTTTAGATAAATGTTCTAAACTTGTTTCAAATGAATTTCAAAACACTGAAAAATTGTCCATAAAAACTTCAATCCCTTTTTCAATTAAATCACAAAAAATAGCCATCATACATCTCTGAAATGTAGCTTGGGCATTACATATATCAAAAGGCATTCTTCTAAAAGCAAACGTACCATAAGGACTGCTAAACGTTGTTTTCTCTTAATCCTCAGGAGCAATTTGAATTTGGTGGTACCAGTATATCTATCCAAAAAGCAAAAGTATTTATGTCCAGCCAGTCTATCCAACATCTGATCTTGAAATGGGAGTGGAAAATGATCTTTCCTTGTAGCAAGATTTAATTTTCTATAATCAATGCATATTTTCCACCCTATAACTTGTATTGTTGGTATAATCTCATTCTTTTCATTAACAATCACAATTACTCCTCATTTCTTAGGAACACAGTGAATAGGACTCACCCACGCACTATCTGAAATAGGGTAGATAATCCGAGCATCCAACCATTTTAAAATTTCTTTCTTAACAACATCTTTCATAATAGGATTTATTCTCCTTTGAGGTTCAGCCCTAGGTTTACAATTATTTTCCATAAATATTCTATGCATACAAATTGAAGGACTGATTCCTTTAATATCCGCTATCATCTATCCGAAGGCTTTCTTGTACTTCTTTAAAACTTCAAACGAACACTCTTGTTCTGTTTTAGTTAATTAGGAGGAAATTATCAATGGCAAATTTAAAGATTCACCTAGAAAAATATACTTCAAATGATCAGGAAGCATCTTTAACTCAAGTTCAGGAGGTTTTTCAATTGATGGACCAAAAGATTCATCTTTTTCAGTCATGTCCAGCAGTTCAAAATTTTCATGAACATAATTTAGATCTTCCTCATTAAAATCTTCAGAATGATGTAACTCCTCTTCTTGCTTATGTTCTAATTCTTCTCTTTCAAATTTTTCTTCATATGCAGATTTGAAACGCCATTCACTAAAATACATGATAACATCCATTCTATAACATTCATCATCTCTACCTCTCGCAGGATATTTCATAGATTTTGAAATATTCAATGTAACAGTCTGATCATTAACTCTCATTGTTAATTCCCCTTTTTGCACATCTATCATTGCTCTCCCTGTGGTTAGGAAAGGCCTTCCTAAAATTATGGGTATCTCTTTATCTTCCTCCATATCCAGCACAATGAAATCAACAGGAAAGATAAATTGATCCACTTTTACCAAAAACATCTTCATCAACTCTTTTACGATATGTGATCGAATGATCTGCTAATTGCAAAGTTACATTAGTTGGAGTTATTTCTCCTAATCCCAGTTTTTTTAATATTGATAGAGGCATAAGGTCAGTGCTTGCACCCAAATTACATAAAGCTTTTCCATAAAATCTATCTCTGATTACACATGGAATTGTAAAACTACCAGGATCTTTAAGCTTTTCAGGAAGCTTCTTCAGATTGTTACCTTGCCTCCTCACTAAGTGCAACTGTCTTATTACTTCAAACTTCCTTTTTTTGTTGAGAATATCTTTCATAAATTTCACATAGCTTGGCATCTGCTCTAAGGCTTCAGCAAATGGAATATTGATTGTCAGCTTCTTAAATATCTCCAAGAATTTTGAAAATTGCTTATCCAATTTTTGTTGATGAATTCTTTGAGAAAATGGAGGTGGTGGTTTTTCTAAATCTTTCTTAAGTGGATAAATAAGTCTTTCCAAACCTTTTTGAGCGTCCTCTTTTGGTTCTTCAATCTCTTCTTTCTCTACTTCAATTTCTCTTTTAACTCTACCTTCCAACTCTCTTCCACTTTTCAGTTGAGTTTCTTTTATATGCTCACATAATGTATTGGCAATCTGTCCCAATTGATTTTCAATATTTCTTATTGTAGCTCCTTAACTTTGCAATTGATTTCCCATTCGTAACACCACTTCTTCAATAAACAACTTCTTCTCCTTAAATTGTGAATCATTGTTATAACCTGGAGGATAGGTTGGTCTATATTATTATTCCCTTGGTTGTTCCAGTTCCCCAATGGGTTTACTTGGTTGTTTCCCCATTGTTGATTAATACCACCCTAATTATTGGTATTCCAATTAAATTTTGGATGATTCTTCCAACCTGGGTTATAATAATTAGAATAAGGGTTATTAGGCTTACTTATAGCATTCAAAGTTTCTGGTGAAGTATGAGAATCAACCATTTGACTTAATGAATTTTTTTCAGTCATGGCAATTAGCTTAGAAAAATTCATTCATTGCAGCAACATGATTTGCTAACATTGCAAAAGCATCATTTTCATGAATATTGGCTACCTTTTTAGGATTTAACCTTTCAGAAGGCCATTGAAAATTATTAGTAGCAATTTCTTCTATTAAAGCATAAGCATCAGTAAACTGTTTAGACATCAGTGATCCTCCTGCAGCAGCATCGATAATAGATCTAAGATATTCAACTATTCCATTATAAAAAGTTTGAATTATTAACCAATCCGGTATTGAATGATGTGGACATTTCCTAAGAAGATCTTTAAATCGTTCCCATGTTTCATATATAGATTTTCCATCAAACTGACAAAAAGACGTATTATCATTTCTAAGCTTCGCATTCTTAGATGGTGGAAAATATTTAGCAAGGAATTTTTGTGCTAAATCACCCTAAGTTCTGATAGATCCAGGTTCTAACGAATTTAACCATATCTTAGCTTTATCCCTTAGCGAGAAAGGAAAAAAGTATAAGTTTAATGGCATCATTTGAAACACCATCATATTTAAAAGTAGCACACAACTCTAGAAAGTTGGTAAGATGTAAATTAGGATCTTCAGTTGGTGCTCCCCAAACTGATTACTAGACACCATTTGGATAATAGTAGATCTAAGCTCAAAGAAATTAGCAGCTACAGCAGGGTGTTGAATACTACCATGAAGTTCATCCACTGTAGGGTTAGCATATTCTCTTAAAGGTCTAAATTCTTGATAGATGTCAACATTTTGATTTTGATGATTTGTCATTTGTTGAATATTTTTATCTTTTTCAAAAATTTTTAATTTTTTTTATTTTTCTTTTTGTTCTTTCTAATTCAGAATCGTAAGGCACAAGTCCCTCAGACCCTTAACTACGCATACAATGTTAAATAATACAAAACAAAACACACTAACAAAAGCAAAGGAAAGTAAAAACTTTTAATTTCTCTTAAATTTATTTAAATGAAGGTTTAATTAATTTACCCGGGAATGACACCAAAAACATGATGCCCAAATATTTATGCTTACGATTTATATATGAAATTTATGATTTATAATATGGCATTCTACGCAAGTATATGTATCGTTTATCAAGTAATATAGGACTTTCTAATTAGGCCCCAAGATATCGAACCCACAGGGAAATGTGTAAAAATTTAAAGAAATAAGAAAAATAATTTTTACTTTTTAAATTGATTTTTGTAAATATATTTTAAGATTTTACTTTCGAAAATTTGTTTTTGATATTTTTAATAACAAGTTTAAGCAGGAAATGAAATTATCAATACTCTAAATACGATATAAAAGTTATAAGTATTAAATATCTTTTTCTTTCTTCAGTGAATCAGTAATAATTATGGAATTCTATGTTGTGGAAGTATTTAAATGTATTGTGCTAAAAAGGAGAAATTATATTCTTTACCCTTACTTGGTTCTATAAAGAAAATTTGTCAATTTGAAATTTTGAAACTTTGTAGATGGGTTAGGCAGGGAGGATACTAGCTCTCACTCTAGAGTTCCCTCTATTCCCTTCACCTGGGGGCTAACATATCATAACAAAATTTAACATAACAAACGAAATTTGGGGGCTTTATCCTATCACTCTAAAGTCCTTTAATTGTACTCCCCACTAAAGCATATCTCCCTATATGTGTGCATTCAATCATATGAACTACAATTCTCACCCATATAATTGCATATGATTCTTTCCGATTGTTGTTTGAGACAATACCGCATCAGATCTTACATAATCTCACAACGAATTTTAACATCTTAAATGACCAAATCAAGAAGTAAATTAAGTTCAAGGAATTGAATCATCGCAATTTATTCCATCATTAAACACTTATACTTTCCACAACATTACTTCCATAATTTAATTACTTCATCATCTAAGAAAGAAAAAGATAAACTAAACTACTCAGATTTCATGAAGTAAATACAAACAAAACTTGATATGAAAGCATAAACCTTAATGAAAACACAATAATCTTACTTAAAAATAAAATTTAAAAACGAAGATAAATACTTATCTGAAAATCCTCTTCACAAGACTCTGGAAGTTCCTTTGGAATTTTGATTTCCACAATACAACTCTACAGAGGTTGGCGCCCAACTCTAGTGACTCTAATAAAGACTTTAAATTTCAATAAAAACTAGATATATGGATAAAAGAAAATTGGTGAGAATAAGCTTCACACGAACCCTTTTTCCTTTCTTACTCTCTACTCTCTACTATAGAAAAGGAGAACTCTAAAACTTAACACACTCTAATAACACACACTGAATAATAATACTCTCAACACCACAATAAGAACCCATTTACAAATTATGAGGCTTCATTTTAATAAATTTCCAAAAGGTGCCATTGTGTCTCTTCAAATCATGTCCAGGTTCAATGTATCCACAAAAAGATGCATCCCTTCATTCAAATTTTGCCGCCCAAAGGAAGTTAAGGAAGTCACCACCAAAGGTTGCTTCAAACACCACTTGAAAATGGCGCTAAAATTAATTTAAGTTTGATTTTTAACTGTGGTGTTTACGCGCCAGCACTTTGGCGCTTAAAACGCTAGAGGCCAAATTTCTTAAAATTCATAAGTTTGCTCCAAATTTGATTCTTTTTCACTCCTTTTATCATAATTAATTATTTTCATCATACCTATAAGAAAAACTCAAAATACCTTCCATTAAATTCAATATCATCAAAAATAGGCATAAAAATGTGCATAAAAATATTATAAATTTTAGATGCATCACTATAGCTCTAGTAATTACCCTTCTAAAAGTTACATTGAATTTGGCTAAATTTTGAAGAGGTGCTTGAAGGAACCCTTAGTTATTTTCAGAGATCTATTAAATGAGAATATTTTTTGCTGAAAAAGAAATAATTTTAGAGGTTCTATAGAGAATGTTTGGAGAGGTTTGTGAGATTTTTAATTTTTTTTAGTGTGTGTGAGTGTATATAAGTAATTGTTGTGTAAGAGTCTAGAGAATTTTGGATGGAAACTTTAAAAATTTTGCTTGAGGAGAAGACATAAGGTACCTTGTAGTTTTGTTTAAGTTTTTGTTGTGAGACTTGAATTTTAAAGCAAATCACGTGTTTTTGTTTAATCTCCATGAATTCTTACTAATTACCTTTCAGTCTTCTTGCATATGGGAATTAATCATGTGGGATAAGTATAAATTAAATACTTCTTTTTATTCTAAAAATTGTGATGGTTTTATCACCGATTCTTCATTAAAATTACAAATTGGCCATTTGTGAGGTTAAAATCCATTGAGAAACATAATGACCTGAGAGGTCTATGATTTCACCTAACTAGTGAATACCACACCAACAGTTGCGAACACCTGAGGGGAGTGCAAATAGATAGGGAGATTAGTTTTGATAGTTGTACAATTGATGTTTATGGGGTGACAAATTAGATTATTTTATCAATTTGGTTTAGATTTTGGATCGTAAGGGTCCCTAGTAGGTTCGATAGAGAGGGCATAGTGGGTAATCTGGAGGTGAGAGGTCATAATCTACTCAACACTACTATACAAGCTGGTGAATAACTCTAAATTAGCAAATGGTCTTTGCTAGCACCGAGAGTGTGTAAAGAATATGAATGCTCCTGACCCACAATTTAATATTATGATATTTTTAATTTAATTGCAACGACGCCAAAAAGTTGACCTCGCTATATTATATGTATAGAATTGTAATTATTTATGTTGTGGATGCTACGCAAGTATACGTATCGTATCAAGTAATACAGGGCTCTAGTGGAGTCTTGGTTATCGATCCCACAGGGAAAGAGAAAATTAAATAACAACTAATTTTAAAATAAAAAATAATAATAATAATTTTAAAATAGTATACGAAAATTTGGAATTCTAAATTTAAGCGCAAAAAAGTAAACTAAGTATTTTAATTAGGTAACTTAACTAAGTAGAAGATTAATATGTATTGAAAGTGCAGGAAATTAACTAATTGCTAAATAAGTCTTAACTATTCAGAAAAAGTATCTTTCCCCTTGTTTAGAAATTTAAGTGATTGATGAATTTAAATAGATAATGTTAAGGTATTGTGACAAATAGGAGCATTCCTATTCTTTACCCTTTGGTCCGAGTGTAAAGAATATTGACTAATCCTATGTTTGATTATTGAATCTGCGGCTAGGCTGGGAGGATACCGACTGCCACTTCGAGCTCCCACGTTCCCCTCGCCTGAGGGCTAACATCTACACTTCAGCTCTCAAACAATAGGACCAAATTGAATATTTTAGTCTGTCACACTAAAATGCTCGATTCTACGCCCGGTGATATTATTTCCCTATTTATTTGCACCTTCCTTCCAAGGCTTTTGAATTCCCCGAATATCAGATGTAATTTTTACTATAGTTGATAATCAATATATTTTAACAAATCAAATGGCCAGTTTGAAAAGTAAATTAAGTTTTAAGTAAAAATTATCACAATTTATTAATATATAAAAGTATCTCTATTTTAATTTCATCAAGTCACTTAATTTCATAAACAGGGAGAAAGACTAAATAAACTACTCAGAATGCATGGAAACTAAACTAAGCATGGATTTCATTTAAAGTTAAAAATAATAAATACAAATACTTATCTCAATTTATCCCCAAGCAGACTCCTCGCAGTTTCTTTGACTCTTCCTTCCAGTACAGCAAAACTCACTAAAAACTCACTAACTCACTAAATACTCACTTATGACACTCAAGGACTCTCTAAGACACACACTAAGACACAAAACTGCACACAAAACTGGACACTAAAGACTTAATTTCGGCTTCTTTATATAGAGGTGAGCAAAGGACCAAGAGGTGTGTAAGCATCCCTTCAAAAAGTGTCCAGGTTCAATGTATCAGAGCCATTTGAACTAGCTCGCCGTCGGCGACGAACTACCTCGCTGTCGGTGAGGCTTCTAGAAGATCTCAAACTGCGCTAGCTCGCTGTCAGCGGGATCGAGCTCGCTGTCAGCGAGACAGTTATAATTCCTTCAGAAATGTCTCCTCGTAGCCTCGCCGTCGGCGGGCTCTATCTCGCCGTCGGCGACTCAGCACAAATTTCATTATTTTCTTCCTTTTTGCTCCAAATTCGCTCCTTTTTATGATTTTTGCTTTTATCACCTAAATTCTCCATTCCTGCAATAAAATAAAGAAAATACCTTTCTTTAAAGTGCAATTTCATCAAAAATAGGTATGAATTTCTTAATAAATTTTTCAGTGATCAGCTCCTATTTATCACAATACCAAATTTTGTATTTTTAATCATTCAAATCCTATATTAATTAGCATCTCCTTTTCAAGGGTAAAGATCTTTTCAAAATATTCAAATTCATTTTTATATTTAACTAATATTCTGAACTTTAGTAAACTTTTGAATCTAGTTAATAATTCTTTCTTAAGATTAGTTTTACTATTGCAAGCATATCGACTTTGTTCTCCTATTATATTTATCTGCAATTTAGATAAAATTTTTCAAGTTAATACTAGGAGTTACGATTTTCCTCGTGGGATCAATACTAGGGTTTTAAGGAAAATTCTATATTACTTGAAATAATATGTATAGTTGCATAGTACCTCTAGTGTGAAACCTTATCATATAAGTTCTAAATCATTACATTTCTTCACACTAGCCACCAAACATAAATTGAGATAAGTTTTTGGTAATTTTAAGAATTATAAATGTTTGTGTAATTGCAGGTTGGGTTAAGTTTTTGGCGTCGTTGCTGGGGATGGCGACAAAACTATTTAACATTGGAATTATACTTAAATTGTAGATTTATTTTTAAGAGAATTAAATTTAGTTTTATTTTATTTTTGAAAAAATTGAAAATAAAAAAAAATTAATCTGAAAATAAAAAATTTCCAAAATATATTTGCTTTTTAGTGTGCTATTTTATTTTCTTCAATTTTACTTTGTGCATGCGTAGTTATGGATCTGAAGATTTAGTGCCTTACAATTCTAAATTAGAACAAACTATAAGAAGAATTTAAAAACAAGGAAGACTTCATAATTTTCAAATAATGGGAAATACATTACAAAATAATATTGAAATTCAAACTTCTGAAAATGAAGATCATAAATTACAAAAACCTTTAAAAGATTATGTGAACTCTACAATAGATAAAATTCATTTAAGTATTCAAACTCATGTTGTAGCGGCTAACTCATTTGAACTTAAATCTACTATTATATAAATGGTACAAAACAATCAGTTTGGGGGAACACCATTCAAATTTACATTTAGGAAGCTTTTTAGACCTATATGCTACATTTAAGTATGATGGCATATAAAACGAAGCTTTTAGACTTAAATTTTTTCCTTTTTCATTAATTGATAAAGTTACGATGTGGTTAAATTCGTTAGCACTTGGATATTTTAGAACTTGTGGTGATTTAGCACAAAAATGTTTGGGTAAATATTTTCCACCTTCAAAATACTGCTAAGCCTAGAAATGACATTATTTCTTTTACTCAATATGAAGGAGAATCAAAATATGAAGCTTGGGAAAGATTTAAGGAACTCCTTAGAAAGTGTCAATATCATGCTTTACCAGACTGGTAATTCATTCAAACTTCTTATAATGGGTTAGTATGATCCCTTAGGTCTATCATAGATGTTGTTGCTGGAGGTTCATGTTGACCTCATTTTTGATGAGGTATTATCTTCCCTCTTTAGTGTTTAGGATCTAGCCTTAGGCTTTTCCTTTGACTATCTTAGAGGACCAGAATTGGGACCCATCCCTTAGAAATTTGAACCACTTCTTGCCTCCCGGCAAACCCCACAAGCTTGATTGTAGACCCCTAATCACCTAGAGGGTTGAAATCAAATGTGAAGGTTTAAATGATGAGTTCCCTGTAGGACTCTTTGGCCTTAGGACTACCCTGGGTGGCCTGGTATGGTGAGGGTTGACTTACACACTCACTACACTCATACTCTACACTCTCACACACACAATCTAAATCCTAAAACCACACACATACCCAACTTGGCTCCTTGACTCATGTAGGTAATTCATATCGATGGACCTTAACCCCTAAGCCCCTAGCTGCTAAGAGGGTTAGGAACAACATAGCGAATGCCTCAAATGAGTCCTCTCATGGCTCATATAGGCTTAACATGGCTTCATGGCTCAACCAAAGTGCTTCCATTTCACTCATATTTGATCAATCTTCTTTTTTTCAAAATTTCAATTTTTGACCCCGGGGACCGTACACCCATCAAACCTACTAAAAAGCCCTTAAAATTGCGCAAATCCTCCAAAATTTCCAAATCACCCAATCCCAAAATTAACCTTGAAAATTTTCTCACCAATCAAATTGATCATCCATAGCCAGAAATACCAAAAATTCTAAAAATACCCCCCAATACCCTCCAAATACCCAACATGCCCCTCTTAGCCAAAAAATCTAAAAATTCAGAAAATTTCCAGAAAATTCCAGAAAATCCCAAATATTCCTAATTTAATTTTTTCCAACTACACCATGGGCCAATTTTGTCAATTTACCCCACTTTTACTAAAACCCCCAATTTAGCCCATTCTTAACCCAAGTGAACCCAATGTCAAACCAAACCTACCCAATCGACCCCAATTTTTGTCCAATTCAATTCTAAACTCCAATTCAATATCCATAATATCAATCTAGACCAAATCCAAGTCCAATTTGATTGACATTTGGGTCCAATTTCACTTTTGACCTTAAAGCCCAATTTGGACCCATGACCCAAACTTAGCCCAAACCAAACCAATTCAACTTCAATTGACCCCAAACCTTTTCTAAACCTTCCCTAACATCCCCATAAACAAAACACTAACATAATTTGCCCAAAATTTGTACCCAAACCCCACTCAAATTCAACCCAAAACCAAAAAGCCCAATTTTGACCTAAACTCGAACCTATTCCAAATAAGCCCAAGTCCCAAAACCAAAACCCAACCAAAGTTAAAACCTCTTTGAAACACTCCCATAAAAGTTTCCCAACATTAATTTTACATCAATTTCAACCCTAGCCCAACCTTGGTCCAAATTAGCCCAATTTGACCTACATTGGCCCATGTACCAAATGAACCCAAATCCAACCCAATTCAAGCCCAAATCACCTCAAATTTATTTCAAATCACTCATGACACATCCCTAAACCAAACCCAACATTTATTTGGCATGGCCCTTTGAAAAATTTTCATCTAAAAGCCCACTTCTAAAGGACATTCAAAAGCCCATTCCTAACCAAACTCAAAAGCCCAAGCCCATCCTAAAGCCCACATTACAATCTCATCTCATCCTCACTTAATTAAAATCATTCCTAAGTCCTAAATCAGCAATCAAATCTTTCTAAACAAAGCCATATGACAAACCATCCAAATTTTACACCAAAATACCAAAATTCCTTAAACCCATTTCCATGAAACCAAGCCAACTTTTCCCAAGCCAAATATAAGCCATAAAGCCATTCTTAAGCCACATGCAAGCCATGTGAGTTGTTTACATGTGACCATACCACATTGGGCAAAAGGAGGAGGTCCTTTAAGCACTTCCTAAAAGCCATTAACCTTACTTATTATTCCCCTTAACCTAAATTTAATCTAAATATTCTTGGATGGAGACTTCTCCACTTAAGACCAGCTGACCCAACTGATTCACCCAGCCCAAAACCAGGTCATGGGGAGGTGAACCAAGCCCAAAATCATGGGTTGACCAATTTGAGCCCAAAAAGAGCCCTTATCCTTTCCATTTCAAGCTATCCCCTTTACACATGGCAAAGCTCAATTGCCTGCACAAACCTCCAAGCCTCGACCCACCTGGACACGAGGGTGACCCATGCCTGCCGGCCAGCTGCCTGGATCGCTGGAAAACACCATGGTCGAGACCTTGGGAGGAGCAAAACTTTTCAGTTCTGCCTTGCTGAGTTGTCCCAGCCCAATTGAACACCATGGTTGTTCTTCTCTTGCATGGAGCAGCTGATCCCAAGCCTTAAACCCCCCTGGGAGGCCCTCCACCCTCTCCTATTTAAACACCACCTCCTCTCGGCCATGAGAGGTGCTGAACCAAAACTTACTGAAACCCTGCCAAAATCATCCCAGACCACTCTCTACACATAGAGAACTTGATCCCCACTGAAATCCCCCTGCCATTTCCTCTCTGTGAGCTCAATTTCAGAGTTGAAATCCAAGCTCAAAACCAGGACACTTCACCACAGTGAGCCAATCTCCAAATTGATTGGTCCTACACCTTCACCAGACCAAGAGGAGAAGTTTCCCAGCAAAAGCCCCCTCACCAGGCCAGCCATTGCTCCCAGCCTCCAAGCTTTGCGATTGGGCGTGGTCGAAATCATACCTAGACAATTCACCGGGCTAAGGGACTTCATCCGGAGCTTGCTTGGACCCAATCGAAGGTGACACAACTCTCGGATCGAAGCTTCACTTCTACGAGCAAAGGTATGGACTCACTCTTCTTCCCGAGCTTACAGAGATTCTCCTTTTAATTTGAATCAATTTCAATGTATGTTTACCGTATGGATGTGTTCGTCTCTTCAAGATGAATCCATAGAGCATAAGAACACGAAATTTCTTTGAGAATCAAGTGAGAAATTAGGGTTAGAAGGTTGACAGTCACAGGTTCATAAGAACACGAAATTTCTTTGAGAATCAAGTGAGAAATCAGGAGTCGTCGGATTGCGCGTGTATCGAGCGGACGGCCAGATCGCGCCGGACGGAGCAACGGGACATGAACTGCGGGCCGCGTGGCATCCTAGTCAGATGGCGGCACCAAATCAGGAGACGACGCGTGGAGCTTCGGAGCTGCCGAGGTTGACGCGGTGCCGCGTGGATAAGTAGGAAAATAGGGATATTTCTTATTTATTAAAAACCCAGAATTTCAAAAATTCATAACTTTATGTAGAAAAATCCTAAAAATAAAATAAAAATACCCTATTGCTCAGTGAACAGAGGAGAATAATGTGGAAAAGAAATCAAGTAATTTCATCAAGTATTTTATTTTTAATGATTTATTTACTCTCTGCATTGTTTTAATTCTCCATGCATATAGGAAATTCACCATGGCATGAGACCATAGGGCTTTTGAAGCCTCTGAACTTGGGAACATTCCCTGAATTTTCCAAGGTCAGAGGTCATCCCTATGAGAAGTTATTGATTTTTCAAGTTCATGTTACTGTTTTGAGTATTTTAATTCCAATAATTAGCATGTTGAGAAATAAATTCTAGGAAAATTTGGTGATGTTACTTGTGACCAAAGGGACCTAAGAAAAATAAGTTTTGAGTTAATTCACTTTGAACAACCCTAATTGGCCTAAATACCCAAAATTCAACTTTAATTAATTAGGGTTAACCATTCATCAAATTAACTTAAAAACAATTCTCCACTGTCCTCCAGGGATAGGAGAACACCACATAAAAATTTGAAACCAATTGGACTTGATTAACCCCACCAAATGGGTTGATTAAGCCTCTTAAGCAAAAATGGGTAAAATTAAACATTAAAAATTTATAACTCACAAAATACTTTTCAAAAAATCACAAAAATAGTTTTGGAGCCTCTCCGATATCAGAAAAACTTAGGAAAATTAAAATTATAATTTTCTAAAAAAGTTGATTTTTATCATTATTTTAATATTTTTAATAATTAAAAAATAATAATAAAAATTATAAAAATATAAAAAATCACCAAAATGTCACATTTTGAATTCTAATCATTTAGGAACAAACCAAATATTTTTCTTAAGTCCCTAGGGTAAGATATTGAATTTTAAAGGCTTAATGTATTTTTTTTAATATTAAAAATGTATTTTCCAACCTTTCACAAAAATAATTCTAATAAATCAAAGAAAAATCAGAAAAATATAAAATTTATTTCTCTGGACTCCTTGAGGTCAGAGAGATTTAAAAAAAATATAAAATCCATTTTTCAACTTTAATTTTATTTTAAAATTAATTAATGCTCCAAAACTCAAAATAATTCTATTAAATAAAATATAATTCAAAAAATCACCAAATTTAGTCCAAATGGTCCTCTAGTCATTAGGAGTGCCCCATAATTTTCTTAAGAATAGAAAAATTTCCTTGGTCATCTTATTGAATTTTCCTTAGAAATCCCTATTTTCTACAAAAAATAATTATATAAATAAATTAAATACAGAAAAATCACAATTTCTCCTCTAATGTCTTAATTGACATGTGAGTGAAGCCACATAAAAATTCAAATTCATTTAAGCTCAATTTAGAGAGTTATGGAATTATTAAGCTTGAAGGGAAAAATGGTAATTAAATTTTTAACCCTTAATTAAAACTTTAGGTTTAATAAAATGAGAGAGTAAAATATTTGATCCTAATGTGATTTGGATGATTGAAATCAATTTGCCCTCAAAAGCTCTTGTTGTCATAACTTCTAAACGGAGTATTAAGTAAAGTGTTACTTCACTTATAGGATATTCAAATGTCCTAATTCATTGAGCAAGATAACAAAACTTAAACTCCTGGATGATTAATTCACTTGTATAATTAAATTCTCTTGGACTTAAAACAATCCTAGAGGTATTGAAAAGATGTTTAAGACTAGTCTTAAGCACTTCCTCAATATGATAGGATATTTATAAGAACAATTGAACTTAATTGATCTTTAATGAAGAAAATCGTCCTTAAACCAAAACACAAGAACCTAGACGTCATAGGGGATGACTAGCTATAGGATTAGGACTTTAGTAGACAACCAAAACCTTTCCCTTAGCTTTACTTAGGTACTTGTTGGAATATTTAAATGCCTTAACATGTATTTTAAGTGCAGCTTGGGATGACGGGAAGACCCTCCAGGTACGCTTTTATTTTATTGCAATTTATTTATTGCAAATGCACTTTACTTTTCTTGCATGATAAACAACTGTTGCATGATAAACAACTGTTGCATGAAAACCAAAACCTTTAGGATAGTCCCTAAACTGAAACCAAAATTAAATTAAAAATCATTACAAGATAAAATTCACCGCCACAACATTTCAAAATATAAAACAACTCAAAATTTAATCACAAATAGAACACAAAACTACAATTGCAACTAAATTAAAAGGTCTCGTTGAATGATCGGTAATACCTCGGATGATGTAACCCAAGTGTTGCTAACGGGATTTCTCACGGTCTAAATGAAAGTGTGGAACTCATTCAGTTGAGTTTAGCAAATTCATCTGGACTAAGTGAATTCGATGAAAATAACAGTGCCGGGATGATGGAACCGTGGGATCTTAATCGGTTCTGTTTAATCAACCTTAAGATTTGTTTAATTAAAATATTAAAAACACTTGGATTTTAAGATTCTCTCTAAACCAAAACACTTCTCTCATCTCTTGATTTATGACTTCTAAAACTAAAACTTAACAACAACAAGGAGTTCGAAGCATGGTGGGCAGCACGGCCATCGTCGTCAGCAAAACTGAAATCTACATCAGCAAAACCATTCTTAGAATTAAATAACCAATCCATAGGATTTCGAGGTAGTTTGCCTAGTGCAACATAAATCCTCAACTCTTCGTTAGGCATTTGCATGATCATGTCATGTAAATTAAACCCTAACCGGTCTTAGGACTCCGAGGTAGTTGTTTGGTACTTCATAAACCCTCACATCTTCAAGGCTATTTGTATGATCATATTATACAAATATAAGTCCTAATTAATTAAAACTGGCAGGATTGAAACATTAAGTAAATTCCCAAATCTAAGCCAAACAATAGGATAGCCGGGAAGTTGCCAAGATTCTTCTTGGATCCTCAGCTTCTCCTACTTCTCTTCCTTTTGGACTCCTGAAATAAATTGTTCGAAATTTGATCCATTCCCTTTTGAATTTCCAAAATTCAATCATTTGAAAACCTTAAACTTTGAAATTCTTGAGAGCAAAACCACTGATTATTATTGAGAGTTTTCTTAAGTGATTCTCATCATTTAAGATGTAATTAACTATAGGGGCTTGCCCTTATAGGGAACTTTAAGAACCCAGGTAATATAAACCCTGCTTAATTCCTTTATATTAAGCAGGGGAACTTGTCGACTTATAAAATTGGTTCGCAAACCAAACGGATGTCACAAATCTTCTAGTTTATTTAATCGAGCCCCATCATCGAGCGATGTGTCTATTCTCCGGGATAGATATACAGTTTGTTGTGTGGTGCTCGTTTATATAAACTATTCGGGATGTGGGATCAGTTTGATTTCATATCTTAAAATTTTCAAATTTAAAATTATTTTCAAAATCAAATACTACTTTTCAAATTTTTTATTTAAATTAAAATCTAAAATTCGCCGACAACTTCTGTAGGCGACCCCCTTTTTTAAAATACAACACACTAACCTAAAAATATGCTGACAACTTCTGGCGACTCCGCTGGGGACTAGTTCGTCTCTCCATTTTGATCAGATGGTTTTGCTTTCATAAATCGGTAGTGAGTCCATGCCCCTAGTGGACCAAACTACTATTCTTTCCGTTGGCATACCCCGCTCATTTCTGTCTTGAACGAGTATAGTCAACTCCTTTTTGGATTTAGGAGCTACTGTTTAGACACCCCTAAACAGAGAGGTTCCGGAATCCTCCCACCTCTCTAAAGAGGCGAGGTAGACCCCCAATAGGTGTGTTAGTTTAAGAGCGATCCTTCGAGTCGAGAAGTCCTGCATAAGACTTTCTCTTCTTTTCCAATTCTGAATCGATTCCTTACCTTCTCTACGCCTTTGAGCATTCCGTTCCTAATAAACAAACCCTCTAATGAATGACTCTTTTAACAAATAACTCCTTTTTATAAATACATGAACAAAAAAATGTGTTCGGACTCTTTTCGATTCCTTTCTTTTCGTCCTGATGAGAAGAAGCATAACTTGGGACTGACAATCAGAATCTACCTTGCAGAAGATGTCTGCCCCAAAGCTGATTTTCTCCTTCAACAATGGACTGGACTTTGTTGTTTACAAGAATGAGCTGCCCGACAATGGGATCATCCATTTTGGGCAAGGATTTGAGAACACAAATGTCAAGATCACTGACGTTACCCTTTTCACACTTATAGACAAAGTGCCTGAAACTGAAAGACCTTTAATCGAGTTCAACCTAAAGTCAACTCAAGAGTTCCCTCCCCTGCAAAGGGTTCCAGCTGAGAGGAATACTACTATCCATAGGAGAACTGTTATCTCTACCCCCATCGGTCTATTCGTCTCTGCACCTACCCCGGCTTCCGCCAAACTGAAGGGGAAGGAAGTTCAAATTTGTAACGAGCATGTTACCGTGGAGGGTACAGATTTCCGTGCAAGACCTTCTATTTTTGAAATTGGGTCCAGCTCAAGGGTTCCACCTCTAACACGGACTCAGAGAAGAAACAGGAGTAGAAAGATTGCCAAAAAGGTCAGAGCTACTGAAGTCGCTTTCTTAGAAGAGATCCCTGAGTATACACCACTACCTGAGTACATACCATTGCCTGAGTATGCACCGCTTTTGGAAGGAAGTAGATTCCATCCCCTTTCTGCCGCAGCTGACGAAGAAAATGTCTGTAGGATTGCTTCTACATTACCTCGACCCGCATACTATAGCGACAGCCGAAAGAAAAGGGCTAGGGTTGCACCATTTGCCCGACTGCAGACTGTGATAGAGAAGTTAGCAAAGAAAGAGAAATGTCCTGTATCAGAGATTTTAAGAAGAATAGGCCAGCCAAGTCCCGTCTTGGGCCGCGAGTAGAACCCGTTGTCACCACAGAAAAGCCAAATAAGAAGATGAAGGCTAGTCCATCTGTTGTCGTTTCAGGTTTACAGATCAGGGAGGATACCACATTCCAGCATTCAGCCGACAGACCATCCAGTCCTAGGCCTTCTGCTGCTAGAAGGATGGTATGTCATCCTACTACTGGCCAATTGAGACCAAAACAATGACCTGAAAAGGAAAGTCTCGTTAGGAGACTCGAGTACAAAGAGAGCGCCACCGCAATGAAGGGGACTCCCAAGAAGGAAATCCAACAGCCATCGCATGATAACTGTGAAACCGCACGAAAAAGACCATTGGAAGACGCTATGGAAAAGCTAAGAACCGACATTCAACGATTAGCAAGAGAAAGAGAAGAAAAGTTTGGAGATGAAGTTGACTCGTCGAAGTTCATGGATGACGAATATGTGGAGATCAACATGGTTGAAACACGAGCATCGTCAGCTTCGCAAGGTGCCCCGGCAGCCACGGAGAGAGATGAACCGGAAGCATTAAGAGCACAAATTAGAGAAAAAGATGATACAATCTCTCAAATGGCAAAAAGGATGGAAGAGATGGATACAGCCCTAGCCACCCTTCAGAGTCAGGCTCAACCCCCAAGAGAAACGCCTCCAGAAGTTATTCATGTTACAGACGGAGGAAAAGAGATTACATCCGTTAACAGAGACGATCAGCCGAAGAAAGATTCTACCCGAATATGATTCCGGAGAAGGACATCAAGAACATGGTGGAACGGCAGGTGCGAGAAGCCTTAGCATAGTCTAAGAGCGAGCATCTATTCGGACAGGCGGACCTTACCCCGAAGAATTTGATGCGGTACAATACCCAAAAGGCTTCGTACCACCTCTGTTCAAGACTTTTAATGGTACCAGAAACCCTCGACAGCATGTTGCACATTTTCGTGCTAGTTGTTGCAACGCCGGTGGAAGTGACGCCTTACTCTTCCGACAATTTGTCAGTAGCCTATCAGGGATCGCCTTCGATTGGTACGCAGAGTTACCGAACGGTTTAGTAAAGACATTTTCAGAATTAGAAAACCTTTTCGTGAAACGGTTTGCCAGAGCTCGGCACCATATCACCATCGGTGACTTAGTGGTGGATAAACAGAAACCGAACGAAACTTTAGTGGACTACATACTTCGATGGAGAAATCTAAGCATGAAGTGTGAGCCATAGCTACAAGAGCAGCATGCAGTCGGTATCTTGCTTAAAAGCATTCACGGCCCGATAGCACTTCTCCTTAAAGGATTTACAATTAAGATTTTCGAGAAGTTATTAAGCAAGGCCGAAAGCTTGCAAGAGGAAGCAAAGCAACTAAGTTTCGTCGACAAAACAGACAAACAGAAGTCTGTGAAGACATTTGAAAAGAAATTTGGGATCGTCGCTGCAGTCGATAAGGGCAAGCAGCCAATGAAAATACAGTCGGAGCAGCCGCAGCCCAGCTACCAACAACCTCAATCTGGTTATCAGCCAACTCAATAATATGAGCAACCGCCTCGTCCACAGCGCACGTTAAAGGAGCTTATAAATAAAGAATATCCATTCAAGAATGAGGCAGTGCCAAAGATGTTCCGCAGTTTGATGAAGACTTTAGATTTTCGACTGCCAGAACCCAGGAAGCCAGAAGAAGTCAACAAGAAAGACCATCCCAACCACTGTCCTTACCACCAGATGCTTGGACATAAGATAGAGGATTGCATTACCTTCAAGAGTTGGCTTGACAACAATCTCTGAAAAGGGAACATAATGATCCCAAAGGAATACATGAAAGAACCCCAGAAAGAAGGTTCTGTCAATGTTATTTCAACGGATCCCATTGTTCCAATAGACCCTTACACGACCGATGATGGATGGAGTACCGCTTGGACGAAGTCATCGAAGAAAATTTTGGATCGCATCCAAACCGCTTTGGCACGTGCTTCAACTCAGAGTTTGAAACCTGTCAAGCCGGCGTTATCGCTTGCAATTGAAGAACCGCCCCAGGAAGAAAAGATCATAGAAAAGAAGGAGATCGTAGAAGAAAAAAGGACCGAGGCTCCTAAGGCCAGACTAGGGGCTGCTTATCCTAGGATGGTTGTTTCCGATTAGGGGGAAAAATTCCTCGAATCTCTGACTCTATATGATTATTTGCTCGCTCCGGCGGGATCTTACAATGATAAGAGTTATGACGTTGAATATGTTTTGACTGTTTCTAAAGATTACGTAACTAACGACAACCAATTTAATTCGGATCCCGATGTCGATACCAGTAACAATTCTTAAATCATACACAACCTCGACAATCACGATGACAAAGAAGACATTCATCAAGAAGGCTATGAAAGTTCAACAAGCAATGAATTTATTTGTGAATTCCAAGGAACTCCAATCACAATAGAGTTAGAGCTTTCAGATTCTGAAGCGACTCCAGAAAAACCTGTCATGCCAATTCAAAAGGAGACACCAGTAAACTCAGTACCAGATTCTGAAGAAATCACAGAAGACAACTTAAGGAGCGGAAAGGTTCTACCTCCGAGAATGGGTCCAAAAGAGAAAGGAAAGCAGGTGGTTGTTCAGGAAGAATCAATCCCAGCAGAAGAATTGCCCATTCGGGAAGAAGCTGAAACACATGGTAACAAAGTGGACTATAACGTACTAGCCTATCTTAGGAAACTACCAGCCAAACTGAGCATCTACTATGCTCTCATCTTATCAAAAGAGATGAGGGAAGCTCTGATCAAGGACTTACTTGATCCAGAGATTTGTTTAGCTCAGATGGCCGGAGATTCCTTAGATGAGGTTTGTGTGTTAAAGGAACAACGAGGTGTTACCTTCACGGACAGTGATCTACTAATTGGGACAGCCGATCACAACCGACCGTTGTACATTTCAGTTACAATCGGAAAGTTTATGCTCTCCAAAGTTTTGGTGGATCCAGGAGCGTCAATCAACATAATAAATCTTCGGACGCTAGCATACTTGGAAATTGATGCTCACGAGCTTGAAGCGGATAAGATGTTACTAAGAGGATTCAACCAGAAAGGAGAAAGAGCCCTTGGATCAATAACACTATTGATGAAGACCGGTGACTTAGCAAAGACAACCGCAAAATTCCACATAATTGACTACGAGACATCGTTCAACGCTCACTCGGGCCGACCAGTGGATCCATGAAAACCCGATGGTACCATCGTCTCCGCATCGGTGCATAAAATACTATGAAGGAGGAGAACAGTGCATTAAAGGTGATTTGGAACCTTTCTCCGTACATGAGATTGGAATCCATGAAGATGCAGCTTATTACGCACCTTCGAAGAAAACAATCTTCTCCAGAAACACTGTGCCAAATGAAGCAAAAGAAATTCAAGACAATGAAGAACCTAAAGTTCTAGTCCAACAGTCACTCACCACTCCCTTACGGCGAGATGGTGAAGGTTTCTCAAGAACTCGCATCCGAGGTCAAGGCCGGGGACGAGGCCGTGGAAGAGACACTGGGATGGTTAGACAGAAAAAGCTGATGATCAACGTTGATTAGGAAGACAGCTCTGAGGAAGAAGAAGAAATCAAGAAAGAAGCAGCTACAATAAACCGGAAGAAACCACAATTTAAGATTTCTCTCGAAGATGAGAAGAACGAAGAATACAAATCAATGTACGAGAAGATTAATCACTATGTACACACTATGACCCTGACCCCGATCCAATCTAATAAGATCGAGGGTATGGTGGTCAAAGAAGTACATAGCAGCGGTGTAAAGCCAATCAGATTTTACCGTGGCACTTCTTCTTCCAATACTGAAAACAATGTACAATTTGAAGATGTCACTTCTTCCGAATTAATGGAATTACCTTTTGAGTGGTACTCTCCCTGTGTTCAAAATTTAATTCAACGTGGTGTCTTACCTCGACAATGGACAAAAGGCCGATCACAACACTTTGAAAAATTATGGAATAATGCTGGTCGGCCTCCCAATTCAAAACATGGTCTCGGATTCGGCACAGTAGTTTTAGTTGACGATACGGAATTTTGTTTGGTTGTCACTCGCGAACCTAATGAAGACTGCTTGGAAACTACAGAAGAACCCGAGGATCTACCAACTGGAGACGCTCCACCAGAATTCGAAGAAGAAATCAAATCTACAATAGATGAGTTAATGGAAGTTAACTTAGGTACTAGCGAAAAGCCTAGACCAACCTTTGTTAGCTCCTTACTCAATAAAGAAGATTCTGAGGAAATGATCAAGCTATTAATGAAATTCAAGGACTATTTTGCTTGGAGTTACGACAAAATGAAGGGATTAGCTCCAGAAGTCGCAGTTCACAGGCTAGGAGTGGATCCTACTTCTGTTCCAGTCAGACAAGCTTCCAGAAGAATGTGTTTGGAAATTGAACAAAAAGTAATAGCCGAAGTTAAGAAGCTAATCGATGCTAAATTTGTCCGTGAAGAACAATACCCTACTTGGCTAGCCAATGTGGTACCAGTCAAGAAGAAGAATGGTCAGATCAGAATCTGCGTGGATTTCAGAGACTTGAACAAAGCATGTCTAAAGGATGAATTTTCACTACCAATTCCAGAGTTAATGATCGACATCGCTTCGACACATGAAATATTCTCTTTCATGGATGAATCTTTAGGATACAACCAGATAAAGATGGCACCAGAAGACGAAAAGTTCACGGCATTTAGAACACCAATCGGAGTGTATTGCTACACAATAATGCCATTCGGACTAAAGAACGCAGGAGCAACATACCAAAGAGCAATGAAAAAGATTTTTGATGATCTCATTCACAACCAAGTCGAATGCTACGTGGATGATGTAGTCATCAAAAGCAAACTGAAGGAAGATCACCTGTATGATTTGAGAATTGTTTTCGATCGACCAAGGCAATACAACCTTAAGATGAATCCCTTAAAATGCGCCTTCGGCGTTACCTCAGGGAAATTCTTAGGATTTGTTGTCCGACATCGCGAAATTGAAATTGATCCGGAAAAGATTAAAGCTATCTTAGAAATGCCGCCTCCCAAAACCTTAAAACAGCTACGATCCTTTCAAGGGAAGCTGGCAAATCTTCGACGCTTTATTTCGAACTTGTCAGGTAAGTGTCAGCCCTTCTCGGCATTAGTTAAAAAGGATACCAAATTCTTTTGGGAAGAGAAATGCCAACGGGCCTTCGAGGACATTAAGCAATACTTAATGACACCTCCTGTCTTAGCAGCCCCAGTCTCAGGTAGACCGTTGATACTTTATACTACGGCTCTAGACGACTCCCTTGGAGTCCTGCTAGCCCTGGTCAATGATGAGGGAAAAGAAAATGCTCTCTACAATTTAAGTCGTTGTTTGATTCCGATGGAAGTAAAGTATCCTCCAATTGAGAAGCATTGTTTGGCCCTGATCTTCGCAGCTCAAAAGCTCAGGCATTACATGCTCTCTCATAAGGTCAACCTTATCTCGAAAGTTAATCTGTTGCAATATTTGATGATGCGCCCAACACTTTCTAGCAGACTTGCCAGGTGGTCGATGATACTATTGCAATTCGACATAACTTTCGTTCCTCTTCATGCTGTAAAGGGACAAGTTCTAGCTGATTTCCTTGCAGTACACCCTTTACCAGTAGATTCGCCTCTCAACGATGATTTGCCTGACGAACAGATAATGAGCCTAGAAGGCACTGATGATCGACGTTGGGAACTATACTTCGATGGAGCATCCTCAGCACAAAAAGACAAAGAATTGCAAACGATAGTGCCCGGTAAGGCAGGAATCAGACTAATCTTTATCACTGGAGTGGGGGATGTTAAGATACTCCTACCACTTAACAGAGCCATGCACAAACAACGAGGCAGAATACGAAGCCCTCATAACAAGACTAGAACTGACCATTCAAATGGGAATAATAGATATCAACATCTACGGAGATTCTCAGTTGATTATTCAACAGGTCGCCAGACAATACAGAATTTTAAAGCCAAGACTCGAGCAATACTTTCAATATGCTATAAAACTGTTGGAACAAATTCTGAATGTAACAATCTAAAAGATCCCCAGAAGAGAAAATACTCTCACAGATGCGCTAGCTCGCCTTGCAAAAGAATCTGCTTGCTCACAAGATGAGTCAGTTGAAGTGTTAGTTCAAGGACGACAGGTCCTATCACAGCTCGACATGGATATGATAGAGAAATAAAAAAAATAGAGGAATCGGTTGTAGCAGTGACGGAAAACACTGAAGATTGGCGTCAGCCGCTAATAGACTACCTCCAAACAGGGAAATTACCAGACGATAAGTCATTAGCATATCAAATCAAGAAAAGAGCTCTGTCTTACGCATTAATAAACAATACATTATATAGAAGGTCTTTTGATCTAATGTGGTTAAGATGCCTGAACGGGTCCGAGGCTCGTGAAATTGTCAAAGAAGTGCATTCAGGACTTTGTGGCGCTCTTCAGTTGGGTCTGAGAATGAAAATGAAAATTAAAAGACTAGGGTATTACTGGCCCTCGATGATGACCGATTGCATGAAGATTGCCAAAAGTTGTCACCGGTGCCAAGTGCACGGAGTGGTTCTACACCAACCTCCAAACGTGCTACATCCGACAATTGCGTTGTGGTCATTTGAGTGTTGGGGCACAGATATAGTGGGTCCGATATAACCACCTTCTTCAAGAGGACATCGCTTCATCCTTGCAGTTACAGATTAGTTTTCTAAATGGGCAGAAGCAGTTCCACTCAGAGAAGTAAAGGCACACCACATGCTACAATTTTTCAAAAATCAAGTCGTCTACCGTTTCAGAGTACCGCGCAAAATCATTTTAGATAATGGGTCCACATTCAGAAGCACAAAAATCAACAATTTTGTCAGAAGACATGGAATCGATTGGCGATACTCAACAATCTACTACCCAAGAGCAAACGGCTTGGTCGAGGCTTTTAATAAAACTCTCGTTCAAATTTTAAAGAAAACTTTGGATGACAACAAGAGAAATTGGCAGGAGAAGCTGTTAGAAGCCTTATGGGCCTACAGGACAACTTTCAGGACTCCTACTCAGTCTACGCCTTACACTTTAGTGTACGGGTCCGAGGCCGTTTTACCTTTGGAGGTCCAGCTTCCATCACTCAGGATTGCAGTTGCAAATAAAATTACTACATAAAATTGGTTTGCAGACCAAACAGATATCACAAATCTTCTAGTTTATTTAATCGAGCCTCATCATTAAGTAATGTATCTATTCTTCGGGATAGATACACAGTTTGCGGTGCGGTGCTCGTTTATATAAACTATTTGGGATGTGAGATTGGTTTGATTTCATATCTTAAAGTTTTCAAATTTAAAATTATTTTCAAAAATCAAATGTTACTTTTCAAATTATATTTATATATATATATATATATATATATATATATATATATATATATATATTTAAATTAAACTTAAAATCTAAAATTTGCCGACAATTTCTGTAGGTGACCCCTTTTCAAAACACTTAACCTATAAAATATGCCAACACTCCACAAGTGCACCAAATTGCAATTAGCTGCACCCACACCTTTAAAACAATGAAAGAAGAAGATCCTCCCATAAAAGCCCTATCACAGTAGGCCTCTGCACCATACTTCCATCAACATCTGAAATCGAGCTTGGTCGAGTTTGGGTCTAGACAATTCACCAGGGCAAAAGGCTCCATCTGGAGGTTCGTTGGGACCAATCGAAGGTGCTACAACCATCTGATTGAGGCCCCCCCCTCTCAGAAAAAGGTATTGGACTCACTCTTCCTCCCAAGCTTTTCTTCGTCCTCCATAATTGTACATTGTATTTTATACCGTATAAACCGTGTGGATGGGTTCGTCCAGGCTAGATAAAGCTCTAGGAACAAACTCCATGCAATTTTGTTGAGTCTAGCTCAAGTCATTAGGTCTAGAAGGTGGATGGCTCACGGGTTAGACCAGGTGAAGACGATGACCAGAAGCCGTTGAATTGCGTGTGTATCCAATGGAGGGCTAGGATTGGGCTGGACAGAAGATCTTAACATAAAGCGCGACCGCATGGCAGCTAAGTTAGAAGATGATGTCAAATAGCGGAGTGACACGTGGAGGCTTCGGAGCTGCCGAGGATGACACGACGCCACATGTTTTAGTAGGAATTTAGGGTTATTTTTGAATTATTTAAATCAATGAACTTTAAAAATTCATATATTGGCCTAGAAAATTATAAAAATAAAAGAAAAATACCCTCTTGCTCAATGAACAGAGGAGAATAATATGGAAATGGTTTGAAATTTATTTGATGCATGTATGATTTTTAATTAATTAAACACCCTCTATAGTGTTTTAATTCTCCATGCATGTAGACATTTCACCATGGCTTGCCATTTTAGCATGTGGTAACCTCTATCATGAGGGATCTTCCCTGATTTTTCAAAAGTTAAAGAAAACCTCTATGAAGAGTTCCATATTTTTCAAGTTTAGGCATCTGTTTTCATAAATTAATTCTAATAATTAGCATGGTAATTATAAAAATTGAAAAAATCATGATAGGTTCCTTATGATCAGAGGACCCTAGGATAAGATTTTCATGGTTAAATCATTAACAAATAACCTAATTATCAACTTGTCTTAAAACTGAATTTAAATTAATTTGAGTTCATTAAATATGAAATTACTTAAAAACAATTCTCCACTGTATTTTAAAGGTCAGAGAACTCCCCATAAAAATTTCATGGAATTTGGAATTCATTTAGTCACTTAAGTAAATTTTCTAATTTAAATGGTAATTTTGAACATTAAACTGATTTTGATAATTAAAATATAACTCAACAAATTATAAAATTGGTTTTGGGAGTTCTCTGTGATCAAAGGATTTTTCTAAAAATAGGATTGAGATTTTTACAAAATTTTTGTTTTTAATCATATTTTAAATATTTAAATAATTAAATAATAATAAAAATAAAAAAATATTAAAAATCACCAAATCATCAAATTTGGTCTCCTAATCACTTAGGAACCATCCCCATAATTTTCCTAAGTTTCAAATTTTAAATATCAATTTTTAAAGGTTTAAATCAAATTTTAAATGGCTAAAAATGAATTTTCTTAATTTTCCACTAAAATAATTCTAATAATTTAAATAAAAATTAAAAAAATATAAAGTTTGTTTCTCTAGGTTTCTAGACCTCAAAGGGACTTAAGAAAAATATAAAATTGAATTTTCACTTTTTAAAATATTTTATAATTAATTAAAACTCCAGAACTCAAAATAATTATAATAATTAAATTAAAATAAAAAATTCATGAAATTTGGTCCTAGTGGTTATCTGGTCTAGGTATACCTCCCATAAAAATTTCATATTCATATGTTTTGTTTTGGACAAGTTATTGAATTTCCATTGGAAACCCTTATTTTTGCATGAAAATAAATATATAAATTAAATTAAAATTTGAAAAATCACATTTTTTCCTCTGATGTTATAGTTAACCCATAAGTGGGGACACATAAAAATTTGAAAGTCATTTGAGCTAAATTTAATGAATTATGAAGTGATGAAGGCCTTTAGGGGTAAAATTGTAATTTGGGAAAATTTAGTCTTAAATAATATTTAGGCTTAATCAAAATGGGAAAAGGGCAATAAATGATCTTAATTATTATATTGAATGATTGAAACATTAAGGGAAAAATGGTAGAAACCTATTGCAATCTTGGCACATCAAATTTAAATATTTAAATTTCCTTAATTATTATAATTTGGAAGGAAAAATCAAATTATAAGAACCTTAAAATTGGGGGTTGATTTTGGAAGTTAATATTCCACTAATTCAATTACCCTTTATTTGATGTTTAAAAGATAAATTAATATTTTGATAAGGATCATAATCTCGAAAGTCATAAAATTCCTTTTTTTAATGACATAAAAATACCCACTAAATCTTAAGGGCTTGGTAGTGAACTAGGCTTAATCGAAAGAATTAACTAATAAGAGTTAGAAAAGCAAAGTTGTTTAATCTTAAAACTACCTTTTAAAACATTACAAGCCCATCAAAATTTGGTAAATTCTTCCATAAGTTAAATTTTCCCTTTAAGTACCCACTCACATAATTCCTAAGTAAAGCACTAAATGATAATTACCCCACCTTTCGGGATGACTAAAACATCGGCTCACTGAGCATAAGGGTATGAAATAGAAAGCACCTCAAGGATAGTTCCAAAAGCATAGGGTTTAATAAAATTGATAAGTCCAAAAGCACCACAAGGATGATCAAAAGTATTGTGAAATATCCGGGTTTCTCCTGGACTTTTCACAAGTCTTCTGGAGACCTTGTAGGACCATTGCACCTATTATATTTATTAAATGAAGAAATCTCATAAATGAATAGGAGTTCACCGGGTTATGACCTATGACTTTGTAGGCCTGTGACGAACCTATCCGTAAGGCTTTATTTCCCTGCAAAAATATAAATGTTTATTACAAGAATACTAAAGTTTCAGGTGGAGATGACAGGAAGATCTACCATTTATGCTTTTATTTTAATGCAATTTACTTATCTGCACTCTACTGCACTTTCTTTTCTTGCAAACTTGCATGCTAAACAACAATGTCACCCTGCATGAAAATTGAAACCTTTAGGATAGCCACAAAGTTGAAACTAAAATCAAAATCAAAAATCAAAACAAGATAAAATCCACTGCCACAACATTCAAAAATATAAAACAGCTCAAAATTTAGTCACAAAGAAAACAAAAACCACAACTATAACTAAATTAAAACATCTCATTGGATGATTGAGAATTCCTTGAAGGAAGTAACCCACGTGTTGCTAACAGGGTTTTCCCAAAATCTAAGTGAAAGTATGGAACTCATTAAGTTGAGTTTAGTAAATTCATTTGGACTAAGTGAACCCGGAGAAAATAGCGATGCCGAGATGATGAAACCGTGAGATCTTAACCAGTGTTGTTATAATCAACTTTAATGCCCCCCTAATAAAATATTAAGACACCTCAATTTTAAATATTTCCAAGACACAACTCTTCTCTCTTCTCTACAATTGACACTTCTTTAAACTAAACCTGCTACGACAAAGAACTTGGAGCATGCATAGTGGGCAGCACGGCCATCTTCAACAACAAAACTTGCCTACATCAGCAAAACCATTCCTTAGTTTAAAACAACAAGCCATAGGACTTCGAGGTAGCATGCCTAGTGCAGCATAAATCCTCACCTTTTCTTTAGGCCCTTGTACAACCATGTTGTGCAACATAAGCCCTAACTCATTTTAGGATTCCGAGGTTGTCATCGATTATGACATAAATCCTCCTATCTTCCAGGTGATTCATATGATCGGTATCAAGTGAATGTAAGTCCTAAACAATAAAATTGACAGGATGACACAAAATAAATGTTCTAAATTAAAGCTAAACCATAGGATAGTTTGGGAAGACATCAAGATTTTCTTGAATCTTTGTTCTTCCCCTAGCCTTCTCTCCTTTGACTTCTGATAAAATGAAATGTTCCAAAACTTGAGCCATTCACCTATTAAATTTCTGACTATCACATTTTCTTTGAAAACCTTACCTTTGGAAGTCATGAATATAAATATTTCATGATCTATATCAAGAGTTCTCTTAGGTAACTTCGGTTATCTAAGATGTAATTAACTATAGGGGCTTGCCCTTACAGAAAACTTAAAGACCCCAGATTAATATAAACCCTATCTAATTCCTTCATATTTGATAGAGGAAATTTTCAACCAAAATGGTTCGCAGACCAAACGGATGTCATAAATTCTTTAGTTTATTTGTTCAAGCCTCACCTCAAGACATGTATTTATTCTTTGGGATAAATACTTGTATTGTGATGAAACGCTTGATTTTTTAAACTATTATTTAAATGAGATCGGCTTGATTTCGTATTCTTCAAAATTCAAATCTTACTTTCAATATATATATATATATATATATATATATATATATATATATATATATATATATATATATAAACCTCATAGATATCATTGGCAATCCTTTGAAGGTTGCTGGGAAGATTGGAAGGAGCAGAATTGGTCTTATATTCCTCTAGTTATTAGTTGGTTTATATGGATGGCTAGAAATCAGGATAAATATGAAAGTGAAGTTTGCTTGACCAAATCTGTTGTTGTGAATTGTTGTAGCTACATCAATAAAAATTCTGAGTTGGTTACCTCAACTAAAAGAAAAGTTGTATTGCTGCATTGGATACTACCTTCCCAGCCATGGATTAAAATCAACATTGATGATAGTTTCACTCCATCTTCTGTTGGGATTGGTGTTGTTTGCAGGAACCATTTTGGACAACTCTTGTGGTACTTTCAGGCACCTATTATCTCTTCCTCAGCCTTGGAATCAGAACTACTTGTTGTGCATTGGGCCTTAACAACTGCTAAAGCTTTCAATTTTTAATATGTATGGGTTGAGTCTGATTCTCAGCAGTTATCAATATTATGCAGGGTACCTCTCCTCCTCCTTGAAACTTGGTTTACTTATTTAGAACCATTCTATCTATTTCTGGATCTTTTCAAATCAAATGGTCTCATACTTATAGAGAAGGTAACCAACCTGCTAATTGGTTGGCTAACGCTGCTGCCTCAAATAGTAATGTGATATTTTCTGTTACACCTTTTGAGCATTTAGGACTTTTATTTTTGGGGGACTCTATTAAACTCCCCTTCCTAAGATGTACTTAACTTTTCAATTTGAATGAAGTTTCTTTTTTGTTGATATATATATATATATATATATATATCCCCAAATAGAAAAAGTTTACGGCTAACAAAAGCACGGGAAAGTTTTAAAGATCTCCTAAGAATGTGTCCACATCATTTGATACCAAATTGGTTAATAATTCAGACCTTTTACAATGGATTAGTTGGATCTATTAGATCTATTATCGATGCTGCGGTTAGTGGTTCATTGATATCTAAACAGTTTGCTGATGCTTATACTTTAATTGAGGAAATGGCTACTAATAATTTTCAAAGGCTATCTGAAAGGTTAAATCCTAAAAAGGAAGCCAACATTCATGAAAATGATGCTTTTGCGATATTAGCCCATCAAATTGATGCAAGTTCAAGGAAGATAAACCAATTTGGAATGAATTATTCAGGCCAATTCTCATGATTGAAGGAAATTCATTAGGCCAAATGGTTGATTCTCAAACTTCATCAGAAACCTTGAATGCCAAAAGTAAGCCTAATAACCCATATTCCAATTATTATAACCCAGGTTGGAAAAACCATCCAAACTTTAACTGCAATAATAATAATTAGGGTGGTAGTAATCAACAATGGGGGAACAACCAAGTAAACTCATTAGGAAATTGAAACAACCAAGGGAATAATAATTATAGACCAACCTATCCTCCAGATTTTAACAATACTTCACAATTTAAGGAGAAGAAGTTGTCTATTGAAGAAGTGGTATTACAAATGGAAAATCAATTACAAAGTCAAGGAGCTACAATCAGAAATATTAAGAATCAATTGGGACAGATTGCCATGTCATTAAGTAATAGATCCCAAGGAACTCTTCCTAGTAATACTGAAGTAAATCCAAGAGATAAGACTACAGAGCAAGTACAAGCCATTCAGTTGAGAAGTGGAAAAGGGTTGGAAGGTAGAGTTTAAAAAGAGACCGAAATAAAGAAAGAAGAAATTGAAAAACCAAAAGAAGACGCTCTGAAAGGTTTGGAAAGACCTATTTCTCCACCTAAGGTTGATTTAAAAAAGCCACCACCTCCATTTCCCCAGAGACTTCAACAACAAAAATTGGATAAGTAATTTTCAAAATTTCTTGAAGATATTTAAGAAGCTTATAATTAACATTCCATTTGTTGAAGCCTTAGAACAAATACCAAGCTATGTGAAATTTATGAAGGATATTCTCAATAGAAAAAGGAAGTTTGAAGATAATGAGACTGTTGCACTTAGTAAAGAGTGTAGCGGTATAATTATGAAAAATCTTACTGAAAAGCTTAAAGATCCTGGAAGTTTCATAATTCCATGTGTAATTGGAGATAGATTTTTTGGAAAAGCTTTATGTGATTTGGGTGCAAACATAACCTTATGTCAATATCAATATTCAAAAGACCAGGATTAGGAGAAATAACCCCTACTACAGTAACTCTGCAATTAGTTGATCGTTCAATCACATATACTAAAGGAGTTATATAACATGTTTTGGTGAAAGTGGATCAATTTATTTTTCTTGTTGATCTCATTGTGTTGGATGTGGAAGAGGATAAAGAGATACCCATAAATTTAGGGAGAGCTTTCCTAGCCACAGGCAGAGTGATGATAGATGTGCAACGATGCAAGTTAATGATCAAACTGTTACATTCAATATTTCAAAGTCAATGAAATATCCTGTAAGCGGTAAAGATAATGAATGTTATAGGATGAATGTTATCAAATATTTGAGTGAATGCCATTTCAAGTCAACTTATGAAGAAAAATCTGAAAGTAAAGAATTGGAACACAAGCAAGAAGAGGAATTACAAGATTCTGAAGATTTTCATGAGGAAGATTTAAATTATGTTCATGAAAATTTTGAAATGCTAGACATGACTGTAAAAGATGAATCTTTTGGTCCATCAATTAAAAAACCTCCTGAACTTGATTTAAATATGCTTCCTAATCATTCAAAGTGTGACTTTTTAGGTGATTCCTGAACTTTGTCAGTTATAATTTATTCTCAATTAACTGAAAGAGAAGATGAGAGTTTGCTTGAAATTTTAAAGAAAAAAATATAAGAAAGCCTTTGGATGGACAATAGCTGATATTAAAGGAATCAGTCCTTCAATTTGTATGCATAGAATCCTTATGGAGGATAACTACAAACCTCAGGCTGATCCTCAAAGGAGATTAAATCCTATCCTGAAAGAAGTTGTTAAGAAAGAAATCTTAAAGTGGTTGGATACTAGAATTATCTACCCTATCTTAGATAGTGCTTGGGTTAGTCATATTCACTATGTACCTAAGAAAGGAGGAGTTACTGTGACTGTGAATGGAAAGAATGAAATTATCTCAGCAAGATAAGTTACAGGGTGGCAAATATTCATTGATTATTGAAATTAAACCTTGCCACCAGGAAAAAACATTTTCCACTTTCTTTTCTAGATCAGATGTTGGATAGACTGGCTGGGCATAAATACTTTTATTCTCTGATCGGATATACTGTTTACCACCAAATTCAAATTTCTCCTAAGGATCAAGAGAAAACAACGTTTACCAGTCCTTATGGTACATTTTCGTTTAGAAGAATGCCCTTTGGTTTATGTAATGTCCCTGCTACATTTCAGAGATATATGATGACAAATTTTTGTGATCTAATAGAAAAAGGAATTGAAGTTTTTATGGATGACTTTTCAGTGTTTGGAATTTCATTTGAATCGTGTTTAGAACATCTATCTAAAGTTCTGAAATGTTGTGAAGAAACTAATTTGGTCCTTAACTGTGAGAAATGTCAATTTATGATAGCAGGAGGAATTTTTTTAGGACATCGTATATCAGAAAATGGTATGGAAGTAGATCCTACCAAAATTTAAGTGATCTCTAATTTACCTTGCCCAACTAATATGGGAATTAGATGTTTTCTGGGACATGCTAGATTTTACAAGCGTTATATTAAACATTTTTCGCAAATTTTGAAGCCTTTATGTCATTTACTGGAAAAAGATGTGATTTTTAATTTTGATGATGATTGCTTAAAAGCTTTTGAAACTTTAAAAGAAAAATTAATCGCTGCACTTGGTTTCCCTAACTGGGAAAAACCTTTGAATTAATGTGTGATGCTAGTGATTATGTTATTGGAGCTATTTTAGGTCAAAAATATGATAAGATTTTCAAAGTGATTTACTATGCTAGTAAAACTATTAATGAAGCTCAAATTAATTATAGCACTACTGAGAAAGAGTTATTAGCTATAGTATTTATCTTTGATAAATTCTGATCATATTTAAATAGAACTAAATGTATGGTGCATATTGATTATTCTATTATATAGTATTTAATGAAGAACAAGGATGCAAAACCAAGATTGATTAGATGGATTCTTCTTTTGCAAGAATTTAATTTCGAGATAGTAGATAGGAAATGTGCTGATAATTAAATTGTTGATCATCTATTCAGGCTTGAAACTGAAAAATCTCTCTGTGATGCTGAAGAAATTAAGGAAAATTTTCTTGATGAAAAATTATTCACTGTTAATGAGTGGTGTGTTCCGTGGTATGCAGACATTGTAAACTTTATTATCAGTGATATTTTACCCTATGGTTTGACATACTAGGAGAGGAAGAAATTTCTATCTGAAGCCAGAACTTATTTTTGGGATGACCCATTTTTAAATAAATAAGGAAAGGATTTGATTATTCGAAGATGTGTGCCTTTAGAAGAAACTTATGAAATTATACAAAAATGTCATTATTCTGATTATGGGGGATATTTTGGAGTTGATAAAACTACATATAAAATCTTACAATCTAAATTTTATAGGCCTACAATTTTTAAGGCTGTTAAAATTTATATTATAAATTGTGATCGATGACAAAGTGTAGGAAATATTTCTAGAAGAAATGAGATGCCCCTCAATTATATGTTGGAAGTTGAAATATTTGATGTTTGGCAATTAGATTTCATTGGACCATTTATACCATCTTTCGGAAATTCATACATTTTCATAGCAGTAGACTATGTATCTAAATGGATAAAAGCTATTGTTGTATCTCTATGTGATGCTCAAAGTGTTGCAAAGTTTTTAAATAAGAATATATTTTACAGATTTGGAATACCAAGAGTAATCATAACTGATGGGGGAAGTCATTTTAGGAATGTGATTATGGAGAAGTTAGTAAATAAATATCATATTAACCATCACATTACTACTGCGTATCATCTGTAGATAAGTGGTTTGGTTAAATTATGCAATCGTGAAATTAAAAGAATATTAGAAAAGACTGTTAATCCAAATAGAAATAATTGGTCAATCAAACTATAATATGCTTTGTGGACCTATAGGACTGCCTACAAAACTCCTATAGGAATGTCCCCATATATGCTAATTTTTGGAAAAGCTTATCATTTACCAGTTGAACTTGAGCATAAAGCATATTGGGCTATTAAAGACTTCAATTATAATTTAAAAGTGTTGACCTCATTTATGGTGAGGTCTTTCCTTTCCTCTTAGTGCTTAGGATCTAGTCATAGGTTTTCCCTTTGACTATCCTAGAGGACTAGAAGTGGGACCCACCACTTAGAAATTCAAACACTTCTTAACTTTTCTTGAACCCCACATAGATGACCATAAACCTCCAAGCCTCTTTGGAAGGTTAAAAGTCAAATGTGGAGGTTCAAGGATGAGTTCCAATAGGATTATTTGGCCTTAGGATTACCCTGGGTGGCCTGGTCTTGGTGAGGTTCAGCTTGCACACACTACACTCTCACACACATTCTAAACCCTAAAACCACTCTTACCCAACTTGGCTTCCTGACTCATGTAGGAAACTCATATGGATGGACCTCAACCCCTAAGCCCCTAGCTAAGAGGGTTAGAAACAACATATTATGTGCCTAAAATGAATCCTCTCATGGCTCTTGTGAGCTTAACATGGTTTCATGGCTTCATGGCTCAACCAAAATGGTTTCATTTTACTCACATCTAATCAATCTTCATTTTTCCGAAATTTCAATTTTTGACTCCCGGGGCCCTAAACCCGCCAAACCAACCAAATACCCTTGAAGTTATCCAAAATTCCCAAAATTGCCTAAATTAATCAATATTTCTCAAAATCAATCCTAAATACTCCCCACCACTAAAATTGATCATTCATGACCAAATATACCAAAATTTTCAAAAATAGCCCCCAATACGCTTCATGTACCCTCCTTGTACCCTAAATAGCCTAAAATTCCAAAAATTCAAAAAATTCCCCAAAAATCCCAAAAATTCCAAAATACTATCCACATCATGTTCTTCAACTACCACATACCCTAATTTTATCAATTTAAACTAGTTTTATCAAAAAATCCTAAATTGGCCCTTAAGGCCCAAAGTGAACAATTAACCCAATCCATCCCAAATTGAACTCAAATGTCACCCAATTTTCCCTAGATTTGTATTGAAAATCTTCCTAACATCCCCACAAATAAAACTCTAACTTAATTTACCCAATACTTGGGCCCAAACTTCACCTAAGCCTAACTTAAACCAAAACTCCCTAAATTGGCCTAAACTAATCATGAACTCAAACAAGCCCAAATCCCAAAATCAAGACCCAACCAAAATTAAAACTCTTTGCCTTACCTCCATGAACATTTTACAATATTAATTTCACATCAAACATTATCCCAACATTAGCCCAAGTTAGCCCAATTTGACCCACTTTGACCTCATTGCTAAAAGGCCCAAATTATACCCAATTCAACTCCAAATGACACCAAATCTTTTCTAAAACCTTCATAACACATTCATAAACTAAATGCAACATTTATTTGGCACAAAATTTTACTAAATTTTTATCCAAAATTTTATCTTAAAACCTAAAAGCCCATTTCATTAAGACATTTTAAAAGCCCATCCAAAATAATTTCAAAAGCCCAAGTCTTCAGTCCAAGCCCACATGACATTTCTTTCCATCATCCATTTCATTAAAATAATCCATATAAATTTTCATTTCATGATTAAATAATTCTAAATAAAGCCATGCCATTCATGAAATAGAGGGAGTCTCTTTCTTAATCCATCATTAAACTTTTTAACCCCATTCATGTCACACTTTAACCAAGTTTAGCCACCTCACCATGGATGGATACTTCACCACCCATCTTTGAGCTGACCCAAATGATTTTCCCTCAGCCCAAAGTTAAGCCTTGGGGGGTGCACCAAACACCAAACCATGATTGAACCCAATTAAGCTCAAAATTCACCCTTCCCCCATTCCATTTAAATCTAACCTTTGACACATGTTCAAAACCAATTGAACTCACCAAATCCCAGCCCTGACTTCACTGGTCAAGATGGTACCCATGCCTGCCAGCCAGCCACCTCGGTCGCCGGAAAACACCACACCCGTGAGCACCCATTTGATTTAAAAATTCAAACTCCCTTACTGAGTTGTCCCATGGCCAGTGGTCACTGGAGCCCTTCTTCTCCTCCCCTGAGCAGCTGATCCCAGCCTTGAATTGATTATGGGAAGCCCTCTAGCCATGGCTATTTAAACACCACCACCTCCACGACCAAAAGGGTTGATGCGTTGGACCTTAGCCAAACTCTGCCAAATTGATCCCAAACTCTTTATACAACCTAGAGCAGTTGATCTCCACTGAAATCTAGCTCTAAAACCCCCTCTGTGAGTTCAATTTCTGAGCTTAATCTCAAGCCTAAAAAACATGACACTCCACCAAAGCGAGCTAAACCTCAAATTGATTAACCCTACACCATCATCAGACCAAGAGAAGAAGTTCCCCAATGGAAGCCCCCTCAACAGGCCACCCATTTGTACTGAAGACCAAAGCTCAAAATCAGCTTCGATGAAAATCATACTTAGGAAACTCACCGGGACCAAAGGCTCAATCCGTAGGCTCCATGGACTCCAGCGAACGTGTCGAGCACATCCAATCAAGGCTCCACCTCTTGGACCAAGGTATGAAGACTTCTCCTTAGCCCGAGCTTCCAGCGATTCATCATCTCTTTTAAATTGATTTTAAGGCTTATTAGCCTTATGGATTTGTAACTCTCGTTTAGATGAACACATAAGATCAAATTTCATGTACTTTAGTTGAGAAATGAGTGAGATCTTAAGGTTCTAGGGTGGACGGCTTTCGGGACACCCTAGTCGTAGACAATGACCAGCCACCGTTGGATGGCGCGTGTAATGAACGAACGGTGGAAATCAAGTCGGACGGGGAGATGGAATGGGACAGCGGGCCGCGTGGCTGCCAAGTTAGATGGAGGCATCAAATAGAAGCGCACCGCATGGAACTTCGACCCAGACGAGGATGACGCGTCTCCGACGTGGTTAAGTAGATAAATAGGGTATTTTGAATTATTTAAATGCCCTTATCTCTGAAAATTCGTATCTTTGCATAGAAAAATCCTAAAGATAAACTAAAAATACCCTCTTGCTCAGTGAATAGAGGGGATTAATGTGGAAGAGGAATCAAGTTGTTTTGTTAAGTATTTTATTTTTAATTAATTTAAAACTAATTTAAGTATTTCAATTCTCCATTTGCATAAACATTTTACCATGACATGAGACCATAAGGCTTTTGTAGCCTCAGTTCTTGGGAACATTCCCTGAATTTTCCAAGGCCAGAGGCTATCTCTATGGCAAGTTATTTATTTTTCAAGCTTATGTGTCTGTTTTGGCATTTTAATTCCAATAATTTGCATATTGCTTGGAAAAATCTAAAAAAAATTAGGGGGAGTATCTCTGGACCAGAGGACCCTAGGAAAATTATGGTTTGATTTAATCCTTTAAAAATAACCTTAATTAGCCTAAACACTTAAAAATGAACCACACATTAAAATCACTTGCAATCAATTCTCCACTGTCACTTAGGATACAGAGAACCTCACATAAAAATTTCAAGTCAATTAGAATTAGTTTACCCTATTAAATGAATTAATTAAGTGACATAGCTATTTTGAAAATTAAAAAATTCATCAAATCCAAAATGCATTTCAAAAATTCACCAAATTAATTTTGGAAGTTCTCTATGATTAGAGGATTCTAAGAAAAATAAAATTGTATTTTTTATAAAAATTTGATTTTTAATCATTTTTAAATATTTAATAATTAAAAATTATAAAAAATCACAAAAAAATAAAAAATCACCAAAACATCACATTTGGTCTCCTAATCACTTAGGAACCATCAAAATATTTTTCCTAAGTCTCTAAGTTAAGATATTAATTTTTTAAAGGCCTAGGATAATTTTTAACATTTAAAAAATGAATTTTCTTAACCTTCCACTAAAATAATTCTAATAAATCAAAGAAAAATTAAAAAAATATAAAATTTGTTTCTCTAGATTCCTTGACTACAAAGAAATTTTCTAAAAATATAAAATTAGTTTTTCCACCTTTAAAATATTTTAAAAATGAATTAATACTCCAGAAATTAATATAATTATAATAAATAAAATAAAATTCAAAAAGTCACCAAAATTGGTCCAAGTGGTCATTTGGTCAGTAGGAACATCCCATAAGTTTCCTAAGGACAGAAACCTTACCTTGGTCATGTTGTTAAATTTTCATTTAAAATCCCTATTTTCATTAAAATAATTATATAAATTAAATTAAAAATGGAAAAATCACATTTTCTCCTCTAATGTCTTAATTGACATGTGAGTAAGGTGATATAAAAATTTCAAGTTCATTTGAGCTCAATTTAGTGAGTTACGAAATGAATATGCTTAAGAGGGCATAAAAGTAATTAAGGATTTTAACCCTAATTAATACCTTAGGCCTAATCAAAGGGAGGGTAAAATATTTGATCTTAATTTTCTCTTGGATGATTGAAACTTAGGGAATTAAGAGGTAGAAACTCATTAATCACTTTAATACATCAAAATGGAACCTTAATTAATTAAATCATTTAAATTTTGGGAGAATAATTAAAATTTGGATTATTAATATTAGGAATTTGACTTGAGAAGATATCAACTCTCTAATCTAAAATCCCTAAATGGATCAATTCAATAATATTCAACTCATAATTAATTTAAAAAAAATGATGATGATTGAAATTAATAATAAAAAAAGAAATAACCCTTAATTAAATTAAAGCTTAAAACATTAAATGATTTAATAATCAAATTAAAATAAATTTAAAACATTTAAAACTAATTTGAAATCACTTAAGAACAAACTTAAAACAAATTTGAAACACTAAATAATCTTAAAATAATTCATAATTAAAAATGTGAAAATCAAACTAATTAAAACCAACCTAAAGTATTATAATTAATCCAAATCAAATCATCAAAATTTAATGAAATTAAATAATTTAAACACCTCTTTCAACCTAAGTAATTTTAAAAACATTTAAAAATTAACCTAAAACTTTACTATTAAATTGGATTATTTTAAATCATCAACTCAACTTTAATAAGTTAAATTCCTGAATGACTTAATCTGCCCCTGAAGGCTCTCACATTTATAACCTCTAAATGGAACATCAAGTGAAATGTCACTTTACTCATCGAATAATCAAATGTCCAAGTTCACTGAGCAAGAAACGAAACTTAACTAAATTCTTGGATGACTAATTCACTTGTACAACGAAATTCATTTGGACTCGAAATAATTTCAGAAGCATTGAAAAGATGTTCAGGACTAGTCCTGAGCACTTTCTCAATGTGATGAGGTGTTTTAGAAGAACAATTAAACTTATTTGTTCTTTGGTGAAGAAAATCATCCATAAAACATAAGAACTTAGACGTCATAGGAATTAACTAGCAATAGGATTAGAATTTTGGTAGACAACCAAAACCTTCCCTTAGCTTTACCTAGGTGCTTTCCTTAGAATATTTAAATTCTCTGACATGTGTTTTAAGTGCAGCCTGGAATGAAGAGAAGACCCACCAGGTACGCTTTTATTTTATTGCAATTTACTTACCTGCACTGTACTTTACTTCTCTTTCATGTTAAACAACAATGTCACCCTGCATGAAAACTGAAACTTTAGGATAGCCACAAAACTGAAACCCAAAACTAAATTAAAATTCAACACAAGATAAAATTCAATGCCACAACATTCAAAAGATAAATTAACTCAAAATTTAATCACAAACAAAACAAAAACTACAACTACAACTAAATTGAAACGTCTCGTTGGATGATCGTTGTAACCCACGTGTTGCTAACGAGATTTCCCACGGTCTAAATGAAAGTGTGGAACTCATTCAGTTGAGTTTAGCAAATTCATTTGGACTAAGTGAATCCGATGAAAATAGTGGTGCCGGGATGACGGAACCGTGAGATCTTAATCGGTTCTGCTTAATCAACTTTAAGATTGTTTTAATTAAAACATTAAGACACCAGAACCTTAAGACTTCTAAACCAAAATACTTCTCTCATCTCTTGACTGCCACTTTCTAAAACTAAACCTCTACAACAACAAGGAGCTTGGAGCAAAGTGGGCAGCACGGCCCTCTTCATCAGCAAAACTTGGGTCTACATCAGCAAAACCTTTCCTAGAATTAAATAACAAGCCACAAGACTTCGGGGTAGTCCGCTAAATGCGACATAAATCCTCACCTATTCTTTTAGGTCTTTTCACAGCCTTGTGCAATATAAGCCCTAAATCGCTTAGGATTCTGAGGTCGCCGTCTGATACGGCGTAAATCCTCCTATCTTTCAGGTTATTTGCATAACCAGGTGATTATGTAAATGTAATTATTATAATTAATTAGCAGGATTGAAACTTAAATAAATTCATTTTTAAAATTCAAAGCCCAACATTAGGATAGTTTGGGAAGTCACCGAAGTTCACTTCGGGTCTGTGACATCCCCTACTTCTCTTCCTTTGGACTCCTAAGATAAACTGTTCCAAATTTGAGCTATTCCATATTGAAATTTCCAAATTCCAATCTTTTGAAAACCTTAAACTTTGAAATTCTTGAAAGCAAAACCACTTATCATTATCGAGAGTTTTCTTAAATGATTCCCATCAATTAAGATGTAATTAACTATAGGAGCTTGCCCTTACAGGGAACTTTAAGAACCCAGGTAATATAAACCCTTCTTAATTTATTTATTAAGAAGGGGAACTTATCGGCTTATAAAAGTGGTTCGCAGACCAAACGGGTGCTGAACCGACCCTCAATTACGCAGTAAATTAACCTCCAAAAGATGGCCAAAAACTTGACCCGATTTATAAATAGCGGCTAGTGTACAAAATCTGAAATGATATAAAAATTAGAAAATATTTTACACACTAGGGGTACTATGCAAGTATACGTATCGTTTCGAAGTAATATAGAGTTTTCTTTAAAAACCCCGATATCGATCCCACGAGGAAGTGAAGTAAGAGGTCTTTAGTCAAATTCTAGTCTACTACTAATAGTCCTTAGTTTGGAATGTCGATTAAAATTATGTTTAATCTAGCAACTACTCCTAAATGCAAGTGCTTATTTTAAAGATAGTAACTATAATTAAATGCAAATAATAATTCTAAAGACAACCCTTTTTGGATTAATTGGTTTGGAGAATTTTGAGATACTAAAAACTAAAATTCTTATGTAATGAAATGGATAATGTATAGAAATGAGATGCATTAAATATTGTATGTGCCAAATAGGAGAAATCCTATTCATTACCCTTTGGTCCAGGCATAAAGAACATTAACTAATCCTATGCTTGGTTACTGAATCTGCGACTAGGCTGGGAGGATACCGTCTCTCACTTCGGAGCTCCCACGTTCCCCTCGCCTGAGGGCTAACATCTACACTTCAGCACCCAAACGATAGGATCGAATTGGGGATTTTAGTCTGTCACCCTAAAATTTCCACTTGTATGTCCTATAATTATATTTCCCTATTTAATTGTATTCAATCCTCATGAACTTCACCATTCATGCAATTTGAATGTGGTTACACTTTGTTGAGAATTACATCGCCCTTTTGGGACAATGTAATTACAACGAATTTTAACAATACAATGGGCCCTTATTGTAATGTAAATGAAGTGCAAGTAAAAACCATCACATTTATAATTAAAACATCTTTTAGCAAGCATCCCAATATCTTAAACTTGAATTCTACTCACTACAAAAGAAAAGTAAAAGTAAAATAATGGCATAATCTTCTCATGCCACTATTTCCAAAGAAAAAGAAAAAGTAAGAGAGATATGTCACAAAGCACGAAGAAAACACAACGGAAACTTCATTAAACCAAAGCAAATCCACTAGGTAAGTTTTTACAAAATCATAATATAATGAAGAACAATACTTAGCTTTTTTCTTTTGAAAAAAAGATGAAGATCTCTCCCATAAAGTCTCCCGTCGATCCATGCAATGCTAGTGCAATCCCTTACAAATTCTCTCAAAATCTCCTCTCCAATCTCTCCAAAAGGGTAGAAATCTACATTTCTACTCTTAATCTAAGAATCCTAAACATTCTCCAAGTTTTTCCTAACATTCCTCTCCTTTGTTTCTCTCTTTTCTCTCACTAAATTCACTAATTTAAAGAGTGTGCATGAATTTCTAAGAGTTCCCTTAAGTACCCCTTCAAAAAAGCGTCCAAATACGTCAAATTTCGGCCCAAAACTGCCAAAAATCGGTCTAGAACTTTCCCGGGCCCTGTCGGCGGGTTCAAGGTCGCTGTCGGTGAGCTTTTTGGGTATTTTTCGGCCTTCTCGAGAAACTCCCGCCATCAGCAAGCTCGAGGGCGCCGTCGGAGGGCAGACTCTGTACAGCTCCACCGTTTCGCTCTGTTTGGCTCCGTTTTAGCTCTGTTTCGCTCCATTTCAGTTGCGTTGCGTTCCTAACAGATAGCCCAACAAAATAAGCATAAAAACAACCTTTTTAAAGTTTTAATTTCATTTAAAATTATGCAAGAAGTGTAAAAGAGATTAAGCATCGAAAGACTTATCAAAAGGTGTCGGTTCAAAATTTCATTTCTTGCTCGTTTTTGCTCCAAATTGCACCGTTTTTGCTTCTTTTTGCTCCAATCACCATTTCTTGTACCTAAAACAAAAAATATACAAAATAAATTTCTTTAAAGTGTAATATCATAAAAAATGAGAAAAATCATATAGCAAAAATTGTATATATTTTAGGCGTGTCAAAATCCCCCAAACTTAACTGTTACTTGTCCTCAAGTAACACTATAACTTTAAAAATAAAATATGTTAACTTATGGTTGTGGGTTTCAATAGAATTCTCTATAATTTCATCTCAGAAATATTATAGTATAACATAGGAGAAACTCTAGCAATTCAACCTAGGACTAGAGTGTAAAAATATCTCACATTTAACTTAGGAATTCTAATATTTTTATTTACTTCAAAAGTTATTGAAAATTGTCAAACTAAAGATTCATAGAAAGTATAAAAATGGAATTTAAGCACCTTATCTATACCAATTTAACCAATACCTTTTGAAATAATAATAAGCTTAGAATTGTTTTTTAGTCTTTTCATTTAAAAAGATTCAAGTGAAACTAATTTTTGATTAGGCTTCTCCTCACTTATTTTCTTTTCTTCTTTTTTTTTTCTTTCGGGATCATTTTCAATCCCCTTTTTTTCTTTTTTTTATGTGAAGATTACTATATATGGATAAGCCTTTAATAATTTTAAATTTCACTATCCTCTCTAAAATCCAAAACTCAAAACTTTCCCTCACTTTTTATAAGTTTAAGTATTAGTTAGAAAAAGGTTTTCAATAAAGGCTCAATTCTCATTAAGTATAAATCTAATAATTTTAGCTTTTCAAATATTCAAATCCTTTATACCATAAATAAAAAAATCATTTTTCTAATGTTTCCTACAAAATATCTTAACTCTAGAACAGTTTCTTCACTAAAGATTTCAACTAAGTTATTTTTCTAACATTCCTCAAATTGAAATTATAGTAACCTAAAGATAACACCACATACCACAAGTCATTTTAAAAGTGATGTCAAATTAAATACAGGCTACTGAGGACAAATAAAGTTACATTTTAAAAATTTTTCTTCCCCCCAAATATAAATTTTAAAATATTTTGCAATTAATTCTATAAAATATTGCAGGAAGAAAAAGTAAAGGTTGAATCCACTTACTACTACAACATCCTATCAAATTCATATACATGCATAATCAGGATAGAATGACTGTAAGAGAAAGTAAATCTAACCTAAAATATACTTGTAATAAAATTACACTAAAAGGAAGTATTTTCAAATTAAAATTTCATTTTTCTTCCTACCCCCAAACTTAATTTTTAATATATAAAGCATTCAGTACAGAAAATATAAGCAGGAAGAAAAACAGTTTAGAAATTCTATCTACCACAAATGTCTATCAAATCCATTTGTAAGTATTCATTAGGACAGAACAATATGTAGCAGAAAGTAAATCTAAACTAATCATGTCAGAATGAAATTCACTAAATAAAAGCCTAACTAGCATAGCATGTATCAACAAGGGAATATTAAAATGTTCTTCTATTGTTATATAAAATTGTAACACAAACATAAACACACATAAGATAAAAAAGGTCAATTCTTCCATTAACTCATCACATCACACTGATTTACTTCCAATTTCTAACAGAATCACTACACTAATAAATTAGGTACTTTCAAATGGTTTTATAGATTATAATCTCAATGATAAGATTATCCCTAATAAATTGGTTTCCGGACACTAATCTCAGGCATCATCTAATCCATATAACTAAGCACCTTTAACAGATACATATTGTAGTGTAAGATCATCCTAATGTTATTCATCAAATAGGTTCGTGACTCCTATCAAATGAAAATAAAGTTGCAGAAAGGAAGTAACAAATTAAGATGGAACTATCAATGTTTAAAATTCATGAGTTCCCTTGTAAAACTCAAGTCTGGGTGAGACCCAAGTCATAGTGAACTCGTCAATCCAACTACTACAAGAGAACATACAAGTCTAACCAAAATAAGAAGTTAAGGATGCACCTCCCTCAAGACACAGACAGAGATCAAACTACTTACAATCTAAACATCTACTAACAACAATCAAACTTATCAATCCATAATGACACATAAAGATCAAGTCAATCCACTCTAAAGCAAACACCATAAAATAGTAACAATCATGTCTATCAAGCATACTAAATCAAAACACACTAATAACTATGGGTTGCCTCCCATAAAGCACTTAGTTTTAACGTCGTGGGCCTGACAAATGATTCCTCCTGGATCAAAATTCCAATTAAGTAATCCTTGATCAATCGCCCAATCTTTTTCAGATCCAGGGATTCCTACAAAATTCTCAAATTGTAATTTTTCTTTCAGCTCTTCTTTTTCATATTGATTTATATCATTGTTCCTCATATTTCTTTTTGGATCCAATATTCATCTATTGATTTTCTGAATTTGCATATTAATATCATCCTAGAAATTTATAAGAACTTGATCTTTATAAGATACTTCAATATCTCTCAAATTTTGGATCAGATTCTCTTTAGATAATTCAGATTCAGGATCAAATTCTTCTATGTCACTCTTATGATTCAAGTTATCTTCCATTTCTTCCCCTTTATAATTATTAAATGATGGAGGATCTATCTTAGTTGAGGAAATATGTTTTTCCAATTCCTTAGGATTTTCTTCCAATGGTCTTCCAATATCCTTATCCTCTTTTCTCAACTCAAAGTTCTTTTGAAATTTATCCTCAAATTCTCTTCCAGGTTTTAGTTCAATAACTTTATCTTGTTCATCATTCAATTCAGGTTTTTCTTGTAATTGATTAGAATCTAAAGATATAAAGACTGGTTGTGTTGATGAATTCCCTAAATAGATAGGCTTTTAAATTGTATGGGGTACATCCATCTTAAGTTCATGAGATTTTTCAACAGATGGAAGTAAAAGTTTACTATTTTTCGTAGCGTCCATTATTTCACACCTCTCCTGAACATACATACAGTCTTCTTTAAATAATGTTTTCGAATCATCATGAAAATCCATTCTGACCTCATCTGTTATCTTACTCTCAAAACTTTCTTCAAAACGGTCTTTACTTAGATGATCAATTTCATCCATCCAAAAACAATCATCATCTTTTCTCTCAGCTAGATATTTCATAGTCTTTAATACATCAAAACTGACTTTATGGTCATTAATATTCATAGTCAACTCTCTTTTTTGCACATCTATCATAGCTTGTCCAATAACAAGGAAAGGTCTCCCAAAAATAATTGGAACTTCTTTATCTTCCTCCATATCTAATACAATAAAGTCCAAAGGAAAGATAAATTTATCCACTTTAACAAGCACATCTTCTATAACTCCTTTTGGATAAATGATAGATCGATCAGCTAACATAAGGGTTACAGTAGTGGAAGAAATATCGACTAAACCTAACCTTCTAAATATAGATAGAGGCATCACATTAATGCTCACTCCTAAATCACATAAAACTTTTCCACATAGTCTTTTTCCAATTGCACAAGGAATTTTAAAGCTACAAGGATCTTTAAGTTTTTGAGGAAAATTTTTCTGAAGTATAGTGATGCACTCCTCACTTAGTGAAACTGTCTCGTAATCCCCAATTTTTTTTTTCTTATTTAATATATCCCTCATAAACTTTACATAACTTGGCATCTGTTCCAAAGCTTCAGTGAAAGATATATTTATCGTTAACTTCTTAAGTACTTTCATGAACTTTGAAAATTTTTTATACAACTCATGCTGTCTACTTTTAGTTTCATTTGTTTCTCTCACAACATATTTCTCTTTTCTAACCACATTCTCTATTTTTCTTTCACTTTTTAATTGGACAGCTTCTACTTGTTCATTAGTGTTCACTTCAAGGTTGATCTCAATGTTGCTAGGAAGTGTTCCTTGGGGTCTATTGCTAAGTGAATTAGCAATTTGTCTCAGTTGATTCTCTATGTTTCTAATCGCAGCATTTTGACTTTGCAACTGGTTTCCCATTTGCAATACTACTTCTTTTATAGACATCTTTTTATCCTCAAAATGTTGATCATTGTTAGAGTCCGGTGGATATGAAGGTCTATAGTTTGTGTTCCTATGATTATTCCAACTTCCATTAGGATTTGCAATATTATTTTCCCATTTTTTGTTTCCACCATCAGTAGTATGATTCTAGTTAAATTTAGAATGGTTCTCCTAACCTGGGTTGTAAAAGTTAGAGTACGGGTTGTTTATGGTATTTGAAGCATCATATAATAAGTTAGAAGCAATTATATGCCCAAATGAACTTTCCTCACTTACTGGAGTAAATTGAGGCTGGTTCATTCCAAATTGATCCAACTTCCTTGATATTGCAGCAACTTGAGATGCAAGAATTGCAATTGCATCAGTATCATGAACACTGACTACATAATTATGATTTTCCCTTGTAGAGGGCCATTGAAATTTATTTGTAGCCATTTTTTTAATTAACTCATACGCTTCATCAAATGGTTTTGACATTAATGATCCACCAGCGGTAGCGTCAATTAAAGACCTAAGGGATCCTACTAGCCCATTATAAAAAGTTTGATTGATTAACCAATCGAGCAGAGTATGGTGTGGACACTTTCTTAGGAGTTCCATAAATCTTTCCCAGGCTTCGTATATTGATTCCCCTTCATACTGACAAAATGAGATAATATTGTTTCTAAGTTGAGTAGTCCTTGAAGGTGGAAAATACTTAGCTAGGAATTTCTGAGTTAACTCCTCCCAAGTTTTAATAGAACCAGGTGCTAAAGATTATAACCACATTTTAGCCTTATCCCTTAGTGAGAAAGGAAAAAGCCTTAGTCTAACAGCATCGTCTGACATATCATTATAATGAAATATAACACAAAGTTCTATAAAATTTGATAAGTGTAAATAGGGATGCTCCAAAAGTGTTCCCCCAAACTGATTGTTCTGCACCAGTTGGATAATCTCAGGATTTAATTCAAACAAGTCAGCTTCTACGACAGGGTTTTGTATGCTTGAGTGAATTTCATCTGTCGTAGGATTTACGTAATCCCTCAATGAAGTATGATGATTTTCCAAGTTATTATCTTGAAAGTTTTCCATTTTCATTTCTAGTTTTTTGAGTCCTTTCTCTTTTTTTATTTTTTTATTTTTTAAAAACTCGGGATCATAAGGCACAAGTCCTGTAGATCATTTGTTTTGCATATGCAACATAACAAACAATATATTAACAATTAAACAAATAATAAATGAAATATATTCAAGACAAAACATCTTCACGAACACCTTATTTTTCACACAAACAATTTTTTTTCATTTTTCACAACACTTTTTCATATAAAAATATTTTTCACACAAAATAGTTTTTACGACACTACAATTTTCTAAGTCTAAGCCTAATTACTTCAATTAAAATTCTCCTAAAGTTCTTACCGAAGCTTTCCCGGCAACGGCGCCAAAAACTTGACCTGACCCGCAATTACGCAGTAAATTAACTTCCAAAAGATGGCCAAAAACTTGACCCGATTTATAAATAGCAGCTAGTGTGCAAAATCTGAAATGATATAAAAATTAAAAAATATTTTACACACTAGGGGTACTACGCAAGTATATGTATCGTTTCAAGTAATATAGAGTTTTCTTTAAAAACCCCAGTATCGATCCCACGAGGAAGTGAAGTAAGAGGTCTTTAGTCAAATTCTAATATACTACTAATAGTCCTTAGTTTGGAATGTTGATTAAAATTATGTTTTATCTAGCAACTACTCCAAAATGCAAGTGTTAATTGTAAAGATAGTAACTATAACTAAATGCAAATGATAATTCTAAAGATAATCCTTTTTGGATGAATTGGTTTGGAGAATTTTGAGATACTAAAAACTAGAATTCTTATGTAATGAAATGGATAATGTATAGGAATGAGATGAATTAAAAATTGTATGTGCCAAATAGGAGCAATCCTATTCTTTTCCCTTTGGTCCAGGTATAAAGAACATTGACTAATCCTATGCTTGGTTACTGAATCTACGGCTAGGCTGGGAGGATACCGTCTCTCACTTTGGAGCTCCCACGTTCCCCTCACCTGAGGGCTAACATCTACACTTCAGCACCCAAACGATAGGACCGAATTGGGGATTTTAGTCTGTCACCCTAAAATCTCCATTTCTACGTCCAATAATTATATTTCTCTATTGAATTGTATTCAATCCCCATGAACTTCACCATTCATGGAATTTAAATGTGATTCAACATTGTTGAGAATTACATCGCCCTTTTGGGACAATGCAATTACAATGAATTTTAACAATACAATGGGCCCTTATTGTATTGTAAATGAAGTGCAAGTAAAAAACTATCACATTCATAATTAAAACATCTTTTAGCAAGCATCCCAATATCCTAAACATTAATTCTACTCACTACAAAATAAAAGTAAAAAAAAAGAATGGCATAATCTTCTCATGCCACTATTTCCAAAGAAAAAGAAAAAGTAAGAGAGATACGTCACAAAGCATGAAGAAAACCCAACGAAAACTTCATTAAACCAAAGCAAATCCACTAGGTAAGTGTTTACAAAATCATAATATAATGAACAATAATATTTAGTTTTTTCCTTTTGAAAGAAAGATGAAGATCTCTCCCACAAAGTCTCTCGTCGATCCATGCAATGCTAGTGCAATCCCTTACAAATTCTCTCAAAATCTCCTCTCCAATCTCTCCAAAAGGGTAGAAATCTACATTTATACTCTTAATCTAAGAATCCTAATCATTCTCCAAGTTTTTCCTAACATTCCTCTCCTTTGTTTCTCTCATTTCTGTCCCTAAATTCACTAATTTAAAGAGTGTGGATGAATTTCTAAGAGTTCCCTTAAGCACCCCGTCGAAAAAGCGTCCAAATACGTCAAAATTCGGCCTAAAACTGCCAAAAGTCGGTCTAGAACCTTCCTGGGCGCTGTCGGCGGGTTCAAGGTTGCTGTCGGTAAGCTTTTCGGGCATTTTTCGGCCTTCTCAGGAAAATCCCACTGTCGGCGAGCTCGAGGGCGAGCTCGACATGCAGGCTCTGCACAACTCCACCGTTTTGCTTCGTTTTAGCTCCATTTCGCCCCATTTCAGTTACGTTGCGTTCCTAACAGATAGCCCTACAAAATAAGCATAAAAACAACATTTTTTAAATTGTAATATCATTCAAAAATATGCAAGAAGTGTAGAATATATTAAGCATCGAAAGACTTATCAAAAGGTGTCGCTGTAAAATTTCATTTCTTGCTTGTTTTTGCTCTAAATTGCACCATTTTTACTTATTTTTGCTCCAATCATCATTTCTTATACCTAAAACCAAAAAATATACAAAATACCCTCCTTTAAAGTGTAATAACATAAAAAATGAGTAAAATCATATAGCAAAAATTGTATATATTTTAGGTGTGTTAGGTGTCACAAATCGTTTAGCTTATTTAATAGAGCCCCATCATCAAGCAGTGTGTCTATTCTTCGGGATAGATACACAGTTTGTGATGCGATGCTCATTTATATAAACTTTGAGATGTAAGATCAGTTTGATTTCTTATCTTCAAATTTTCAAACTTAAAATTATTTTCAAAATTAAATGCTACTTTTCAAATTTTATATATATATAAATTAAATTTAAAATCTAAAATTAGCCAACAACTCCTGTAGGCAACCTCCTTTTTTTCAAAACACATAACCTAAAAATATGCCGATAGAAAGATGCTGGAGAAAAAAGATTATTGCAATTAAATGAGCTTGAAGAGATAAGGAATGAATCTTATAGAAATGTTAAGATTTATAAAGAAAAGATGAAGTTATGGCATGATCGGAACATTCTTACAAAAAATCTTGAGCCAGGGCAAAAGGTTTTATTATATAATGCTAGATTGAGAATATTTGCTAGAAAACTTAAGTCCAAGTGAACATGCCCATTTATTGTGATGAAAGTTTATTCATATGGAGCTGTGGATATTCAAGATCCTAAAACTGGAAAAATATTTAAAGTGAACAGTCATAGACTTAAACCTTACTTTTTTAGTCAATTAATCTAAACCTGATGTTGGGTCACTCAAAATAAGCTTTGGGTATGTCAAGCTGATGACTTTACACCAAGCACTTTATGGGAGATAACTCATATTTATCGATGTGTTTTGCTTTATGTTTGCTTTGTGTGCTTTTATTTAGTTTGATTTGAGAAATGTGGTAGCATTTTAGAGTTTTTTATGTTACGGTGGTGTTTATTTGACCTTATTTAATGACTTAGAGGATTCAGAATGAAGATTTTGACGTTTGGCAGAACTGTTCAAAAATGTGCTCTAGCGGCTATGCGATGCTGGTTGGCGCATAGGCGCCACAGTTATAAGAAAATGTGAAAAATGAGGTTCTAGAATCCTAAATCGTGGGTGAGTAGGTTTTGGAGTTATTAAGAATTTTTAGCAAGTCTATGGTCAGTTTTGTGATTTCCTAAGCCTATAAAAGGGCCCTAAATTTATGAGATACTTTCCCCTATTCTTATTTTCATTTTTGAGTCTTCTGAAAAGAGTATTTTGAATGCAAAATTGTCTTCTTGAGAGAGCGAAGTTAAGAAGAAAAAGGATGCCAACAAGAAGAAGTTTATTTGTGATAGTGCGCAAGAGTTATACTGTGAGTATCCAAGGAATAGCAGAAATGATTATGAAGATCGAGGCCGATGTGGAGTCTTTTGATGCAAAGGTAAATGAAATTATTGTACATTTAGCGCCCATTGGATGGCAATTCAAAATGCAATTCAGTCATATAAGTCATGTGGAAGAAGCGAATAGAGCGATGTTGTCGGCATATTTTTAGGTTGTGTTTTATTTTGAAGAGGGGTCGCCTAACAAAAATCCGTCGGCGAATTTTTAATTTAATTAAAATAAATAATTTGAAAAGTAGTATTTGATTTTTGAAAATAATTTCAAATTTGAAGGTTTTAAGATATGAGACTAAACCGATCTCACATCCCAAATAGTTTATATAAACGAGCTCCGCACCACAAACCGTGTATCTATCCCTAAGGATAAACACACTGCTTGACGGTGGGGCTCGATTAAATAAACAAGAAGATTTATGACATCCGTTCGGTCCGCGAACCAATTTTATAAGCCGACAAAATTCCCCGCTTAATATGAAAACATTAAACGGGGTTTATATTACTCGGGTTCTTCAAAATTCCCTATAAGGGCAAGCCCCTATAGTTAATTACATCTTAAGTGACGGGAATCACCTAAGAAAACTCTCGATAATAATCAATAATTCGCTCTCAAGGATTTCAAAGTTTAAGTTTTCAAGGGATTGAATTTTGGAATTTCAATAGGGAATGGATCAAGTTTGGAACATTTTGTTTTGTGAATCCAAAGGAAGAAAAGTAGGAGAAACCACAGATTCGAAGTGAACTTCGGTAATTTCCCAACTATCCTATTGTTTGGCTTAAATTTAGGAAAATCCTAATGTTTATTTAAATGTTTTGATTTTGTCAATTTTAATTAATTAGGACTTATATTTATATGATAATATCATACAAATAGCCTTGAAGATGTGAGGGTTTATGTCGTATCGAACGACTACCTCGGAATCCTAGGTCCGGTTAGGGCTTAATTTACAAGGCAAATGCCTAACGAAAGGTTGAGGATTTATGTTGCACTAGGCAAACTACCTCGAAATCCTATGGCTTGGTTATTTAATTCTAGGAAAGTTTTGCTGAAGTAGGTTCAAGTTTTGCTGACGACGATGGTCATGCTGCCCACCATGCTCCGAGCTCCTTATTGTTGCAGAGGTTTAGTTTTAGAAATCATAAATCAGGAGATGAGAAAAGTGTTTCGGTTTAGAGAAGTCTTAATTTTCCAAGTGTTTTTTGTGTTTTGATTAAAACAAATCTTAAAGTTGATTATAACGACACCGGTTAAGATCCCACGGTTCCATCCTTCCGGCATCATTATTTTTATCGGATTCACTTAGTCCAGATGAATTTGCTAAACTCAACTAAAAGAGTTCCACACTTTCATTTAGACCGTGGGAAATCCCGTTAGCAACACGTAGGTTACATCATCCGAGGTATTCCCGATCATCCAACAGGACGTTTTAATTTAGTTGTAATTGTAGTTTTGTGTTCTGTTTGTGATTAAATTTTGAGTTGTTTTATATTTTGAAATGTTGTGGCGGTGAATTTTATCTTGCAATGACTTTTAACTTAGTTTTGGTTTCAGTTTTAGGGACTATCCTAAAGGTGTGGGTTTTCATGCAACGAGTTGTTTATCATGCAAGAAACGTAAGTGCAATGCGATTAAATAAATTGCGATAATGTAAATTGCAAGAAAGTAAATTGCAATAAAATAAAAGCGTACCTGGAGGGTCTTCCCGTCATCCCAAGCTGCACTTAAAACACAATTAGAATATTTAAGCAAGTTCCTAGGTAGAGCTAAGATAAGGGTTATGGTTTTCTACCAAATTCCTAATTCTATAGCTAGTCATTTCCTATGACGTCTAGGTCTTTGTATTTTGGTTTGAGGACGATTTTCTTCATCAAAGAACGATTAAGTCCAATTGTTCTTATAAATGTTCTATCATATTGAGGAAGTGCTTAAGAGGAATCTTAAACATCTTTTCAATATTTCTAGGATTGTTTTAAGTCCAAATGAATTTAATTATACAAATGAATTAATCGTCCAAGAATTTCAAGTTTTATTGTTATCTTGCTCAGTGAACTAGGACATTTGAATATCCTATAAGTGAAGTAACATTTCATTTAATGTTCTGTTCAGGAGTTATGATAACTAAAGCTTTTGAGGGTAAATTGGTGTTCAAATGGTTTGTGATTTAGTTTAATTTCAATTAATGAGTTTAAATTTGGAATAGTGTTCAAGTTATTTTAAATTTATTTTGAATTCTTTATGTCTTAGGTGATGTTATATTTAATTCAATTTAATTTAATTTAATTTAATTCAATTGAGTTTGATTTGATGTTAAATTAATTTATTTTGATTTGATTTAATTTTAATTTAATTTGATTTAATTTAATTTAATTTAATTTAATTTGATTTAATTTACTTAATTTAATTTAATTTAATTTAATTATTCAATTTAATTTAATTTATTTAATTTAATTTAATTTAATTTAATTTAATTTAATTTATTTAATTTAATTTAATTTTAATTTAATTTTATATATATTTTTTTTAATTTTAATTGAATTTTTTTAAAAAAGAGTTTAATAATTTAATTTTAGTTTAATGATTAAGTCTTTTAATATTTTGAATTTGAGTTATCATTTTAATTAAGAATTGAATATTAATGAGATAATTAATTTAGAGATTTTTAAATTAAAGAATAAATCTCTTCCTAATAATATCCCTATTTTAATAATTCCAATTTTATTATTCTTCCAAATTTAATCCATTATTTAATTAAAGTTTAATCATTTTAAAATTGCTTAATGGGTTTCTACCCTTTAATTATTTAAATTTCAATCATCCAAATCAGATTAGGATCAAATATTTTACTTGTTAATTTTTTATTAAACCTAAAGTTTTAATTAAGGATTAAAATTTAATTACCATTTTACCCTTTAAACTTAATAATTTCATAACTCACTAAATTGAACTCAAATAAACTTGAAATTTTTATGTGACTTCACTCATGTGTCAGTAAAGACATGAGAGGAGAAAATATGATTTTTCTGTATTTAATTTATTTATATAATTATTTTTGGTGGAAAATAGAGATTTCCAAGGAAAATTTAATAACATGACCAAGGGAAAGTTTCTGTCCTTAAGAACATTAGGGGACATTCCTAATGACCAGAGAAGCACTTGGACCAATTTTGGTGATTTGTTGAATTATATTATTTTTATTATAATTATTTTAAGTTTTGGAGTGTTAATTAATTTAAAAATAAAATAAATGTTGAAAAATGGATTTTATAATTTTCAAAAATCTCTCTGATATCAAGGAAACCAGAGAAGCAAATTTTGCAATTTTCTGATTTTTCTATGATTTATTATAATTATTTTAGTGAAGATGCTAGAAAATACATTTTTTAATTTTAAAATTACCTTAAAGCTTTAAAATTTAATATCTCACTAAATAGACCTAAGAAAAATGTGGGATTTGTTCCTATGTGATTAAAATTCAAAATGTGACATTTTGGTGAATTTTATTATTTTTGTGATTTTTATTATTTTTTAATTATTAAAAATATTAAAATATTATTAAAAATCAACTTTTTTAGAAAATTGAAATTTTAATTTTCTTAGGTTCCCCTGATATCAGAGAGGCCCCAAAACCAATTTAGTGAATTTTTTAAAGGTATTTTAAAAGTTATGAATTTTTAAAGTTTAAAATGGCTAAGTGGCTTAATCAACCCAATTAGTGGGGCTAACCAAGTCCAATTGACCTCAAACTTTTATGGTGGATTCCTCTGATCCTAAAGGTCAGTGGAGAATTAATTTCAAGTCAATTTGATGCATGGTTAACTCTAATTAATTAAAGACCTATTTTGGGTTTTTAAGCCAATTAGGGTTGTTTTAAATGAACTAAGTCAAAACCTATTTTTCCTAAGGTTCTCTGGTCATAAGAAACATCACCAAATTTTCCTAGAATTTATTTCACAACATGCTATTTATTGGAATTAAAATACTCAAAACAGTAACCTGAATTTGAAAAATCAATAACTTTTCATAGGGATGGCCTCTGACTTTGGAAAATTCAGGGAATGTTCCCAAATTCAGAGGCTTCAAAAGCCCTATGGTCTCATGCCATGGTGAATTGTATGCATGCATGGAGAATTAAAATAAAGCAGAGAGTAAATAAATTATAAAAAATAAAATACTTAATGAAATTAAATGATTTCTTTTCCACATTATTCTCCTCTGTTCACTCGAGCAAGAGGGTATTTTTATTTTATTTTTCTGATTTTTCTACACAGAGATATGAATTTTTGAAGTTTAGGGAATTAAATAAATAGAAAAATACCCTAATTTTCTATTTATCCACGCGGCGCCGCGTCAACCTCGGCAGCTCCGAACGCACACGCGTCGCGCTCCCATTCGACGCCGCCACCTGAGTCAGCAGCCCGGGCCCCGCGGTTCTCGTACCGTCTCCTGGTCCGACGCCATCTGAGCCGTTCGTCCGCGCGTGTATTGAATGGACGGCATCCGTTCATCGTCCCCGAGCGTCCTCACCCGAGAGCCGTCCACACTAAATCCCTAAGATCTCACTCGATACTCAATGGATTTTTATGTTCTTATGCTCTATGGATTCGTCTTGAAGAGACGAACACATCTATACGGTTAACATGCATTGAAACTAAGGCATTTGAAATGCAGAATCTCCAGAAGCTCGGGATGAAGAATTAGCTCATACCTTTGCTCGGAGAAGTGTGGCTTCAATCCGAGAGTTGTTGCACCTTCGATTGGATCCCGACAAGCTCCGGATGAAGTCTCCTCGGTCCGGTGAATTGTCCGGATGTGATTTCGACCAAGCCCGATCACAAAGCTTGGAGGCCGGAGCAACCGGGTGGCCCGGAGATGGGGCTTTTGCTCGGTGGACACCTTCCCTTGGTCCGGTGAAGGTGTAGAACCAATCAATTTGGGGATTGGCTCACCGTGGAGAAGTGTCCCGATTTTGGGTGGAATTTCAACTCGAAATTGAGCTCGCGAGAGGAGAAATGGCAGGGGATCTCACCTGGGATCAAGTGCTCGTGTATGGGGAGGAGTCTGGAACAATTTTGGCAGAGTTTTGGCAAGGTTTGTGCTCAGCTCTTTTCATGGCCGAGAGGGGTGGAGTTTAAATAGGAGAGGGTGGAGGGCCTCCCAGGGAGAGTTAGGGCTTGGGATCAGCTGCTCTTGGCAAGAGAAGAACAGCTACAATGGCCACTGGGGATGGGGCAGCTCAACAGGTGAGAATTTCAAAGTTGGCTCACATGTGAGCTCTCGGCCATGGTGTTTTCCGGTGGCCTGGTGGCCGGCCGGCCAGGCATGGGTCACCCTCAAGGTCAGGTGGGTCGTGGTCGGGGCTTGGTGCAAGCAATCGGCAATTGCCATGTGTAAAGGCTTTGATTCAAAGTAGAATGGGGCATGGCTAGTTTTGAGTCTAAATGGGTCAATCCACCCATTTGGGCTTGGTGCACCCTTCAAGGTGGCTTTGGATGCTGTGGGGGATCAAAGGGATCAGCTGGTTTGGCATGGAGAAGTCTCCATCCAAATCTATTTGGATTAAATTTAAGTTTTGGTGAAACATGATTAAGGCTAATGAGCTTTAGGGATTAAGGAAAGCCCCCCCTCTTCTTACCCAATATGGCATGGTGGAGTGTCCAAAGCTCTCATGGCTCACATGTGGCTCATGCATGGCTTCATGGCTCACCTTTGGCTTGGCAAAAAGTTTGGTCAATTTCATAAAAAAGTATTTTAAGGATTTTGGATAATTTGGTGGAAATTTTGATGAAGCTTCATTTAGAATTATTTGATCATTGGTTTAGGACTTAGGGATGATTTTAATTGAAAGTATGATGAGGGGAAATGTCATATGGGCTTTGGAAGAATTTTTGGGGTTTTGGATTTGGTGGAAGTGGGCTTTTAAAATGGTTTAAGGAATGGGCCTTTAAGTTTAAAAATGAATTTATGGATGGGAATTTTGTAAAGAGGTTGGGCCAAATAATTGTTGGGTTTAGCTCATGGATGTGTCATGAGTGACTTGAAGCAAATTGGGGGTGATTTGGATTTGAATTGGGTTGAATTTGGGCTAGGTTTGGGTTTAGGTCAAAAATGGGCCTTTTAACCTCGGGGTTGAGTTTGAGTGCGGTTTGGGTCTAAATTTTGGGCAAATCATGTTATTATTTTGTTTGTGGGAATGTTAAGGAAGATTTAGAAAAGATTTGGGGTTAATTGGAATTGAATTGGGTGAGTTTGGGTTAGGTTTGGGTCATGGGTCCAAATTGGGCTTTAAGGCCAAAAGTGAGATTGGATCCAAATGTCAATCAAATTGGGCTTGGATTTGGTCTAGATTGGTATTTGGGATATTGATTTGAAGTTTAGAATTGAATTGGACCAAAATTGGGGTCAATTGGGTAGGTTTGGCTTGACATCGGGTGCACTTAGGGTTAAAATGGGTCAAATTGGGGGTTTTGACAAAAGTAGGGTAAATTGACAAAATTGGCCCATGGTGTAGTTGGACAAAATGAAATTAGGAATATTTGGGATTTTCTGGAATTTTCTGGGAATTTTCTGAATTTTTGGATTTTTAGGCCAAGAGGGGTATTTTGGGTATTTGGAGGGTATTGGGAGGTTTTCTTGGAATTTTTGGTATTTTTGGGTATGGATGATCAGTTTAAGTGATGTGGAAATGTTTGGGATTGATTTTGGAGAATTTTGGGTAATTTGGAAATTTTTGAGAAATTTGGGTAATTTCGGGGTTTTGGGTAAGTTAAGCGGGTGTAGGGTCCCGGGGGTCAAAAATTGAAAATTTGGGAAATTGAAGATTGGGTGGATGTAGGTGGAAAGAAGTCATTTTGGTTGAGCCATGAAGCCATATCAAGCCCATATGAGCCATGAAGGGACTCATTTGAGGCATTCACTATGTTGTTCCTAACCCTCTTAGCCAAGGGCTCAGGGGTTAAGGACCATCCATGTGAATCACCTACATGAGTCAGGAGGTCAAGTTAGGTATGGGTGTGGTTTTAGGAGGTATGTGGAAGTGTAGTGTGTAGGTGTAGTGTATAAGTGTGGTGTGTGTAAGTCAGCCCCTTCACTGCACCGTGCCACCTGGTAGGCGCTCTAAGGCCAAAGAGTCCTATAGGAACTCATCCTTTAAACTTCCACATTTGATTTCAACCCTCTAGGTGATTAGGGGTCTACGATCAAGTTTGTGGAGTTTGCGGGGAGTTAAGAAGTGGTTTGAATTTCTAAAAGGTGGGTCCCAATTCTAGTTCTCTAAGATAGTCAAAGGAAAAGCCTAAGGCTAGATCCTAAGTACTAAACAGAAGAAGAGAAGACCTCATCAAAAATGAGGTCAACAGATGTATCTGAAGAACAAATGGTTAAAAGAAGAAGATGTAAAAGCTTTCAATCATCGCCCGTTTTATCAGATTTACATTCTAGATAGTTCAAATGGAACTAATGGTGGTTCTAGATATGATCCACCTAATGAAGATTGAAATTAAATTATGTGTGGTCTTGTGGTTTAATTATGTGTGTTTAGTGTTTTAAGTGTGTGTTTGTGATTAATGTTTGTGTTTGTTGCACTTTATATGTGTTTGTTACATCTCAATTATGTAAATTTGTGTTTAAATTACATGTGTTTGAACTTATGTATTGGATAATTTCATCCAAAGTGTTTGGATAGAAATTTGTAGTTTTATTAAGTGTATTTTGATATTTAAGTAATATAAGTTTGTGTTTGTGAGAGATTTGTGTGGAATCATTGGAGATTAAAGTGTACTTTAGGAGTATTAGAAGATTTTATGGGGAGAAATAGTTATTTGAAGTGATTAAAGGTGATTAACTCATATTTTTGATGGAATTAACTTAATTGTCAAAATTTGGGCACTGGGGCCTAAGCGCCAAACCGACAGCGCATAAGCGCCAGATTTCACTGCTAAACGTTATATGCCACGCGCATAGGCGCCGGTTCGCGAAAATCGATTTTGTGCAGTTAAAAACCCAAAATTTGCCATTTTTAACACCCCTATTACCTTCAACATCTCGATTTTGTGAAATAGGAGCCTAGGGCATTATCAAATTGGATCATTTTAGAGACGATTTTTACGAAATTTGTTAGATTTGAATTCCTTAAGGCATGATCACTACTCATAAGTAAATTTTTTTTATTTTTACCTTGTATTTTGAGTTCATTATTGAAAAATCCAAAAATCACTAATCATGGTGAAAATTTGAGGAAAAGCATGAGAAATTGCTTGGATTTAGTGGAGTTTTCCTTTGGAAGTTGAGTTAACAAGTTTAGTTTAAATCTAGAATTTATGGTAAATTTCTTCTGAATTTTTAGAGATGTCTCCAAAGTCAAAACGCTCGAAATAAAAAGCAAAATTTGATTTCGACAATTTTGTCAGTTCTAGAGCTGAGAATCGTTACATCGATGCACTTACATCGTGGAAATTGTTTCTAGAATGAGATTTTAGTAAGCATGAGGAGATATTGAGAAGATGATTGCTAGAAGGAATTAGAAAAGATATTGTTGCTTCTCTGTTATTGCAGTTGTTTCTATTGTGAGAAAGTGCTATGCAAACTTGCCAGCAACAAAAGACAATTTGGTGATGGTTAGGAGGCAACAAGTGGATTTTTTACCTGCGGTAATCAATGCTTTTTACTGATTACCTCCTGTAATGTTTTGCTTTTATGTGAATTATCATCTTTCTGAGGGAGAGTTAGATGAGATTATGGTCTTTCTTAATGATGGAAGAGGTTTATGGAAGATTACAAATGAAAGAAGAGTGAATTTTCAAGCCTCTCAATTGAATGTCACTTCAAAGGCATGGCATTACTTTATCTCATCTAAGCTTTTGCCTTCAAGTAATGTCAATGAAGTTACAAGGGAGAGAGCTGTTCTGAACCATTGTATTCAACATGGAAAGCTTTTAGAAATTGGGGATATTGTTTTTTATTATATTTTGAACTATGCCAGAGCTGCTACTACTACAAGAATGGGATTTCCATCTCTGATTTATTCATTTTGTGAGCAGTCTGGTGTTAAGTCTGAAATATGGGAAGAAGTCCTTCAGCCACTTAGACCTATTACCAGTGTAAACGTGAACACTTACACTGTGCATTCAGTATTTGGCTAGAAAGGAGGATCTGTTAGAGCTTCCAGTGCTTCTGCTTCTACTTCTCGTGCTTCTACTACACATGCATCATCCTCCAGAGATTCACAAACTGGATTGTTATAGAAGATTTTGAAGAAGGCGAGTCTTACCCGAGAGCATATTCGAGATATGTATGGAAATGTATTAAATATGGAAAGTTATATTGTAAAACATGATGAATATGAGGAGAATTATCATCAGTACATAGACAAAGTGATTAGAGGAGATGATAATGCTGAGATGCCCCCTCATCCTTTTTATATACCTTATGTGACATCCAAAGACTAGAATGAAGATGATGAGTATGATGAGGATGATGATTAGGATTGTTATGTTGAGTTTGTGATGTTGTGATGTGATTTTCTTATGTGTTGTGATGTTTTTTATTTGATGTTCTCATATGTAATGTGATATATTTTTATGTGAACTCTGATGTTGTGTAGATTATAGTTAGACTATTTCTATTATGCACATTTAGATGTTTTATGATGTAATATGTGATGTGCATGTAGTAGTAAATGTTTTTATGTGTTTCTAGTGTTTAAGTTTTTAGTAGTGTCTAATGTAACTCCTATAAATATTAGAAAAATTTAGAACACTATTAGAAACCACTATTTTAATAACATGTTTAAACTTTTCAAAAGTTGCTACCATTAATTTTCTAGTATGTTGTGATTTGTGTTATGTTAAGTTGGTGTGTATTTGCTTTGAAAACCTCCACTATTGTAGAAGTCCTTTGAAATTTTGAAATTTCTATTTTATGAAAAGCTGAATTTGATCTACTGTAACTCCTAGTTTTTAAACTGTTATACTTGCATATTTAGGATATGAAAATTCCTGCAAGCATGTTATTCTAGTTTTTCAATTCTTACCCATGTATCATTTTTATGCTTAAATGTTTTATCCTAATTAAAAATTAAAGTTTGGGAGGGAATTTAAAAGAAAATTTTCAAAAAGCTAAAATTTTATTTGTTCTCAATAATACTTAAATAAAATTTGATTTTTGATTGAAAATACCTATGTATATGAAGTAATATTATGGAAGAAAAATTTTAAATATAGAAATGAGTAAGAAAATTTAGTTAAAATTTATAGTAGTGATGGATAATTTAAAGTTAAAATTTACTTAATAAGGAAAAATTAAATATAATTAAACTATCTTTAGTAAGAAGTGTTTTATTTTTGATAAATAGAACATTTGACTTTTATTTTTCAAAGCTTAAATTTCTTTTATTGAGAAATAATTTTCAACACTATTATTATGATTTTTTTAAGTGAAGGATATATGTCAAACCTTTGTTGTAAATGAAAGGGTGGAATTCAAAATTATTCAAGGTCTATCCAGATACATTAATCCTTGCCTTAAAAGAAAAAAGAAAAAGAAAAAGAAAAAAGAGAGAGAGAGAGAAAAATAGTATGTAAAAAGGAAGGAAAAGCTTGAGGATTTAAGAGCCTAATCAAAACTTGGTTCCATACCTAAAGTTTAAAATATAAGTTTTGAGAAAATCTAAAGATTAAGGTTATAATATAGTAAGTCAAATTATTTCCAAATGAAAATTTTTAAGTGAGGAAGATGAAATGCTTGAATCCTATATTTTGAAAAATCTACAAGTATTTCTGAATTAGATAGGAACTTATATTTTTCATTATCCTTTACTTAAGAACCTTATAAACTTTAAGTTGGTCTCATTTACTAAAATTTTTTCTAAATTGGACTATTTAATTTCTAGAACAAAATTTTGAAACATTCCTAAAGAAACTCATTTACATAATTTGCATGTTAAGATTTTCTATGTGATTAAGTGTCATTTGAGGATAAGTAAAATTATAAGTTTGGTGGATTTTGATACAACTAAAATATATAGTGTTTTTAAATACATTTTTATACCTATTTTTTATGACATTGCACTTTAATAGAAGTTATATTTGTGTTTTTCTTGTAGGTATGATTAAAATGACTGACTATGATGAAAGGAGCAAAAGAAGATCAAATTTGGAGCAAAATTTGAAGAATGAAAAATTTTGGCCTCTGGCACCTAAACGCCGGTGCATAGGCGCCACAGTTAAAAAATGCGAATTAACTCAAATTTGGTGTCATTTTTAAGGGGTGTTTAAAGCAACTTTTGGTTTAAACTTCCTTAACTTCTTTTGGGCAGTAGATTTCAATGGATGGATGCATTCTTTGGTCGATACATTAAATTTGGATATGATTTGAAAAGACACCAAGGTACCTTTTGGAAAATTTTAAAAAGTAGACTAGAAGATCAAAAAAAGGGGTTGATGTTGGAGGGTGTGATTAGTGTTAAGAGTCAAGTTTATGTTAGAGAGTTACTGAGAGCATACATTTCCACTTCATCCACTTTTATTATCAATTGTATCTAATTTTTATTAAGAGTAGAATAGAGATTTGGAGTCAACGGAGTTGGGCGCCAACCTATATTGTGTCTTGTAAAGGGAAAGAATAGTTTCAAAGGAACTTCAAGAGTCTTGTGGAGAGGATTTTCAGATAATTGGTTATCTTTGTTTTACATTTGGTTTTAAAGTAAGACTCTTTGTGTTTTCACTATGACTTCTACTTTCAAATCAAGTTGTGATAGTATTTTCTCCATGACTTTTGAGCAGTTTTCTTTATCTTTTTCCTTTTAAATGATGAAGTAATTAAATTATGGAAGGAAGTTGTGTGAAGTATAGGATTTCAAAGTTGGAAGAAGTTGTGATGATTCACCTCTTAATTTGGCCAATTAAGATGTTAAAATTTGTTGTGAGAATATGTAAGAACCAATGCGGTATTATCTCAATCAAGAATTGGAAAGAATCACATGTAATTGTATGGGTGAGAATTGTAGTCCATATAGTTGGGTACAATAAATAGGATGATATGTTTTTAAAGGGGAGTAAAATTAGAGGACTTTAGAGTGACAGGCTAAAGCCCCCTAATTTGGTTTGAGGTGAAAAATTTTGTTATGAGATGTTAGCCCCCAGGTTGAGGGAATTGAGGGAACTCTAGAATGAGAGCTAGTTTCTTCCCTGCCTAACCCATCTACATTAACTCAAAACTTTAAATTAAACAATGTTCTTTATAGAACAAAGTAAGGTTAAAGAATATAATTACTTCTATTTGGCACAACACATTTAGATACTTTCACAATGAACTTCCATAATTATTACTGATTCATTGAAAGAGGAAAAAGTATTTTATTCTCATTTTCTTTCATACTATTTTATAGTTGAGTTAACTTTTGTTGTTTCCTTTACTTTTTATTCAGAAAATACCAAAAACAAACTTGAAAAACTTTATATCTTAAAACATACTTTACAAAATCATTTTAAAATTTAAAAAGTTATTTTTCTTATTTCTTTAAAATTTTAGACATTCCCTGTGGGTTCGATATCTCGGGGCTTAATCAAAAAGTCCTATATTACTTGATAAACGATACGTATACTTGCATAGTATCTCATATTATAAATAATTAAAGTATAATTTCATATCTAAAATGTAAGGGTAATTATTCGGCCGGGGATCAATGCTAAAAGAAGTTTTAATTACAAATGTGGTGGTTTTTACTTGCGCTTTATTTACATTACAAAAAGAGCTTGTTGTAGTGTTAAAATTTGTTGTAATTCTACTATGACCCGAGAGAGCGGTGTAATTCTCAACAAAGTGGAACCACATTCAAATTCCATGGATGGTGAAGTTCATGGGGGTTGAGTGCAAATAAATAGGGAAATATACTTTGATGAGCATAGGATTAGAGATTTTAGGATGATAGACTAAAATATCCAATTCAATCCTAGTGTTTGGAAACTAAAGTGAGAGTTAGCCTTCAGGCAAAGGAATGTGGGAGCTCTGGAGTGAGAGCCAGTATCCTCCTAGCCTAACCGCGGATTTAGGGACTACCTAGGATTAGCCAATGTTCTTTATGCACTCGGAAGAGGGTAAAGAATAGGATTGCTCCTATTTGGCACATATAATATTTAATGCATCTCATTCCTTTTCATTACCCAATTCTCTACATAAGAATAGTAGATTTTATTATCTCAAAGTTCACCAAACCAACTCATCCAAAAGGTTATCTTTAGAGGTAATATTTGCATTTAGGAATAGTTGTTATCATTACATGTAATCATGTGCATTTAGGAGTAGTTACTAGATAAACCACCACTTATATCGACCCTCCAATCTAAAGTCTGATAATAATAGACTAGAATTTGACTAAGAACATCTTACCTCGCTTCCCTGTGAGATCAACAAACTGAATCCATTAGAGCTCTGTATTACTTGATACGATACGTATATTTGTGTTGGATCATTATGTCTTTATAAAAATTATTATATATCTCTTGTTCATAAATCCTTGCATATAAAAAAGTCGCATCAATCATCAGCTCTCTCATTCCAATCTCTGGGTGGCACATAAGGTATATAAAAAGGATGGGGAGGCATCTCAGCACTGTGATCACCTCTAATCAGTCTATCCATATACTGCCGATAGTTCTCATCATACTCATCATGTTTCACAATATATCTCTCAATATTCTCCACATTTCCATCCATATATCTAACATGTTCTCTGGTTAGACTTACCTTCTTCAAAATCTTTTATAACAAACTAGTGTGTGAACCAGTAAACTCATCTCTAGAGGATGATGCTTGTGAAGTAAAAGCAAGAAGTAGAAGCAGCATAACTAGGAGCTCTAACAGATCCTCCCTTCCATCCAAATTCTGAATGAACTGTGTAATTGTTCACATTTACACTGGTAATAGGTCTAAGTGGCTGAAGAACTTCTTCCCAAGTTTCAAACTTAACACCAGACCGCTGACAAAGTGAATGAATCAGGAAAGGAAATCCCATACTTGCAGTAGTAGCAGTTATGGCACAGTTTAAAACATAATAATAAATGATAGCTCCAATGTCTAAAGGCTTTCCCTGTTGAATACAATGGTTCAAAATAGCTCTCTCTCTCTCTCTCATAACTTCACTGACATGACTTGAAGGCAACAGCTTAGATGAGATAAGTAATGTCATGCTTTAAAAGTGGCATTCAACTTAGAGGCTTGAAAATTTACTCTTCTTTCATTTGTTATCTTCCACAAACCTCTTCCATTAGTAAGAAAAGACATTATCTCATCTAACTCTCCCCCAAAAGAATGATAATTGGCATAAAAAAAAACATCTCAGGAGGCAATCAGTAAAAAGTATTAATTATCGCAGACAAAAAATCCACTTGCTGACCTATAACCATCACCAAATTGTCTTCTACTGCTGGCAAGTTTGCATAAAACTCTCTAACTACAGAAACAACAGCAATAGCGGAGAAGAAACAGTAATTTTCCTAATTTTTTCTAGCAATTATCTCTTTAATATCTCTTCCCGGCTTGTTAAACACTCATTTTGAAATCAATTTATGTGACGATAAGGAGTTAACGTATCGATCCTCTACTCCATAACTGACAATTTTTTTGGAATCAAATCTCACCTTCTCTCTCATCTCTAAAAATTCACAAAAAATTCACCATAAATTTCAAAATTAAACTAAACTTGCTAACTTAACTTCCAAAGGTAATTTCCACTAAATCCAAACAATTTTTCATGATTTTCCTCAAATTTTCACCATGAATAGTGTTTTTCAGATTTTTCTATAATGTACTCAAAATATATGGTGAAAACAAAAAATTTTGCTTAGGATAAGTGCTCATACCTTAGGGAATTCAAATCCAACAAATTTCATTGAAATCGTCTTTTAAATGATCCAACTTAGTGATACCATAGGCTCCTTTTTCATGAAATCTAGAGGTTGAAGGTGATGGGGGGTTAAAAATGGCAAATTTCAGGTTTTTAACTGTAGAAAACCAATTTTCGTGAAACGGCGCTTATGCGCAAAGCATTTGGTGCATAGTCGCGAGATTTGGCGCTTAGCCGCAAGTGCACAGATTTTGACAATTAATCTAATTGCACAAAAACACTTAGTTAATCAACGTTAATCATTTCAAATAATTATTTCTCCCCATAAACTCTTTTAATACTCCAAAATTACACTAAAATTTCATCGATTCCAAACAAATTTCACACAAACACAAACTTATATTTCATTAATAGCAAACCACACTTAATACAAACTAAGAATTTCTATCCAAACACCTTGGATGAAATTCCCCAAATAGATAAGTTCTTAACACAAATTTACATCATTAAGATCTAACAAACATCAAATTAAAGTGTAACAAAACACAAACATAAATCATGAATACAAAACACTAAACATAGAAAAACAACTCACAAGACTACACTTAATTTAATTCCAATCTCCAGTAGGCAAAATTTATCTAGCAGCACCATTATTTTCATTTGAACCATCTGGAATATAAATCTGATAAACGGGTGATGATTAAAAACTCTCACATCTTTTTCATCTAACCATTTGTTCTTTAGATACATCGTTCTATTTGCTTCTTCCACATGACTTGTATGACTGAATTGCATTTTAAGTTGACATCCCACGTGCGCTGAATGTGTGTTAGTTTCATTTATCTTTGCTTCGATTGATGTCATGTCAGCCTCGATCTTCACAAGCTTTTCTGCAATTCCTTAAATACTAATGGTCAGATATCCATTGAATAATTCTTGCGCACTTTCACTACTGAACTTCTTGTTGGATTCCTCTTTCTTCTTAACTTCGCTCTCCCAAGAAGACATTTTTGCACTCAAAATACTCTTCCTTGGACTCAGGAAAGAAAATAAGAACTGGGGCAAGTATTTCCTTAATTCATGGCTTTTTTATAAATTGGGGAAGTTTTAAAACCTACCCTAGATGTGTTAAAACTCCCAAATTTACTTTCGCACGACTTAGGCTACTAGAAACCAATTTTTCACATTTTTTGTAACTTTGGCGCCTAAGTGCCAACCTGCGGCGCATAGCCGCCAGTGCTCATTTTAGCACAAGTCTGCTAAACATCCATATCTTTATTCTGGCTCCTTTAAGTCATCAAATAAGGTCCAAATAACACCACTATAACATATAAACTTCAAAATACTACTACATAATCTTAAATCAAACCAAATAATACACACAAAAAAAAACTTAAAGCAAAGCGCACCGATAACTATGAGTTGCCTCTCACAAAGAGCTTGGTTTATCATCTTCAGCCTGACATACCTAGAGCTTATTATGAGTGACCTAACATCAGCTGTTCATCAGGTTTAAATTAATCGACTGAAAAATAAGGTTTAAGTCTATGATCACTAACTTTAAATATTTTTCCAGTTTTAGGATCTTGAATATCCACATCTCCATGGGAATTAATTTTCATCACAATAAATGGGCCCGTCCACTTAGACTTAAGTTTTCCAGCAAATACTTTTAATTTAGCATTATACAGCAAAACTTTTTGTCCTGGCTCAAGATTTTTAATAAGAATCTTCTGATCATGCAACAACTTCATCTTTTCTTTATAAATCTTAGCATTTTCACATGATTCATTCCTTATCTCTTTAAGCTCATTCAATTTCAATAATATCTTTTCCCCAGTATCTTTCAAATTATAATTGAACTCTTTAATAGCCCAATATGCTTTATGCTTAAGTTTAAATGGTAAATGACAAGCTTTTCTAAAAATTAGCCTATATGGGGACATTCCTATAGGAGTTCTGTAGGCAGTCCTATAGACCCACAAAGCATAATCCAATTTAATTGACCAATCCTTTCTATTCGGATTAACAGTCTTTTCCAATATTCTTTTAATTTTACGATTGGATAATTCAACTAAACCACTTGTCTGTGGATGATAAGCAGTAGCAATGCGTTGATTAATATGATATTTCTTTGCTAGCTTTTCCATAATCGCAATTCTAAAATGACTTTCCCCATCAGTTATGATAACTCTTGGTATTCCAAATCTGCAAAATATATTCTTTTTTAAAACCTTTGCAACACTTTGAGCATCACATCAAGGTAAAGCAATAGCTTCAATCCATTGGGATACATAATCTATTGCTATCAAAATGTATGTATTTCCAAAATATGGTATAAATGGTCCCATGAAATCTAATCCCCAAACTACAAATATTTCAACTTCCAACATATAATTGAGGGGCATCTCATTTCTTCTAGAAATACTACCTACACGTTGATATCTATCATAATTTTTAATATAAGCATAAAATCCTTAAAAATTGTAGTCCAATAAAATCCATATTGTAAGATTTTATATGTTTTTTATCATCTCCAAAATGTCCCCCATAATCAGAATCATGACATTTTTGAAGAATTTCTTAAGTTTCTTCTAAAGGCCACATCTTCGAATGATCAGATCCTTTTCTTGTTTATATAAAAATGGGTCATCCCAAAAATATGTCTTGGCTTCAAATAAAAATTTTTTCCTCTCTTGGTATGTCAAACCATATAGTAAAATATCACTGACAATAAAGTTTACAATGTCGGCATACCACGGAACACGCCACTCATTAATAGTAAACTATTTTTCATCAAGAAAATGTTCATTGATTTCTTTAGCATCACTGAGAGATTTTTCAGTTTCAAGCCTGGACAGATGATCAGATTATCAGCACCCTTTCTATATATTATCTCCAAATAAAATTCTTGCAACAGAAGAATCCATCTTATTAGTCTCAATTTTGTATCCTTCTTCTTCACTAAATATTTAATAGCAAAATAATCAGTATGCACCACATATTTTGTTCCAATTAAATATAATTGAAATTTATCAAAAGCAAATACTATAGCTAACAACTCTTTCTCAGTAGTGGTATAATTAACTTAAGCTTCATTAAGATTTTACTAGCATAGTAAATTACTTTAAAAATCTTATAATATTTCTGACCTAAAGAGGCTCCAATAGTATAATCACTAGCATCACACATTAATTCAAAAGGTTTTTCCTAGTTAAGAACCAAATTAGTTTCTTCACAGAATTTCAGAACTTTAGATAGATGTTCTAAACTTGATTCAAATGAAATTCCAAACACTTAAAAGTCATCCATAAAAACTTCAATTCCTTTTTCAATTAAATCGCAAAAAATTGTCATCTTACATCTCTGAAATGTAGCAGGGGCATTAGATAAACCAAAGGGCATTCTTCTAAAAGCAAATGTACCATAAAGACTGGTAAACATTGTTTTCTCTTAATCCTTAGGAGTAAATTACATTTGGTAGTAACCAGTATATCCATCCATAAAACAAAAGTATTTATGTTCAGCTAGTCTATCCAACATCTGATCTAGAAAGGGAAGTGGAAAATGGTCTTTCCTGGTGGCAAGGTTAATTTTCTATAATCAATGCATATTCACCACCCTATAACTTATCTTGTTGGTATTAATTCATTCTTTTCATTAGTAGTCACAATAACTCCTCTTTTAGGAATACAGTGAATAGGACTAACCCATGCACTATCTGAAATAGGGTAGATAATTCCAGCATCCAACCACTTTAAAATTTATTTCTTAATAACTTCTTTCATGATAGGATTTAATCTCCTTTGAGGATTAGCCCGAGGTTTACAGTTATCTTCCAAAAGGATTCTATGCATACAAATTGAAGAACTGATTCCTTTAATATCAGCTATTGTCCATCCAAAGGATTTCTTATATTTCCTTAAATTTCAATCAGGCTCTCTTCTTCTTTTTAGTCAATTAAGAGGAAATTATAACTGGTAAAGTTGAGGAATCACATAAAATGCATATTTCAAATGGTTAGGAAGTAACTTTGAATCAAGTTCAGGAGGTTTTTCAATTGATTCATTAAAAGATTCATCTTTTTCAGTCATGTCCAACAATTCAAAATTTTAATGAACATAATTTAAATCTTCCTCATGAAAATCTTCAGAATGTTGTAATTCTTGTTCTTGCTCATGTTCCATTTATTTACTTTCAGGTTTCTTTTCATAAGCTGATTTGAAATGAAATTCACTCAAATCTCCAATAACATCCATCCTATAGCATTCATCATCTTTACCTCTTGCAGGATATTTCATTGATTTTGAAATATTGAATGTAACAGTTTGGTCATTGACTCACATCGTTAATTCCCCTTTTTGCACATCTATCATCGCTCTGCCTGTGGCTAGGAATGATCTCCCTAAAATTAGAGGTATCTCTTTATCTTCCTCCTTATCCAGCACAATAAAATCAACAAGAAAGATAAATTGATCCACTTTCACTAAAACATCTTCTATAACTCCTTTAGAATATGTGATCGAACAATCCACTAATTGCAGAGTTACAGTAGTAGGGATTATTTCTCCTAATCCCAATCTTTTGAATATTGATAATGGCATAAGGCTAATGCTTTCACCCAAATCACATAAAGCTTTTCCATAAAATTAGTCTCCGATCGCACATGAAATTGTGAAACTACTAGGATCATTAAGCTTTTCAGGAAGCTTTTTCTGAATTATTGCACTGCACTCCTCACAAAGTGCAACAGTTTCATTATCTTCAAACTTCCTTTCCTGTTGAGAATATCCTTCATAAATTTCACATAACTTGGCATTTGTTCTAAGGCTTCAGCAAATTGAATATTGATTGTAAGCTTCTTAAATATCTTCAAGAACTTAGAAATTGCTTATCCAACTTTTTTTGTCAAAATCTCTGAGAATATGGAGGTGGTGACTTTTCTAAATCAATCTTAGGTGGAGAAATAGGTCCTTCCAAACCTTTCGGAGCGTCCACTTTTGATTCTTCAATCTCTTCTTTCTCTACTTCAAACTCTTTCTAAAATCTACCTTCAAACTCTTTCTAAAATCTACCTTCCAACTCTCTTCCACTTCTCAGTTGAATTACTTTTACTTGTTCTTTATTCTTGTCTCTTAGATTTACTTCATTATTATTAGGAAGAGTTCCTTGGGATCTTTTACTTAATGAATTGGCAATTTGTCCCAATTAATTTTCAATATTTTTGATTATAACTCCTTGACTTTGCAATTTATTTCCCATTTGTAACACCATTTCTTCAATAGACAACTTCTTCTTCTTAAATTTTGAAGTATTATTAAAACCTGGAGGATAAGTTGGTCTATAATTATTTTTCCCTTGATTGTTCCAGTTCCTTGATTGGTTTACTTGATTGTTCTCCCATTGTTGATTACTACCACCCTGATTATTAGTATTCCAGTTAAAGTTTGGATGGTTTTTCCAACCTAGGATATAATAATTGGAATATGGGTTATTAGACTTACTTATAGCATTCAAAGTTTCTGGTGAAGACTCAGAATCAACCATTTGGCCTAATGAATTTTCTTCAATCATGGAAATTGGCTGAGAAAAATTCATCCCAAATTGGTCTATCTTCCTTGAGATTGCAGCAACTTGATTTGCCAACATCACAAAAGCATCATTTTCACAAATGTTGGATACCTTTTTAGGATTTAACCTTTCAGATGACCATTGAAAATTTTATTAGTCATTTCTTCAATTAAAGCATAAGCATCAGTAACCTGTTTATACATCAATGAACCATCAGCAGCAGCATCGGTAATAGATCTAATAGATTCAACTAATCCATTATAAAAAGTTTGAATTATTAACTAATCTGGTATTGAATGATGTGGACACTTTCTTAGGAGATCTTTAAATCGTTCACATGCTTCATAAATAGATTCCCCTTCAAACTGACAAAAAGATGTAATATCATTTCTAAGCTTCGCAGTCTTTGATGGTGAAAAATATTTAGCAAAGAATTTCGGTGCTAAATCACTCCAAGTTTTAATAGATCCAGGTGCTAACGAATTTAACCATATCTTAGCCTTATCCCTCAGTGAGAAAGGAAAAAGTTTAAGTCTAATAGCATCATCCAAAACACCATCGTATTTAAAAGTAGCACACAATTCTAGAAAATTGGCAAGATATAAATTAGGATCTTCAGTTGGTGCTCTCCCAAACTGATTATTATATACCATTTTGATAATAGAAGGTTTAAGTTCAAGTGAATTAGCAACTACAACAGGTTGTTCAATACTACCATGAAGTTCATCCACTGTAGGGTTAGCATAATCTCTTAAAGGTCTAAATTCTTGATGGATGTTAACATTTTGATTTTCTTGATTCGCCATTTCTTGAATATTTTTATCTTTTTCAGTATTTTTAATTTTTTTAATTTTTCTAATAGTTCTTTCTAATTAAGAATCTCAAGGCACAAGTCTTTCAGAACCTGAACTACGCATACACTATAAAATTAAATTAAATTAAACACAAACAAAAGTGAGGAAAAAGTAAAAATTTTTATTTTTCTTAATTTTCTTTAAATGAAATTTTAATCAATTTCTTTGGTAACGGTGGCAAAAACTTGATCCCCAAATATTTATGCTTACGTTTTTCACTTATATTTCTTTTCAATGATAATATCCCTTTCTTTGCAACAGCGCCAAAAACCTGACACTGAAGCAAATAAGAAATACATTTTAATTGTTTTATAATATGAGATTCTATGCAAGTATACTATCGTTTATCAATTATTATAGGATTTTCTGATTAAGCCTTGAGATATCAAACTCACAGGAAAATGTCTAAAACTTTAAAGAAATAAGAAAATTAACTTTTTTAATTTTCAAATTGATTTTATAAAGTATGTTTTACAATAGAAAGTTTGAAAATTATTTTTGAAATATTCTTTTAAGAAAAGGTAAAGCAAGCAACTAAAATTAACAAGACTCTAAGAATGATATAAAAGCAATGAGAATAATATATCTTTTTCCTCTTTCATGAATCAGTAATAATTATGGAATTTCAAAGTGGAAGTATCTAAATGTGTTGTGCCAAATAGGAGCAATTATATTCTTTACCCTTACTTAGTTCTATAAAGAACATTGGTTAATTTGAAGCTTTGAAATTTTTTAGATGGGTTAGGTAGGGAAGATACCAGCTCTCACACTAAAGTTCCCTCTTTTCCTTCCACCTAGGGGCTAACATCTCATAACAGAATTTTTCACCTCAAACCAAATTAGGGGGCTTTAGTCTATCACTTTAAAGTCTTCTAATTTTACTCCCCACTGAAAGCATATCTCCATATTTATTTGCACTCAAATATATGGACTACAATTCTCACCCATATAAATGCATGTGATTCACTACAATTTTTGATTGAGACGATATCGCATTGGTTCTTCCATGATCTTACAAAAAAATTTAACATCACTATTATCCAAATCAAGAAGTAAATGAAGTGCAAAGTAGTGGAATCATCACAAATTCTTCTAACATTAAACATCTATACTTCACACAACTTCCTTCCATAATTTAATTACTTCTTCATTTGAAAGGAGAAAGATAAATAAAACTACTCAGAACTCATGGAGAAAACAAAAACACAATTTGATTTGAAAGAAGAAAACATAGTGAAAACACACCAAGTCTTACTTAAAAACAAAGATAAACACTTATCTGAAAATCCTCTCCGCAAGACTCTGAAAGTTCCTCTGAATCTTTTGCTTTCCACTAGATAACTCCTTAGAGTTTGGTGCCCAACTCTAAGGATTGACTCTCCTAAATTTTAATACAAAATATGATAAAGTAAAGTAGAAGAGTAAAGAAAATTTGGCAAGAAGAAGGCTCTCCTTGTTCCTCTTTCCCTGGAAACAACATTAAGCTTTTCTCCAACTTGTCCCACAAAAATTTTTTTTAAAAACTCTTCTATTGGGTGTGGCACCACCTTCTGATCTTTAAGTTTTCATTTTTAATAATTCTCTAAAAGGTGCTTTGGTGACTCTACAATTTATGTCCAAATTCAATGAATCTGCCAAGAGATGCATCCATCCATTCAAATTTTAAATGAATTTTGGCGCTAATGGGAAGTTAATAAAGTTTAAACCAAAGGATGCTTCAAAAATTCCTTCAAATTTGTGCCAAAATTAATTAAAATTCATCACTTTAGCTGTGGCGCCTATGCACTAGCCATCTAGCGCATAGGCGCCAAAGGCCAAATTTCCACACCTTCCAATTTTTGCTCCAAATTTGATCCTTTTTTATTCCTTTCATCACAATCACTCATTTTCATTATACCTGCAAGAAAAACATAAAAATACCTTCCATTAAAGTGCAATATCATAAAAAATGGGTATAAAAATACGCTTAAAAATATTATATATTTTAGGTGTATCAAAATGTACTGCTAGAAAAATTCGAAAACAATAAATTTTGAACAAAAAAGTAAACAATTTAGATAATCAAAGAAATAAAAATGAACATCAACCTAAACCTTTAAGAGATTATTCAAATCATACAGCAGATCAAATTCACTTAACTATTCAAAATCCTGACGTAGCTGCTAATTCATTTGAGCATAAACCTGTTATTATCCAAATAGTACAAAATAATTAATTTGGTGAAACACCTAATGAAGATCCTAACTTACATCTTGCTAGTTTTCTAGAATTGTGTGCTACATTTAAATATGACGGAGTGCCTAACGATGATGTCAGCCTTAGAATTTTTCCTTTTTCATTAAGGGATAAAGCTAAGGCATGGTTAAATTCATTAGCACCTGGATCTATCATAACTTGGGAAGAACTATCACAAAATTTTTTGTTAAAATATTTCCCTCCATAAAAACTGCTAAGCTTAGAAATGATATTACATATTTATGTCAGTTTGAATGGGAATCAATATATGAAGCTTGGGAATGATTTTAAGATCTCCTTAGGAAGTGTCCACATCACGCTTTATCATATTGGTTAATAATTCAAACATTTTATAATGAATTAGTGGGATATCTTGTATCGATCATTGGCGCTGCTACTGGTGGATCGTTAATGTAAAAACCTTTTGATGAGGCATATTCTATCATTGAGGAGATGGCTACAAATAATTTTCAATGGCCCTCTGAACTGGTAAATCCAAAAAAAAATTGCTTGTATTCATGATTCCGATGTAATATCTATGTTGGCTTCTCAAATTGCTGCGATTTTAAATAAAATGGATCAATTCATAATGAACTATTCTCAAATGCCTTAAGTGTTAGAGGAAAATTTATTTGGACAAATAGTAGATTATCAATCATCTTATGAGACTTTGAATGTTATAAATAACAGACCCAATAATCCTTATTCTAAATATTTTAATCCCAGTTGGAAAAACCACCCAAACTTAAACTGGAATAATACACTACTACTGTTAATCTGCAGTGGGGAAACAATTCTATGAACCCATTGTGGAATTTGAACAATCAGGGAAACACTAGTTATAGACCTTCTTATCCAGTTTTCAATAGTAACCCGCAATTTAAGGAAGAGAAGTTTTCTATTGAAGAATTAATATTAAACATGGGTAATCAATTACAAAGTCAAGGGAACCAATTACAAAATCATGGAGCTACTATTACAAATATTGAAAATCAATTATGACATATTGCTACTACACTTAGTAATAGACCTCAGGAACGTTACCTAGTAGTGTTGAAATTAACCCAAAAGAAAAAAATAAAGAACAAATTAAGGCTATACAGTTAAGAAGTGGAAAAGAATTAGAATCAAGAGTGCAAAAAGATGTTGAAATTGAAAAAAGAGAAGGTGAGAACTGAAAAAGGTAATGATAAAATATATCTTGATTTGGAATATCCACTTAAACTGATGAAAATCACCGTTGAAAGATCACAACCTCCATTTCCTTAAGGATTGAAGAAGCAAAAGAGAGATAAACAATTCTCAAATTTCCTAGAAATCCTTAAAAGATTAACAGTAAACATATAATTCGTTTAAAGCCTTAGAACAAATGTCTAATTATGTGAAGTTTAGAATGATATACTCAATAAGAGAATGAAGTTTACAGATAATGAAATTGTTGCACTCAGTGAAGAGTGTAGCGTAATTATACAGAAAAAGTTTCTTAAAAAGCTCAAAGATCCTAGTAGCTTCACTATAAGAGCATTATGTGATATGGGAGCCAACATTAATCAAATTCCTTTATCAACTTTTAAAAGGTTGGAAATTTAAGAAATTGCCCCTACTTCAGTAACTCTTCAGTTAGTTGATCGTTTTATCACTTATCCTAAAGGAGTTTTTGAAGACATTTTAGTAAAGGTTGATAAATTTATCTTCCCTATGAATTTTATTGTTTTAGATATGGAGGAAGATAAAGAAATTCCTATCATTTTAGGAAGACTATTCCTTTCAACTGTAAGAGCTATGAAAGATATTCAAAAAGGAGAATTAACTATGAGAGTAAATGATCAAGAGGTGATATTCAATATATCAAAAGCTATGAAATACCCTGCAACAGAAAAATATAACGAATGCTTTCGAATGGACATTTGTGATTACTTAAAAGATGAATATTTTAAGGAAAATTTTGAAGAAAAAAAGGGACAAGAAAATTTGAAATTTGCGGATAAAAATGAAATGAAAGATAATTGTGATGAGATGGATAATGAGAAACTATATTATGTTCATGAAAGATTTGAGATGTTGGATATTACATAATATGATAATAAAAGACTAATCCCATCTATTATAAAACCTCCTGAATTTGAGATGAAAATATTTCATAACCATTTGAAGTATGTGTTCTTAGGAGAATTATCTAGATTAACAGTTATTGTATCCTCATATTTGAAGGATTTACAAGAGCAGAAATATTAGATAGATTGAAAATATACAAAAAAACTTTTGGCTGGACTTTAACTGATATTAAAGCAATCAGCCCTTCAATCTCTATGCATAGAATTTTATTTGATGAAAAACATAAACCAAAAGTTGATCCACAAAGGAGATTAAATCCATTGATGAAGGAAGTAGTAAAGAAAGAAATTTTAAAATGTGTTGGAATTATATATCGTATTTTAGATAGTGTGTGGGTAAGTCCAATCCATTGTATTCCTAAGAAAGGAGGAGTGACTATTGAATGAAAGAAATGAATTGATACCCAAGAGAAAAGTCACTGGTTGGCAAATATGTATTGATTATAAAAAAATAAATGCTGCCACTAGGAAAGATCACATTCCTTTACATTTCTAGACCAAATGTTCGATAGGCTTGCTGGGCATAAATATTATTTTTAGATGGATATACTGAGCATAAACAGACTCTAACTCTCGGTTTAGTTTCCAAACACTAGAACCAAATTAGGGATTTTAGTTTGTCACCCTAAAATATCCAATTCTACACCCAATAAACATATTTCTCTATTTATTTGCACCCAACCCCCATGAACTATCCATGGAGTTTGAATGTAATCTCCACTTTTTTTGTAGAAAGCATAGCCCTTTCGGATCGTATGTTTCACAACATATTTTAACAAATCAATTGGCCATATTGAAAAGAAAATTAAGAAAAAAGTGAAAAATCATCACACTTTTTATTATTTCTTATGGCACATCCTATCTAAACTATCACATCCCCATTTATCATTGCAAAAAGAAAGACAAAGAAATTTACTCAGAATTCATGGAGAAGACATAACAAAATAAAGATTTTATATATATAAGCAACGTCATACAAACAATAAGAAGTAAATACAGCTTATCTGAATTTCTTCCCCAAGCAAATCCCTTGAAGTTCCCTTGAATCTCCTTCTCTCTTTTCAACAATACACAATTCCTTCTTGGAATAGTAGGGAAGAAGCAATCTCTCACTTTCATTCTCCTCCTACAACTCTTTTAAGAAGAATCCCTCACAAAACAAAACTAAACATCAAACCCTATACTCTAAACTCTCTCTAAACACTTCCTCTCCTCTCACACACACTTGAACACACACCACACACTACTCACTGACTCCACAAACTAATTTTTGCCACCCAAAACAAGTTAAATTCGTCTAGGAACAAATTTCCTAAGACTTGCCTCAAGAATCCCTTCAAATAGCGTCCAAATACATTGAATCTGGCTTAAACCGACATTGAGCGCCGTCAGCGGGAAATAGAGCATTGTCGGCACCCTATCCCGACTTTTAATTTTGAACTCTCTAGAAAAACGCGCCACTATTCTGGTTTGGACATCGTCGGTGCTAAAATTTCAAATTTCTGGTTTTTGCCTTTTTTCACTCCAGATTCATTCATTTTCCCTTTTTTTTGCTCCATTTGCCTAATATCATTATACCTGCAGCAAAACATGAATAATAACTTCCATTAAAGTGCAATATCACCAAAAATGAGTACGAAATATATATATATAAACAAAGATATTTCTGGTGCACCACACACCTGAATCACAGAGGCACGATCCTCATTAATCTTGAAAAATCACCAAATAAGTTGATTTTCTCTTTCTTCTGTTTTGTTTTCTACATATGATTTGTCTTTTCTTGTTGTCTTATCTCACCGAACTATGTTTGAATTGTTAGTAAATTATAGCTTTAACTTTTTCAAATCGATTTCTTAACAAGCTTCCTCGAGGGAACGACACGCAGTACTCCATCAAAATCACATATTACTTGGACATGCAAACTTGTGTGAAGAGGACGTTATGCTTCCTGGCACTTTTGGGGCCAACAGTAGGCCGGCGGCAACTGGCGAGGGTTGGCGGCTGTGACGGTGAGCATGTAACAACAGGATGGCGATGAGAAGATGCTTAAGGCGGGTAGCTGGATGGGTCGGAGGCGCGGCGATGGCAATTGTCAGGGGTGGCAGTGGTCAAACGGCGACCGGTGGGTGAGGTACGATGGTCGGGCAGAGGATGGTGGCCATGCTGGAGCTGATGGCGAGCCTATGGCGACCTTAGTCGGTGGCGGATGCGCCAGGTGTCGGGCGGCGCTGGCAGGCTGCGATGGGCAGTTGAGTGTACAACGGGCAGGTGGGTGGCGGCGGTGGGTGGAATTGACTGCAACTCCTTGGTGTAAGACCATCTGTTAACAAGAGGGCAAGAGACATAGTGCAAAGGAGACGGTGTACGTGAGGGCTGTTTTGTTTTTAAAACATCTTAAAACACATTTTTGCTATTTTTAGTATTTTAAAATTAGAATAACCTGTTTGGGAGCGCTTTCTGTTTTTTTTTTTTTTTTTTAAAGTATATACTATTATTGTTTAAATTTCTATTTTACATTTCTAGAAAACACGTTCAGTACTGTTTTGATTTATATATTTTGAAAAATAAAAAATATAAAACATTTTGGATCGGATATTTTCTATTTTTTTAAAATGAACAAATTATAATTTTGTTAAAAAAAATCATCAATTCTAATTATGTAAATATAACACATCCAATGAGTTTTTTCTTTTAACAAAACAAAAACACAAGATGATTTCAACCAAAAATAACATTTTATATGTCCCAATAAAAACGCAAATGTCCGTGTAACCCAAAATAAAATGAATCCACCATTAAGCAGCATCAAAAGGTTCAAAAGTTCTGATTTTTAAAGTTCATTTAAAAATGATAATGAGCATAACATGTCCACGTAACTATGTTCTCCCAAGCAAAAGGTGAGGTTTCCATTGGGTGAGAACATAAGTAGTAGAATCTCAATGTAGCACAGTATTGACAACTCCTTGGCCTTCTAAAGAATCTAAGCTCTCTTTTTTGAGTAGGTAACATTTCTTGCCGTGCTACTCTCCAATTTTTTAAAAACTAAAAGTTATGAGAAATTATAGGAATTAATACGAGGAAAATGAAGAGTGAGAAATCACAACGATCATGATAGGCTTATGTTGTTTTTATGAGGAAATTTAAAAAAAACCCGTAGATTAGGAATTATAATGTGGGTTTACATACCAAGGCATTATGTTAAGAAAAAGTTAGTAAGAC